>SJYX01007469.1:201635-240988 GCA_006410675.1 Oreotragus oreotragus
CTGAATTTGGAAATAAGGAGTTCATGATCTGAGCCACAGTCAGCTCCTGGTCTTGTTTTTGTTGACTGTATAGAGCTTCTCCATCTTTGGCTGCAAAGAATATAATCAATCTGATTTCGGTGTTGACCATCTGGTGATGTCCATGTGTAGAGTCTTCTCTTGTGTTGCTGGAAGAGGGTGTTTGCTATGACCAGTGCGTTCTCTTGGCAAAACTCTATTAGTCTTTGCCCTGCTTCATTCCGCATTCCAAGGCCAAATTTGCCTGTTACTCCAGGTGTTTCTTGATTTCCTACTTTAGCATTCCAGTCCCCTATAATGAAAAGGACATCCTTTTTGGTGTTAATTCTAAAAGGTCTTGTAGGTCTTCATAAAACCGTTCAACTTCAGCTTCTTCAGCATTACTGGTTGGGGCATAGACTTGGATAACTGTGATATTGAATGGTTTGCCTTGGAAACGAACAGAGATCATCCTGTCGTTTTTGAGACTGCATCCAAGTACTGCATTTTGGACTCTTTTGTTGACCATGATGGCTACTCCATTTCTTCTGAGGGATTCCTGCCCGCAGTAGTAGATATAATGGTCATCTGAGTTAAATTCACCCATTCTAGTCCATTTTAGTTTGCTGATTCCTAGAATGTCGACGTTCACCCTTGCCATCTCTTGTTTGACCACTTCCAATTTGCCTTGATTCATGGACATGACATTCCAGGTTCCTATGCAATATTACTCTTTATAGCATCGCATCTTGCTTCTATCACCAGTCACATGCACAACTGGGTATTGTTTTTGCTTTGGCTCCATCCCTTCATTCTTTCTGGAGTTATTTCCCCACTGATTTCTAGTAGCATATTGGGCACCTAATGACCTGGGGAGTTCCTCTGTTTGGTATCCTCTCATTTTGCCTTTTCATACTGTTCATGGGGTTCTCAGGGCAAGAATACTGAAGTGGCTTGCTATTCTCTTCTCCAGTGGACCACATTCTGTCAGATCTCTCCACCATGACCCGCCTGTCTTGGGTTGCCCCACAGGCATGGCTTAGTTTCATTGAGTTAGAAAAGGCTGTGATAATGGTGTGATTAGATTGACTAGTTTTCTGTGAGTATGATTTCAGTGTGTCTGCCCTCTGATGCCCTCTTGCAACACCTATCATCTTACTTGGGTTTCTCTTACCTGGGTGTGGGGTGTCTCTTCACGGCTGCTCCAGCAAAGCACAGCCACTGCTCCTTACCTTGGACGAGGGGTATCTCCTCACCAGTGCCATTCCTGACCTTCAACATGGGAAGATACTGATTTAATTTGGCACTTAAAATCCTGAAACGCAACAAAAAAGAATGAGACCTAGTCCTTAACTAAAAGGAATTTACAGTTTAGGAGGGCAGATAGTGATGTATGCAATTAAAATAAAATGTGGTTATATACTTTAATGAAGCAATTACTAAGTGTCATGAGAACTAAGGAATAAGCTCAAATGTTTAACTGAAATACATTGGGTAATGAACAGAATTTTGCCATAAAGAAGTAGGGATCAGACTCTAATAGCATTACAGAAAGGACATCAAGGCAAAGATCAGATATAAGTGTCCTTATTACACTTGAGGAATGATAGAAACGCTGGAATGATTAGAGTGTAACTAAATCAAATCCCTTATGATTATACAGTGGAAGTGAGAAATAGATTTAAGGGCCTAGATCTGATAGATAGAGTGCCCCATGAACTATGGAATGAGGTTCGTGACATTGTACAGGAGACAGGGATCAAGACCATCCCCATGGAAAAGAAATGCAAAAAACCAAAATGGCTGTCTGCAGAGGCCTTACAAATAGCTGTGAAAAGAAGAGAGGCAAAAAGCAAAGGAGAAAAGGAAAGATATAAGCATCTGAATGCAGAGTTCCAAAGAATAGCAAGAAGAGATAAGAAAGCCTTCTTCAGCAATCAGTGCAAAGAAATAGAGGAAAACAACAGAATGGGAAAGACTAGAGATCTCTTCAAGAGAATTAGAGATACCAAGGGAAGTTTCCAGGCAAAGATGGGCTCAATAAAGGACAGAAATGGTATGGACCTAACAGAAGCAGACAATATTAAGAAGAGGTGGCAAGAATACAGAGAAGAACTGTACAAAAAAGATCTTCATGACCCAGATAATCACGATGGTGTGACCACTCATCTAGAGCCAGACATCTTGGAATGTGAAGTCAAGTGGGCCTTAGAAAGCATCACTATGAACAAAGCTTGTGGAGGTGATGGAATTCCAGTTGAGCTATTTCAAATCCTGAAAGATGATGCTGTGAAAGTGCTGCACTCAATATGCCAGCAAATTTGGAAAACTCAGCAGTGGCCCCAGGACTGGAAAAGGTCCGTTTTCATTCCAATCCCAAAGAAAGGCAATACCAAAGAATGCTCAAACTACCGCACAATTGCACTCATCTCACATGCTAGGAAAGTAATGCTTAAAACTCTCCAAGCCAGGCTTCAGCAATACGTGAACTGTGAACTTCCTGAAGTTCAAGCTGGTTTTAGAAAAGGCAGAGGAACCAGAGATCAGATTGCCAACATCCGCTGGATCATGGAAAAAGCAAGACAGTTCCAGAAAAACATCGATTTCTGCTTTATTGACTATGCCAAAGCCTTTGACTGTGTGGATCACAATAAACTGTGGAAAATTCTGAAAGAGATGGGACTACCAGACCACCTGACCTGCCTCTTGAGAAATCTGTATGCAGGTCAGGAAGCAACAGAACTGGACATGGAACAACAGACTTGTTCCAAATAGGACAAGGAATATGTCAAGGCTGTATATTGTCACTCTGCTTATTTAACTTCTCTGCAGAGTACATCATGAGAAATGCTGGGCTGGAAGAAGCACAAGCTGGAATCAAGATTGCCGGGAGAAATATCAATAACCTCAGATATGCAGATGACACCACCCTTATGGCAGAAAGTGAAGAGGAACTAAAAAGCCGCTTGATGAAAGTGAAAGTGGAGAGTTAAAAAGTTGGCTTAAAGCTCAAGATTCAGAAAACGAAGATCATGGCATCCGGTCCCATCACTTCATGGGAAATAGATGAGGAAACAGTGGAAACAGTGTCAGACTTTATTTTTTTGGGCTCCAAAATCACTGCAAAAGACGCTTACTCTTTGGAAGGAAAGATATGACCAACCTAGATAGCATATTCAAAAGCAGAGACATTATTTTGCCGACTAAGGTACGCGTAGTCAAGGCTATCGTTTTTCTTGTGGTCATGTATGGATATGACGGTTAGACTATGAAGAAGGCTGAGCACCATAGAATTGATGCTTTTGAACTGTGGTGTTGGAGAAGACTCCTGAGAGTCCCTTGGACTGCAAGGAGATCCAACCAGTCCATTCTGAAGGAGGTCAGCCCTGGAATTTCTTTGGAAGGAATCATGCTAAAGCTGAAACTCCAGTACTTTGGCCACCTCATGCGAAGAGTTGACTCATTGGAAAAGACTCTGATGCTGGGAGGGATTGGGGGCAGGAGGAGAAGGGGACGACAGAGTATGAGATGGCTGGATGCTATCACTGACTCGATGGATGTGAGTCTGAGTGAACTCCGGGAGTTGGTGATGGGCAGGGAGGCCTGGCGTGCTGTGATTCAATGGGTCGTAGAGAGTCGGACATGACTGAGCGACTGAACTGAACTGTGTGTTGGTTGTAAAGATTGATTGGGAGTAATAGTGGAGAGTCTTGACTTTCTATGCAAAGGAATTTGATCACTCATCTATAGAAGATAGGAAATTATTAAAGATATATTTAGTCCACACACGATTATATCAGTTTTCCCCAAAAGACAAATTTGATAATAATAAACCTAATTGTTTAGTGTCAGGAGAAATGTGTTGAAAAGCATTTAAGAGTCTTTTGAATTAATGTATGTATAAGACGTGATGAGTTCCTGAACCATGGTGGAGGTGTCTAGTTTGGGTGACTAGAGAGATGTTGGGCCCTTTAACAATAGGGAACAAAGTAGGAAAAGAAAGTTGGGAGAGATTAGAAATTTAGTTGAATTTGAGAACATGAAATTATTTTTTTAAAGGTTGGAAAGTATCTCCTTTGAGGGACCATGGACCAAAAAAAAAAAAAAAAAAATGGAGACTAGAAAGAGCACACACCATTACGTAAAACCTGATCCTTTTTTGCCAGACAGTGTAAGCCTCTCGCCAGTTGGGTACTCCTCTTCAGGATGGAAGTGATTGACAGTGATTATGATCGTCCCTCCTAGACCAGTGCATGACTCTAGCTGGATTCTTGCTTTTTGGTCTTTTGCTTTTATGGAGAAAGTCAAACCAGTCAAGTGTTCTCAAAGTGTTCTGAACAAGGAAGATAGTTTCTGTCCACTCTGTCGCTTAACTGTGTGTTTCAGCATTTCTAGGATATTCTTCCTCCCATGTCTGGCAACGAGGCTCGTTTCTCATTAGTCCCTCAACCCTCAGCCAAACATGTATCTTTTATTGACTCAGGACTTTAATTATTTTAATTTGGATATATCTTATCTGACTTACACGTTAGACATGACAGAGGGCTCTAGAAAATATTAATATGTGTTTGGAGACGTTTACATATAGGGAATGGCAACCCACTCCAGTATTCTTGCCTGAAGAATTCCATGGACAGAGGAGCCTGGCGGGCTACAGTCCATGGGGTCACAGAGAGTCGGACATGGCTTTGCCTGCATGTACTGAACTGAACACATAGGGCATAGGCTTTCCAGTTGGCGCTAGCGGTAAAGAACCCTCCTGCCAGTGTAGGAGACAAGAGATGCGGGTTTGATCCCTGGATTGGGAAGATCCTCTGGAGAAGGAAATGACAACCCACTCAGTATTCTTGCATGGAGAATCCCATGGACAAAGGAGCCTGGTCGGCTACAGTCCATAGGTTTGCAAAAAGTTAGACACAATTGAAGCAACTTAGCATGAACATACATGTAGGGGATAGTGAGAGTGGATAAAACACACTTGGTGGTATGAGGATTATGAAGGGGCCAAAGACAGATGATAACAAATCCCTACTTGTAAAGGGCACGAAAAACTTCTTTTCAAAAGAGTTTTAACAGCGACTACCTTTATTCTTGGGGCTTCCCTGGTGGTGCAGAGGTTAAAGCCTCTGCCTGCAATGTGGGAGACCTGGGTTCGATCCCTGGTTTGGGAAGATCTCCTGGAGAAGGAAATGGCANGATAACAAATCCCTACTTGTAAAGGGCACGAAAAACTTCTTTTCAAAAGAGTTTTAACAGCGACTACCTTTATTCTTGGGGCTTCCCTGGTGGTGCAGAGGTTAAAGCCTCTGCCTGCAATGTGGGAGACCTGGGTTCGATCCCTGGTTTGGGAAGATCTCCTGGAGAAGGAAATGGCAACCCATTCCAGTATTCTCGTGCTTTAAGAAAATGTTTATATAAAATAACTAAAATTTCCTAAATAAATAAAAGGAAATTGTATTTGGGGGCAACATATTTAGAAGTATACAAGAAAGTAATATTGACTTCATTTTTAGCAATAATAGATCAAATGTGTTGATTTTAGGTAAACTTACATCAATTTACTCTTGTAAGTACCAAGACTATGTTTTATTAACAGGCTTAAATTTATTGAAGCTGTAATGAAGTTACAATTTTGAAGATCATATTTTTTTCTTTAGCCAATTTCCATTCCCCAAACAATTTCTCATTTAGAAGCTGGGAATTCCAATTATACATTTAAATTTATTTGTTAGGAACTTTCTAAAAGAACTCTGACAAAACATGGCTTTCAAAACATATGTCATCCTTATATGTGTAGATTATTTCAGTGATCTTTTCGTTTGATATTCCTTATCTAAATCTGCCTTTCAAATTACTTCTCCTGGTCACTTTCTAATAACCCATTCATAATATGGGCAAGAGAAATAAAACAAGGCCTTTTCCCCTCAGCAAGCCAAAGAATCAGTGGTTTAAAGTCGTTGATTGTTGGCCTGGAGGGATTCTGCCCCCTTCTCTCTCTCCTTCTCCTGGAGCTATTCAGCAGTATGTGTTCTGGTTGTCACTGCTGAGAGTGTCCATATGGCATCAACTGAGCAGAAGTCACAAAGGCTGCTAAATATCCCACAGTTCAAAAGACAGCCCCTCACAATAATGGGTTATGTGGTCTAAAATGTTAATGATAGCTAATGGGAATTTGCAGTATGACTAAGGGAACTATAACTGGGGCTATGTAATAACCTAGAGGGCTGGGAGAAGGCGGGAGGTCGGGGGGAGATTCAAGAGGGAGGGGATATATTTTCCTATGATTCATTCATATTAATGTATGACAGAGATCAAACCAATATTGTATATTAGTCTTCAATCAATTAAAAATAAAATATTTAAAATTTTAATATTTTTAAACTGAAATTGAGTAGATTGGAAAACTCGAGTTTAAAGTAAGAATGACAACATTAACAATAAGGCAAAGAGCCGGACTAGCTGTAAGTCTGGATACTTGCGGTTTCCCTCCATTAAAAAAGTTTAACCCGTGTGTCCCCTTAAACGAAGGGCAGCTAGGCAGTGGTGCTCGCGTAGAGTATCCTGCAAGCAAAAGTTTCTAAAATTCTTCATTTTAACAACACAGTAGAAAACTCGTTTAAATGTCAGTCGTAAATAAGATGAAATACCGATTAGGATTTTGTTTTTTCTAAGTTATATTGTTAAAAGAAGGGTATTTGTATAATGAAATTTTTTATCTGAAACAAAGTGAAGACTATATGTCAGCACCCCCCAAGAATCAGATAAATGGAGATTAAAAAGAAATATAATTCTCTAGTGAATAAATTTTGTCTTCATTGTGAGTCATTTAGAACAGTAGTTCTTACCACTTTTGGATCTTGAACCTCCTTTGGATAAATTTCTATAGGTTATAGATTCTCTTCACAAAATAACATATTGATGTCAAAATTTTCATATAGTTTAGAGTATTTACAGAGATCAATAGAGCTTAAATATGGGCCTTTGGACCATAGATTTCATAAAACAAAAAAATTATTTCTAAGAAATTTCCTTTTATGCTTAAACGTACCTCTCATGTTATTCTTAATGATCTTGTAATTCACATAAAAAGATTTGTACAGTTCTCTCCACCTCAACTCCCATCATAATAAAGCATGCATTTTTAGATGGGGCTACAGCCCATGAAAAGGAGAAATACCACCCAGTTGATTTGGGAAATAAACCCCTAGACAGGGACTAAGCTAATCTCACATTTATTTATGCCTCTTTGTACTTTTACATTAAGAATCCCCCCCCAAAGAATTTGTTAAGAAAATGAATAATGTAAGATTTTAGGTCTGCATCTAGTGAAGAGAATAAACTGCTATTGAAACAATTCAGAAGTATCTAATTAAAGTGAAGCCTAGAAATTGCAATGTAAGCAGAAGCCAATGTACCAGAGACTGGTGCTGACATGTGCTAATTGCAATCCTTTAAAAATCTGCTCATGAAAACAAGTTTTATTAGGCAACCTTGGCAAACCTGATTCCTTACTTCACATACCAAAGGGTAATGAAATTTGTTTAAATAAAATAGAATAATTCTGCCCTCTAACTAATTTTGACAGGTCCTGTTCCCATTTATTCTAAATAAGTGATGCATTCAGAGAAGGCAATGGCACCCCACTCCAGTACTCTTGCCTGGAAAATCCCATGGGTGGAGGAGCCTGGTGGGCTGCAGTCCATGGGGTCACGAAGAGTCGGACACGACTGAGCGACTTCACTTTCACTTTTCACTTTCATGCATTGGAGAAGGAAATAGCAACCCACTCCAGTGTTCTTGCCTGGAGAATCTCAGGGACGGGGGAGCCTGGTGGGCTGCAGTCCATGGGGTCGCGAAGAGTTGGACACGACTGAGTGACTTCACTTTCACTTTTCACTTTCATGCATTGGAGAAGGAAATGGCAACCCACTCTAGTGTTCCTGCCTGGAGAACCCCAGGGACAGGGGAGCCTGGTGGGCTGCCGTCTATGGGATCACACAGAGTCGGACACGACTGAAGCAACTTAGCAGCAGTGATTACTATGATGTAACAGTTGCAAAGTATCTCCCAATAAAACAGAGAAAAATGTAACTCTCTCCTGAGGTCTTCCCGTAAACTGGAAAATGTTATTGTTTTTTTTTTTTTTTTTTTTTTTTGAGACTAAATGAAAGGAATGTTGTGTTGCAGTGAGTTGTTTTTAATTTGGGAACATTTTCATGTTTCAGGAGTGAATTTTACCAGGATTACGCTGTCTGCTGTGGGTCTGACCATGTCTGTCCTCTGCCTGGAAACTGCTCAGCAGTTTCTCAGGGGACAAGCCCTAGAGCCCTCTCGATGGCCTGAGCCTCTGCACAGGGATCACCAGCCGTTTTCCCTTCCTCATCTTAGCTCAGCTCCACTTGTTGCCCCAACACCTGGGCTGGTCTGCTCTACCTCCCCTGGGCTTCTTGGTTCCTCACCTGTGCCCTGTGTTCCTTCTGAGGATGCTGCCTCCGCTAGCCCCCCAGTAGTCCTGCAGGCTTCTCTCGGACCTCTGCTCAACCATCACCTCGTGAGGAGGCCTTCCCAACAGCTCTGTGTAGAAGGGCGGCCTCCTCCGCACATGCCCAGCACACACAAGGCCTGCCTTTGCTTTCCTTTTCCTCCTCCACACTTACCACTATACTGTATGCTTAGTTGTAGTTTTGACCATTTCCTTCCCATGGCTTCCCTGGTGGCTCAGTAGGTGAAAATTCTGCCTGCAGTGCGGGAGCCCTGAGTTCGATCCCTGGGTTGAGAAGATCCCCTGGAGGAGGGCATGGCAACCTACTCCAGTATGCTTGCCTGGAGAATCCCCAAGGACAGAGGAGTCTGGTGGGCTGCAGTCTATGGGGTCACAAAGAGTCGGATGTGACTGAGTGACTAAGCACACACAGCATTTAAAACCCCGAAAAGACAGGGACTTTGCTTTTTAACCAGTATATCCCTGTATACCTAAAATAGCCTCTGACACAGAGTCTGTGCTCAGTAAATGTTGCAGGGATTAAACAATTCATGGGTGCATATATTCTTAAGTTTAGATCATCTAATGGCAACCCACTCCAGTGTTCTTGCCTGGAGAATCCTAGGGACGGTGGAGCCTGGTGGGCTGCCGTCTNTTGAGTTGGTGATGCTATCTAGCCATCTCATCCTCTGTCATCCCCTTCTCTTCCCACCTTTGATCTTTCCCAGCATCAGAGTCTTTTCCAATGAGTCAGGTCTTCACATCAGGTGGCCAAAGTGTTGCAGCTTCAACTTCAGCATCAGTCCTTCCAATGAATATTCAGGGTTGATTTCTTTTAGGATTGATTGGTTTGATCTCCTTGCAGTCCAAGGGACTCTCAATAGTCTTCTCCAGCACCACAGTTTGAAAGCATCAATTCTTTGGCACTCAGCCTTCTTAATGGATCAACTCTCAGATCCGTACATGACTACTGGAAAAACTGTAGCTTTGACTATACAGACCTTTGTTGGCAAAGTGATGTTTCTGCTTTGTAATATGCTGTCTACATTTGTCATAGATTTTCTTCCAAGGAGCAAGCGTCTTTTAATTTCATGGCTGCAGTCACCATCTGCAGTGATTTTGGAGCCCATGACAATGTTTCCACTTTTTCTGCATCTATTTGCCATGAAGTAATGGGACTGGATGCCATGATCTTACTTTTTTTTTTTTTTTCAAATAGTATAATATGGTGAATAGTGAAAACTAAATTTCCTTCCCACTTCTGTCCCTTGTTCCTCTCCCCTGTATGATCACTGTTCTTGTGTATCCTTTTAGAGACAGTTCATGCTTATGTAATCATCTATGGATATGTTAAACCCTGGGTGTTCTTTGGAAGGACTGATGCTAAAGCTGAAACTCCAGTACTTTGGCCACCTCATGCGAAGAGTTGACTCATTGGAAAAGACTCTGATGCTGGGAGGGATTGAGGGCAGGAGGAGAAGGGGACGACAGAGGATGAGATGGCTGGATGGCATTACCAACTCGATGGACATGAGTTTGGGTGAACTCCGGGAGTTGGTGATGGACAGGGAGGCCTGGCATGCTGTGATTCATGGGGTCGCAAAGAGTTGGACACGACTGAGCAACTGAACTGAACTGAACTAAACTGAACTGATGGATATGTGACAGGTTGTTGAAATGGGTTTTCTACCGAAGTTTCATCCTAGGTCGCAAGCCCAGCAAGTCTAGCAGGGGGGTTTGCTAAGATCACTTGTAGGAAAATCACTTGGGTGTTGTTTCTGGAGTTGGGGGTCTGGATAGACACCTGAAGAGTCTAAATGTGAGATAGAAGGGCATGGTTGGGAAGAGGAATCACAGGGAAAGGAGAAGGCATGGGAGAGAGAGAAGGGGAAGGAAGGAGAGCGAGAGAGGTGTGAGGAACATTTGGAGCTGTGCTTCTTGGACAGGGAGGCCTGGCGTGCTGCGATTCATGGGGTCACGAAGAGTCAACACAGACTTTAAAACCAGAGTGCAGACTTAAGGTTTCTATCTTGTTGAGCAGATCCAAACACCGTATAGCAGCGTACCTGTTTTTCCTGCCTGGTCTTCCTAAATAATCCCTTGTCACTTAGTCTGAAATCCCCACCCTGTGGCCTAGAATCTTGGCCCATACCCCTCTTGGTGATGTTTGAAGTATTTTCAGTGCAGCATCGAGAATCTTAGGTATCTTTGTTGGGAGTTTCAGGGTCTCCCTGGCAGACACCTACAACTGCTGGCTGCTTTCCCATCTTCCTGGGGGGCATTCTGTTGATACCTCAGGAAGCAGAACTGTTCCAGCAATAAATGCCACCAGTGCCCCCCTTTGCCAGACTGCATGCTGATCTGGTTGTGAACTTCATTCTTAGACATTTATGGGCTACCCCTTAATTTGACTACTTCACTCTTCAAAGCAAAAGCCTACTTTTCAGATGAAATTGCCAAACTGCTGAGTAAAGAAAGAGGGTTGGTTGTTTTTCTTACTATTGCTTCTGTAATAGGCTTGTCCTGTCCTCAGTGATTCTTTTGAGGGCCTCTGGGATCCCTTTTCTGGAGCAAGGATTGCCAAACTTTTTCTGTGAAGCACCCAATAGGAAATATTTTAGACTTTGCTGGCCATGCCTTCTCTTGTCCTAACTGTTCTGACTTTGCCATTGTAATGCAAAGCAGCCATTTGTTGTTTTTCAGTGTCTTAAGACATGTCCTTATCTTTGTGACCCCTTGGACTGTAGCAGGCCAGGCTTCCCTGTCCTTCACCATCTCCCAGAGTTTCCTCAAACTCATGACCATTGAGTCTGTGATGCCATCCAACCATCTCATCACGTCACCCCCTTCTCCTTTTGCCCTTCGTCTTTCCCAACATCAGGGCCTTTTCCAATAAGTCAGCTCGTCACATCAGTTGGCCAAAATATTGGCGCTTTAGCAGCAGTCCTTCCAATGAATATTCAAGGTTGATTTCCTTTAGGATTGACTGATTTGATCTCCTTGCTGTCCAANCGTCTTTCCCAACATCAGGGCCTTTTCCAATAAGTCAGCTCGTCACATCAGTTGGCCAAAATATTGGCGCTTTAGCAGCAGTCCTTCCAATGAATATTCAAGGTTGATTTCCTTTAGGATTGACTGATTTGATCTCCTTGCTGTCCAAGCAGCCATAGACACTTCCTAAATGAATAGGCATGACTGTGCTCCAGTAAAACTTGATTTACAGGCACTGAAACCTGACATTTATTTTTATATGTCATAAAATTATTCTTCTTTTGACTTTTTTTTTTGCAACCATTAAAAAAAGAAAAACTATTTTTGGTTTATAGACCATTCAAAACTAGGGCTTGATTTGGTCTCTAGGCTGTAGTTTGCTAAGCCCTACTCTGGAGTCTAGGAGACCTTCCTAGGTAGGTTGCTTGGACTTCAGATATCTGCTTGACTCCCCAGTGCTTTCTTTCCTGGGCCTAGGAAACAGCTTCATCTTGATTTCTTGGCCAGCTTGTATATTCTGAATCTCAGAGGACAGAAGCTAAAACATCTCAGTGCAATAATGACTTGTATGGCTTTCCATATTTGACTTCCTCTAATTCCAGGAAACAGTTGCATTTCAAGTCTGGTTCCTGATGCGGTGCTTCTCCAGACTCTTGATCTGTCTGTTCTTGAGATATGAAAAGCCTTGACTCTGTTGCTCAGCTTCTTGTCAGACTCGCTATTGATCTTGCTGTTACCTTTGCCCCTAGTTGACTCTTGCCTGGATTTCTTGCTCTGCAGTGAGGTTCTAGATAGCTGTTCACCAGTGTCCACCTTGCGCACCAACTATCACACGTAGGTAACCTGTCAGTGTTGGATTTGGTTTAGGGGTTGGGCTGACATCACTCACAGCTTTCCTGTATTCCTTTTTTACTTGAGGCATGATTGTCTGTTTCAGATTACCTCTGTATTTACACATACAAGTACTATTTCTGAAACAATTTTGACCCCTCACTTTTTTTTTTTCATCTTTCTAAACTTTTGGATTACACAGAACCCAGGCCAGCTTTGTCCGTATTTGACAGATTCACTGCCTTCTCGGATGTGACTCTGACAGGAGATTATTTTTTCTTTTTATTCTGATATTTTTGAGGTATTTTTCTTTATGAATCTAATCTTCTCCCCCCATCCTTCCCCAAATATCCTGAGTCTACTAGAATCTGCCTCTTATAAAATGGAAGGAGGAACAGCCTCAGTGAGAGCTTGCCTTTCTTAATAACACAAAACATATAATGAACTAATTTTGGTAAAATAGAGGACTGCTTCTCTGAGAGTACAGAAGAGAGCATGTTATATTCATCTTCTTGTGCAGAGATATCAGGAGGGAATCCCCTCTATCCTTTGGACCTGTTTGCACTTGTAAAATGGACCTGCATTCCCCTAAACACTCTGCTAGGTTACTCAGAATGGGGCAGGGTAGCATGAGCGCCGAGAGGGTCTGGTATCGCTCAGGGAGGGAGGAGGATACCTCCTGAACACGCTGGCCTTTCAGATAGAGCACAAGGGTCCCTGGTGAGGGAAATGAGCAAACCTCGCCTCGGCCCCGAGCCACTCCAGCAGGTTATCAAGATGGGTAGTGGACAGGAATTCTGCTGGTTTCTGCTGTGGGAAATACTGACCCGCTCTCATTTACTGTGTAAATGCAGACTGTGAGCTGCCAGCAGCGGTCAACAATTCTTTCTTTGTGTGTCAACAACTTATCTGAATTCTCTGGCCTCAAAAGACCATTCACACAGCCCTGTTCTGCCTCAGGTGATTGATACTGCTGGCATGGTTCTTGTTTTTTGACTTGCTCTTCCTGGGCCCTGGACCATGTGTTCTCTACCCTTGAAGCCTGGGCTTATGAGCCTCTGGGCATGACTTTGCAGATAGCCCTGTTTGTGACCTGAAACTGTGATAACTGTCTCTGGCATCCAGCTTCCACTGTTCCGACTCTCCACACCTTTGTCCTTGCTCTCGTCCCTGCTTGACCTTTCTACCCTGTCTGCCTCTGATATCCTGGGAGACAAAATTATTCATTTCCATTGAAACATCACATGTTAAGGCAGATATTTGAATAGATACAGACTGAAGAAATATAACTAGTTTTCTGAGAAAGATTTTCACTTTTGTGAATTTATCTGGTATTTTGCTTACTTTCTAGTTCTTAAGTTACATAACATAGAGATTATTCCTGCTCCGTGTGTGTGTGTGTGTGTGTATGTATATATGTATGTAAAACAATTGATCCTTGAACAACTTAGGTTTGACCTTTGGCATCTACTTATAGGTATATCTTTTTTAGTAAGTATGTATTTCTTACACGGTTTGAGGTTGACTGACTGTGCAGATATGAAACTAC
Source organism: Oreotragus oreotragus (assembly GCA_006410675.1). Classification (NCBI taxonomy): domain Eukaryota; kingdom Metazoa; phylum Chordata; class Mammalia; order Artiodactyla; family Bovidae; genus Oreotragus; species Oreotragus oreotragus. The sequence continues at coordinate 215,486 of SJYX01007469.1, forward strand.
AGATATGAAGCGCCAACTGTAAAATTATATAGCAGTTTTGACTGCAAGAAGGGTTGGTATTCCTTACCCCTGTTCAGTGGGTGAAGTTCAAGGGTCAATTGTATATATGTGTGCATGTATGTACATATGTATGTGTATGTGCATTTATATATAGTGTTCTCTTTTTCTTGTTCTTGATTTAAGTTGTGTGTCTCATTTGAGAGATATATTTTCACCTTTAGCCCTATGTTCATTTTGCAAATCGAGAACTTGAATAATCACCATGAGTGGGCCATTACTTAGCCTAGCTCAAATTGTGTCATGATTTTTATTAAGTTGTCAGTAGTGAATTTACTGTGTTTATGTTTTCTACTATTATTCGAGACTCCTGACAGCATTTTATTTCTAAAGATGATATTCTTTCTAAGAGGTATCTTGGGAGAGTATGAAAATCATTCATAGAGTGTTTCAGTATCACATGACATTCAAATAGTCATATTGGCAAATGACTGGGTGCCTTTGGGGTCTAAAAGGCTACTAATAACTCTCTGAATGAAGAACTGAAGAAACAGATGCATTTGAACTGTAGTGTTGGAGAAGACTCTTGAGAGTCCCTTGGACAGCAAGGAGATCCAGCCAGTCCATCCNGCAAATGACTGGGTGCCTTTGGGGTCTAAAAGGCTACTAATAACTCTCTGAATGAAGAACTGAAGAAACAGATGCATTTGAACTGTAGTGTTGGAGAAGACTCTTGAGAGTCCCTTGGACAGCAAGGAGATCCAGCCAGTCCATCCTAAAGGAATTCAGTCCTGAATATTCATCGGAAGGACTGATGCTGAAGCTGCTGAAACTCCAGTGCTTTGGCCAGCCACCTGATGTAAAGAACTGACTCACTAGAAAAGACCCTGATGCTGGGAAAGATTGAAGGTGGGAGGAGAAGGGGATGCCAGAGGATGACATGGTTGGATGGCATCACCGATCCAATGGACATGAGTTTGAGTAGGCTCCAGGAGTTGGTGATAGACAGGGAAGCCTGGCATGCTGCGGTCATGGGGTCGCAAAGAGTGGGACACGACTGAGCAACTGAACTGAAAATATACATTCCAATAAGTGATATTTTATTAGTCTAATCTTCTAATCTGTATCAGCTAATTAAGTTCCTTTTGCTGCCATGGGTTGTCCCACCAAATGGGTGATCCTTTTCATCAGAGATCAGGAAGAGGGATCTGGCTTCCAGCTGTATCTAGGGTCAGGAAATCTTCCCGTGCCCTTTGTGAAAGGAAGATCTCTCTTAGCCTCACCAGCTTCCAGAGACAGCTGAGGAAAGTTCTGGTTTCACAACCTCTTTGTGGAAAAGAAAATAAGTCTTTAGGCTGAATGGTGAACACTACACAGAAGAGAAAGATAAATAGGCTCACTCCCCCTGCCACACCTGACCTGGAAAGATTCTGGGGATTCTGAGGGAAGTTCCCTTCTGAGTATGTACATCATCCATTTGGGTTTAATTCAGCCTGAGCTGTTCATTTATCTGCTTCTGATGGTGTTTGCATGTTTGGGAGGCAGGAGAGTGAAGGTTCTGATGATGACCAGATGCTCCTTGATTTGCTGCAACTCCAAAGGTTGTAGTTCTGTGTTCTTCATATCCATCCCTCTCCCTCTCTCCCCTCTTGAATATTCTGGCTTCTTTGAGATAAAAGTAACTCTGTAGAGCTCTACAGAATCCTGTTAGGAATCCTAATGAGTAATTCAAAACCACAAAACTGAACTTGTTTCCTGGTATTATTGGAACACAGTAAGTCAGGGGTGAGCTGGACTGCTAATGGGTGGCTCTAAAATACTCCTTTGATAAAAGTGCGTATTTGTAGGCTTCACTATCACAGATTAACCAGGGGTGGGCTCTTGGAATTTGCCGTTTATTTACTTGCTTACTTTTTTGCTTCATTTACTTATTGCTTAAGTCAAGCACCAAGTGTTTCTGATACAGATTTCCAGGGACCACCATTTACAAATGGTATTGTTCTAGAGGTGATGTTACAAAGAGCTAAATCCCCAGTAAAACTTTGGGCCAGTAAGCTTGTATTCAACTGTGGTGAATCACCAGACAGACTGTTTGTCTTCTTTCTTTTCCATACTGAGTCTAGAGAACGAAATCATTAATAAAGATTCTTAGGTAGTGATAACCTGAAACCTATTGTGTCTAAACACTTAGTATGCTCACCTTATTTCATTTTTTCAACTGTTGCTCTGCAGGTATTAATATTACCTCCATTGTTTGAGTGACTCTAATAAATACTGAGCACTGCACTCATGAAGAGGTTGAGTATCAAAGGGATTGATTCATTTGCCCGAGGCTACTTAGTTTATGAAGGGTGGAACCAGGATTCAAATACATTTGTTTGATTCCAAAGTTCAGGTTTCTACTGCACAAGCCTTCTGTTCACTTCCTCCTCTGCTTGAAGCCATGAGAGCTCTCTGTGCAGCTCTATTACTTTCTTATTTATTTAAATAAAGCACTAGAGTGTGACCAGTGCGGTACCAAATATTGTTGACATGCAAGGGATTTCCTACTTGTGCAGGAAGTTGGGACATTTACACAAGAAAATACTTAACATTTCAAGGGAGCGTGAAATTACGTGCCCAAATTAGATACATAGAGAAGAGAGAGGCTCCCGTGTTGTATGTGAAATGTTTTATGCAGGATATTGGACAGATTTGAATATCTGGAAGGACACATTTAAGGGCCTGGGAGCAATGTTGCCCCCACATCATGGAAGTTGAAATGAGTCCATTCTGGGGGTAATGCTGGGTAATCACCCTTCATATGGTCATCACGGGGAAGGCTACGTGCGTGCTAAGTACTTCAGTTGTGGCTGACTCTTTGTGACCCCATGGACTGTAGCCCGCCACTCCTCTGTCCATGGCATTCTCCAGGCAAGAATACTGGAGTGGGTTGTCATTTCCTTTTCCAGGGGATCTTTCTGACCCAGGGGTCGAAACCGTGTCTCTTACGTATCCTGCATTGCCAGGCGGGTTCTTTACAACTAGCGCCACCTGGCAAATCCCTAAAGAAGGCTGAGCACCAAAAACTTGATGTTTTCGAATTGTGGTGTTGGAGAAGACCCTTGGGAGTTCCTTGGACTTCAAGGAGATCAAATCAGTCAATTTTTAAGGAAATCATCCCTGTCTATTCATTGGAAGGACTGATGCTGAAACTCCAATATTTTTGCTATCTGACGTGAAGAGCCAACTCATTGGAAAAAACCCTGATGCTGGGAAAGATTGAAGGCTAAAGCAGAAGAGAGCAGCAGAGGATGAGATAGTTAGATGGCATCACTGACTCAACTACATGAATTTGAGCAAAGTCCAGGAGATAGTGAAGGACAGAGGAGCCTGGTGTGCTGCAGTCCTTGAGGCTCCAGAAGAGTCAGCCATGTTCAGTCTCAGTGACGGAACAATAACAGCAGTCATCCTTCGACAGTTTAGAGGTTATTAACACCCACTTATCTGTGTAGTTAATCCCCCCTTGTTTCCTTCTCAGTGACTACTTTGTGAAGAAGGAGCTCTCTTTCCATTCCATCAGCCTTGCACTCAGGCCTCGTGTGTTCCAGTGGAACGGCTCTCATCATGACTCTCAGTTGCCTCCTTCTTCCCAAGCCCAGTGGAGGCTTTGAGTTTCTGCGCTGTCTTGATGTGTCTCCACAGTGGGAAGTGTGCGCCACCTGCCTTGGCTTTTGTGACACGAGTGTCCTCTGGATGTCTCCTTTGTCTCTCACAGTTCATTTTCAGTTTCCTTCCCGAGCTCCTCCACCTTTGTCTATCCCTTGAATCTGCCCAGGGCATCTCAGTCACAGGTGTTTATCCCCAGATCTGTTTTTTGTAGCCTAGCGTTTCTCTCCAGAACACTCCCCCCCGCAGACTGCAATGTCCCCGGGATGTTGCACTGGTGCCCTCCTCGTGGAGCACTGCGTCTGAACGGGGCCTTGTTTTCTAGCCCTGCTCCACCCGCCCCCACCCAGACCTGCTCCTCTGCTTAGGGTTTCTGCCTCAGCCTTACAGCCTCGCCTAATCCAGAAACCTAGTGCCATCTGGTCTACCTCTGTTTCCTTTGCCAACTTACATAATCACTTAGCAGTGCCTCTCACTTCAGCTTCCGTAACGGCTCTTAGGTCTCTCCCCCTCTTTTTACCCACATCCCACAGGCCAAGCTCAAATAAGCATTTCTCTCCTCCGTTCTTCACCTTGCTTCTGAGAAAGGTGCTTTTAAAATGCAAATCCTATCTATCTGTCATTCCTTTCCTCACAGTCTTTCCATGGCTCCCTCGTTTCTAAGGCTAAATTCTAAAATCCTGACTCTGCCAAAACTGGTACATTTCAGCTCCCTCCGGTGTCCTCTACTCTCTAGGCACAAAGACCACTTCCCCTCCTTCAGCCCCAGTTTCTGGTTTTCCATTCTCTCTCTCTCTCTCTTTAAATTTTATTCACCTTTTTGCTGTGCTGAGCCTTCTTTGTGGCATGGGCTCTTCCGTAGCTGCGGCCAACAGGGCTGCTCTCGGGCTGAGGTGTGTGGGCTTCTCGCCACAGCGGCTCCCCTGCTGCTGGTCACAGGCTGTAGTGTGGCAGGACCCAGGAGTTGTGGCTCACGGCGTAGTTGCCTTGCGGCATGTGAGATTTTCCTGGACTGGGACTGGACCCATGTTTCCTCCGTTGGCAGGTGGATTCTTTACCACTAAGCCACCAGGGAAGCCTTTCCGTTTCTCTTGATGCCTCTTCATTTATCCTCTTGGTGGGAAATGTTCTTTCTTTCTCCTCCTTTGTCCGGATACTTCCCTCCTTTTTCTGCAGGCCTTGTCTCTGAACGGAGCCCTCAGCCTCCCTTGACCCCTCGCTGGTCCTCTGAGGAAGGTCGCTCAGTGGACAGAAGTGCCCAGTGGAAGGGGTGCGTTAGGACTGGTGCAAGCCTGCCTTTCCTTAGTGTGCACGGAAGTGCTGTGCTGGCCAGAGCAGCTCTGGCTCCACGGTGCCGGTTACAACAGCCCCAGATCCCTGCCAGGACAGTTTCTAGGCCTTAGGAACCTCAGTCACATTTCATCTTCAGAGACTAGCACACACATTGTCCTTGACCCAGCCAAACTGGGACATGTAATCATGGCTGTTCGTGAATATTGCTTTCACAATTTACTATGGATTTTAAAAATTAATTCATGAATTTTTGATTCACAATAAGCCTGATTCCTTAGCCACCTGGGAAAGAAATGAAATCAACTAAAATGTTACTTTTTACTTTACCTGGGAAGCCCTGCCCTTACCACCATTCTCTCCCTAAGAGCACACTTCGGATCGTCCCTGTGTTTCTCTGAGTCTTCTTTCTTGTTGGCTATACTGAGTTGGGAGCAGATTTGGGAGATGTTTGAATAGTACTTTCTCTAGAGCTGCTCCAGGGTGAGCTGGACAGGGGCACAGTCCTGATGAGTTTGCTTTATGGAAGCAGGTATATGCATAGCAAACTTCCTTTGTTTTCTTACATCTCTCTTGGCTGAGGTCCTAAACTGGTCCAGTTGCCTCCGACCTCTCGCAAGCTCCAAACTGTTCTCCTAAATGTGCATCTGACAAAACCGAGAGAACGTTGTTAACATGCTGTACCTTTCAAGTACCTCACCTTCCCCCAAGAAAGAGGACATCTGTAGGAATCACACCTCAGAAGAGAGAAGAGGGTACTTCCTGTTTAGCTCTCTGATCCTCAGTCACATTCTCTGACACCTACCTCATTTTTCTTCTGGTACTCTAGAGGTCCTCACCCTGGCTCTCATAGTCTCACTCTTTCTCTCTCTCTGGCTCTCATAGTCTCTCTCTCTCTCTCTCTGCTCTTCTTTCTTTATTTTGATCCACAAACTGCTGCAGAGCCTAGTTGACCAGTTCAGAAACTTGATATCTGACTTGATTTCTGAAGATTTAGGATTTATTATTACTTTAAGAGCATTTCAACTCCGTTTGTCCAGGTAGCCTAGGCTTACATAGTAAAGGCCTAGAAATCAGCCCTGCAGACAAAGAAATTGCACTTTCAGTTTCTGAAGAAAAAAAAAATTCAGATTACATCTTACTTGATAGATGTTTTCTAGCAATTTGCCTTCAAATTGTATCCCACAGTAGGTCTGTAGACTAGTTTTCAGAGAAATCTTCTGAATAGCCAGATTATGTCTTGCTTGCTGCTAAAGATTGTTGATTATCTGCCCAAACGAAAACAAAAGAATGCATTTAGCTTTTTCAGTGAGGGTTTCTGAAATCACACATGAATGAAACCAAAGATAAGGGCTCACAAGTTTATGAAACTTGCTAATGGGATTTTAAATAACTCCCTTTAACACTTTATTCTCCCTCAGCTCTCTTTGGAGATGGCAATGGCACCCCATTCCAGTAGTTTTGCCTGGAAAATCCCATGGATGGAGGAGCCTGGTGGACTGTAGTCCATGGGGTCACTAAGAGTCGGACATGACTGAGTGACTTCACTTTCACTTTTCAGTTTCATGCNTATTCTCCCTCAGCTCTCTTTGGAGATGGCAATGGCACCCCATTCCAGTAGTTTTGCCTGGAAAATCCCATGGATGGAGGAGCCTGGTGGACTGTAGTCCATGGGGTCACTAAGAGTCGGACATGACTGAGTGACTTCACTTTCACTTTTCAGTTTCATGCATTGGAGAAGGAAATGGCAACCCATTCCAGTGTTCTTCCCTGGAGATTCCCAGGGATGGCAGAGGCTGGTGGGCTTCTGTCTATAGGGTCACACAGAGTCGGACACGACTGAAGCGACTTAGCAGCAGCAGCAGCTCTCTTATTCTGCTTGGTATACTTTATTTTACTTTCTTTTGAAAATGAAACACTTGAGAATATAGTCTATTTTGGATGTAGAACTATTTCAAGAATTGTAGGAAAATCCTTGTAGCTTTGGAATTATACTTGGCCTGTAGAATCAGCCTCATTCATTTTTTTTTTCATCTATTTAGCAAATATTAAAAAATATATATCTAACATATTAGGTCTTTTCTAGATACTATATTACAGCAGTGAACAAAGCTGACAAAAATCCCTTGCCTGCCGCTTATACTCAGGAGCAGGGCTTGAGATAAACAAAGCCTGTGAGTGGTCAGACTGTGATAAGTTGGCCAAGCCCAAGAGGAAATAGGGGAACAGGCTTTGCAACACCCAAAGGAAGAGCCTTTTGGGGCATGTGAGCTGGAAGCGTGCCCGGCGTAGCTGAGAATAACACAGGCCAGCGTGGCATGGCACGACATGGAGTGAGGGGACGGCAAGGTGTAGCGTTGCCACCAGAAGCGTGACAGGAGCTTGGAGAGTGTGGTGAGGCCTTCACTTTGCCTGCTAGTGAGAACGTGCTATGGACTGTTAGAGCTGACTAAGACAGATGGGAAGTCTGTGAGAGTTCTGAGAAGAGGAGGGAGCTGATTTGACCTGTTTTGAGAGCCTCGCTCTGGCTTCCACATCACTGGAGGGCTGCAAGGGCAAAAGCAGAGGCTGGGAGACCTGTGAGGAGGCAGTGGCTGTAATCAGTGATTTGCACAGGGAGAGCAGAAGTGGAGATGGAATCTTACACTATGGTAAGATCCAGAATTGCTTTGAAGGTGCTGGTTGTTGTCACTCAGTCATGTCCGACTCCCCATGGAGTCGGATTGCAATCCATGCAACCCCATGGATTGCAGCACGCTAAGCTTCCCTATCCATCACTATCTCCTGGAGTTTGCTCAAACTCATGTCCATCAAGTCGATGATGCCATCCAACCATCTCATCCTTTGTTGCTCTCTTATCTTCCTACCTTCAATCTTTCCCAGCATCAGGGTCTTTTCCGGTGAGTCAGCTCTTTGCATCAGGTAGCCAAAGTGTTGGTTTCAGCTTCAGCATCAGCCCTTCCAGTGAATATTCAGGATTGATTTCCTTAAGGATGGACTGGTGTGATCTCCTTGCAGTATAGGGGACTCTCAGAAGTCTTCTCCAGACCCTAACCTACATTCAGAAGCCCAATTGAAAGCATCAGTTCTTTGGTGCTCAGCCTCCTTTATGGTCCAGCTCTCACATCCATACATGACTACTGGATATGACTATCTGAATATATTGAGGGCTGGATTTGAGTTGTCCCAGGCAGAGGGGTGTCTATGATCAGGATTTGAGTTGTCCCAGGCAGAGGGGTGTCTATGATCAATCCTGAGAAGCTGGAACGATGGAGTTGCCCCAGGTAGAGATGGGTATGACTGGGGTGGGAGCTTGTTATGAAGGAAGATGAGAGGATTAATTATTGGCACGTAGATTTTAAAATGCCTGTTAGACTTTCAAATGGAGATGTCACATAGTCATTAGATATGAGTCTGAAGTTCAGTGGGAGGTCAGGGCTGGAAATATAAAATCAGGAGTTGACAGCATGCAACTTGGAATGATACTTAGAACACTTTAACTAGTATGAACTGAGTACCAACCAACCAGTTAAGACAGGTGCCAGGCTGAACAATAGACATAGCTATACAGCTCCCTATCAGCAGAATATCAGCCTAACAAATGGTTGCATTTGACAAAGACATACCTTTCCACTTGGCCCCTCTGTCTTTACAGATAAACAATAAACTTTACAGATACCCCATCAATATACATTTCCCATAAACATAAAAGTATGAGCAGAGTACATTTATTTTCTCACTTCTCCACTCCCTGATTCATATTATATGCATTCTGTTTTCCTTTAGGAATTGCTTAAATAGAAACATTTAATGTATTAACACATTTTTGAAGACTAGTTTGAAAGTACTGGCTTTTGAATACAACCAACCAATACTTGGAATCCTGTATCTTCCATTCTACAACCTGTATTTGCAGAAACAAGCTCCTTTTCCTTCCTTTTACTGAAAGCAAAATCTGTGAAACTGAAAATAAGATTATCTCACTAAATGTAAAGGATCTATCAGAGTGCCCATTATTTATGATACAATTTCCTACCAATCTCATAAGATTTGAAGGGACCTTACCTTCTTTTGTGTTCCTAGTGATAACTAGTGAATTGTTATTAGCAATACTCATACCACCAAAGTTGGAGTTAGACCCTAACCTACATTCAGAAGTGTTTGGGCTTATATTTACTCATGTTTGGACACCCATATTCACTGAAAGGAAATATCAGTGGTTATCAGAGGAAAGACCTTTATTTTGATTAGTTCTTTCTCATGAATCATATTTGAAAAGGTGCTTTCTCTTTCTGTGTAAACTTTCAGTTATAGCTTTATGTAAATATTTGCTTGTCCCAGCATTTGCCCAGTGATTGTGAATGAGTCCCCTTTGTTGATAAACTCCTATGAGGTATAAGAACATGGATTCTATTTCATTCTTCTCTTTCAGGGCCCAGTCCAGTGCACCATGCTGCGTGCATGCTCAGCCACTTCAGTTGTGTCTGACTCTGTGCAACCGCATGGACTGGAGCCCGCCAGGCTCCTCTGTCCCTGGGATTCTCCAGGCCAGAATACTGGAGTGGGCTGCCATGCCCTTCTCCAGGGGGTCCTCCCGACCCAGGGATGGAACACATGTCACGTCTCCTGCACTGGCAGGCAGGTTCTTTACCACTAGTGCCGCCTGGGAAGCCCTGCAGTACACCATTTGTGAGGCGAAGGTACATGCGTGTGTTGAGTAGGAGAGGGTCTAGAGTTCTAAGTTTCTTAAAATCCTGTGCATTCTCATCCTTAATGCCACTTTGTTCTGGGGAAAGGTGGGGAGAATGCCTTGGCTGCCTTCCCAGATGGGTGAAACTGATTCCTCAATATCTAGAAAGTTTCCTGACACAAACTGGAGCTCAGTATTTGTTAAATTAATACATGGAAGCAAAGCATACAATCAGTAGCTATTGTACCTCACTGTCATGTGGAATTTTGAGGGAGGCAGACTCCGAGTGAGTATCTCATTTTTGTGAGTGCGGCTTCTGACTCCGAGTGAGCATCTCATTTTTGTGAGTGCGGCTTCTGACTCCGAGTGAGCATCTCATTTTTGTGAGTGCGGCTTCTGACTCCGAGTGAGTATCTCATTTTTGTGAGTACGGCTTCTGACTCCGAGTGAGTATCTCATTTTTGTGAGTGCGGCTTCTGACTTACAAATGGCGTTATTTGGAGCAGTGACTGCCACTGTTGACTGTCTTGTTGCAGTGAGTGTTCTGTTTTTTTCCTCTCGTCATTAAGATTATGAACTTTACTTACTTTTCTCCCTCGTAAAAGAGGTAAAGAAAATACTGTCCTCTCCATTTTATTACTGAGTCACGGTTAATTGTTCAGTTCTCTCTTCTCTCGGAAAGATTTCTCTCCTTGAAGGGACTCATAGGCCCTCTTTAAAGTAGATCTCATTTCTCATTGGTCAGACAAGCCTAAATAAAAATATCAGAGCCTAACTGTGGACATTACTTTGCCGACTAAGGTCCGCCTAGTCAAGGCTATGGTTTTTCCTGTGGTCATGTATGGATTCCTGTCTCTTATACACATCTAGATGTGTATAAGAGACAGCTTCATGGGAAATAGATGGGGAAACAGTGGAAACAGTGTCAGACTTTATTTTTTTGGGCTCCAAAATCACTGCAGATGGTGACTGCAGCCATGAAATTACAAGACGCTTACTCCTTGAAAGAAAAGTTATGACCAACCTAGATAGCATATTCAGAAACAGAGACATTACTTCGCCGACTAAGGTCCGTCTGGTCAAGGCTATGGTTTTTCCTGTGGTCATGTATGGATGTGAAAGTTGGACTGTGAAGAAAGCTGAGCGCCGAAGAATGGATGCTTTTGAACTGTGGTGTTGGAGAAGACTCTTGAGAGTCCCTTGGACTGCAAGGAGATCCAACCAGTCCATTCTGAAGGAGATCAACCCTGGGATTTCTTTGGAAGGAATGATGCTAAAGCTGAAAGAAACTCCAGTATTTTGGCCACCTCATGAGAAGAGTTGACTCATTGGAAAAGACTCTGATGCTGGGAGGGATTGGGGGCAGGAGGAGAAGGGGACGACCGAGGATGAGATGGCTGGATGACATCACGGACTCGATGGACGTGAGTCTGAGTGAACTCCGGGAGATGGTGATAAACAAGGAGGCCTGGCGTGCTGCTATTCATGGGGTCGCAAAGAGTCGGACACGACTGAGTGACTGAACTGAACTGACTGGCCAAATGCTATGATAAGCAACTTACATGAATTACCTTATTCAGTTGTCAGGAATAGACTATTATATTGTTAGCTTTTAATATAATATTATTATCTTTATTATTATTGAAGCCCATGAACCTCATGCTCTGTACTGCAAAAAGTAAAATCACATTTGAAGCTTGCTAAAACACAGGTTTTCCAAATCCAACAAGAGACACTAAATTCAATATATCTGGAACTTAGACATACATATTTATTACTTTATTACTTGTCCCCAAGTGATTGTAATGCAGATGAATTTCTAATCAGACCTTAAGGAAAATAGTTCTACAGGAAATGATTTAAAAAAATAGTTCATCAGCTTTGTATAAAATTTTAATCAAGTATAAGGAATAGTATATATGTAATGTCATAATCTTTTGATATTTCTCAATATTCTATGGAGTACTTCTATTAGTTAAAGTTAGAAATATTTCAATAAAAATTGTTTTAAAATTCCTTTCAAATTAAGTACCCATGTGTAAATTTCACTGTTATTCTCCAGTCATCTTTTTATCTCAAGCTTACTTGGTTACAGTTTTAAAAATTCACATTTCATAAGTCAAAATAGAGATATTCAACTTTTATATTAACATTGCTTAGTTTATTCACATGCATCCTAAAAGAGCTTTATTGGATTACCTTCCTTGGTGGCTTAGATGGTAAAGAATCCACCTGCAATGCAGGAGACCCAGGTTCAATCCCTGAGTCAAGAAGATCCCTGGAGAAGGGAATGGCTACCCACGCAGTATTTTTGCTGGAGAATTCCATGAACAGAGGAGCCTGGCAGGCTACAGTCCATGGGGTCACAAAGAGTTGAATATGACTGAGCAATGAACACTTTACATCCTTTGAGATTATGTCTTCATCTTAGATGATTTGGAAGTGGTATAGTGGGGGGCATGTGTGTGTTTGTATGTGAGAGAGAATCAAGTCTTTATTCGATCCACAGAAATGAAAGTTGCTCAGTTACTCAATCATTTCCATATCTCTTCCAAACAGATTTAAGTGACATTCCCTGAATATTTTCCAAAATTCATATATCTTATTCATTTTTTTTTCTTACTTTTTCCATGACAATGAAATAGTCACTCAAGAGTCACAAAAGAAGATCCTGCAAATCCTTCTTTCCCTTTACTGGGGATTTCCCTCTGGGGAAGAAAGAAGATACAAATCTACGCAAAATTACAAACCCACTAATGATATTTACTAGCAAGAGATTTTCTGCAGAATGCTTTTAGTAGGATATACCTAAATCTGTCTAAGACAGCTTATGGTAACCTGGAATGTAGAGATTTATAGACCATGGTTCTGGGAAAATGTCCTAAAAGCTATATAACTACATGTTTATAAAATGCAGATGTTGTGTGACAAAACAGCTCCTATGTCTTACAGTAGATGCATATATTGGAGACTATATATATTTTGGCCATGGTGCATTTGGATGTGCCAAAAAGAATCTGCGGAGCAATGGACAGCTGTCCTTGTTTTCTTCCTACTTCGTTAACGATTTACAATTACTTGTATCCTTGATACATGATAAAGCTATTTATTTTAAGTCTGATTTCAAAATTTAATTCTTTGTGTTTTCTCACTTACATATATGGCATGCTTTCCACTTGGTTGGAATATACGTTATTAAACAAAATGATAGTTTATTGTATATGGTGGAAACGTTTATCAGTTTAAATATCTACAATCATATCGATCAGTACTTTTATTTGTCCATCTGTATTTACTTTTGTCTATATCTAAACTGCATATATCTATTGAGCCTGGGTCTCCTTCATTGCAGGCAGATTCTTCACCATCTAAGCCACCAGAGAATATACTCTCTATATTGATAGAGAAATACGTTTACATATATAATACATACTTGGTCTTCCCTAGTATCTCGGAGGGTAAAGAACCTGCCTGCCAATGTAGAAGACCTGGGTTCAATCCCTTGGTTGGGACGATCCCCTGGAGGAAGGAATGACAACCCACCCCGGCATTCTTGCCAGGAGAATTCCACAGGCAGAGGAGTTTCGCAGACTACTGACCATGGGGTTGCAAAAATCTGGACATGACTAAGCGATTAACATTACCACTACTCATACATACTTACACTTTCTGTCATGAGTATGTGTGTTTTTTCAGTGAAAATAAAACATAATTGATAATGTGTATTCAGACACAGATAATTCAGAGTTTGCATATTTGCAATCTAATAACAAACTGTGGCAGGGTCATTTTTGGAGTCTAATGGTAAATCACCAGTATTCACCTCTTGCTACTGCTACTGCTGCTGCTGCTAAGTCACTTCAGTCGTGTCCGACTCTGTGCGACCCTATAGACGGCAGCCCACCAGGCTCCCCCATCCCTGGGATTCTCCAGGCAAGAACACTGGAGTGGGTTGCCATTTCCTTCTCCAACGCATGACAGTGAAAAGTGAAAGTGAAGTCGCTCAGTCGTGTCTGACTCCTAGCGACCCCATGGTCTGCAGCCCACCAGGCTCCTCCGCTCATGGGATTTTCCAGGCACGAGTACTGGAGTGGGGTGCCATCGCCTTCTTCCTCACCTCTTGCTAATGGGATGTAATTGAATGGAACCGCAAGAAAGGAAGTACCAGACAAAAAGTATATACTTCATCTTGAAAAGCTACTGGGGCGAACATTTATTTCTTTCAGAGATTAAGGAATACGATTTCATTAGGATGGGCATTTTAAATAAAAGATGTCTGCTTATCTTGTGTAACTGACAGAATCTAGTGTGCTTCACCTCTATCAATTTCCTGAGATTCTTGCAACCAGCATTAACAAAATAAATGTCCATGAATCCTCATTTCTTCTCAACTATCCTACTTATCTTCATATAAAAGGGAACTGAAACATGGTCAAGTCAGAGACAGTTCTTCTGATGCCCATTACTTGATGTATTACTTTTAATTAACATAAAGTTAATAATGTTAATTGGTTTCTTTCTTAATCCCTGTTCTCGCTCTTGCTAAAGAGGGGTGATAAAGATTAAGAGACAAATAATAGCACCGTTCTATTATGATGCATTTTTACTGTAGCACATGGAACTAGTAAACTCAGATTTACTTAGAGTAGTGTCTTGTGCAAATAGCACTGGTGTGAATTTAACAAACAATAAATTAACACACAAGCTCATTGTTTTAAATATCCACATAAAAGGGATATATATCAACTAATTTTGTTGAGGCATTGTAAGGCCGTATGAACCTCTCTGTATTGATCACAGAAGAGGGATATTACTTTAAAACTTGTGATTTCCCTAAAGTTTATACAAATCTTTTAAGAGCTATTGCTCCCTAGTGCTATACAAAATGTCCTTCAGATTGCTCCTGCTGCTGCTGCTGCTAAGTCGCTTCAGTCGTGTCCAACTCTGTGTGACCCCATAGATGGCAGCCCACCACGCTCCTCCATCCCTGGGATTCTCCAGGCAAGAATACTGGAGTGGGTTGCCATTTCCTTCTCCAGGATTGCTCCTAGTGATCATGAATTGTTTGGTTTTGGTCCATGATGACTTAAGTACAGAAACTGAAAGTAAGTGTTTAGATACTTTTACAGCAATTTGACATTGGTGCAACAACCTAAAATGGGATCAGTGAGCTTGTCTTATTGAACAAGTTATAGACCAGTTAGTGTGCTGTCAAAATCACAAGTGGTGGAAGTTACGTGCTCGGATCATTTTACAATACTGAAGCTTTAAGGTAAGTTTGCCATTTATTTAAAAATAAATAAATAAATAAATAAAAGAAGGAAACAAAGGAAAGAAAACATAATACAGTGTTAAAATTATTTCATTAAAAGATAATTTAATTTTAATGACTGTTGAAAGATTGAAGATAGTCATGAAAGTTGTAACATCATTGGGTTATTTTTGAAAAAAAACTGAAGCAATTATTCTGTTCATTCTTAAATTACCTTAAAAATCTCCTTTCAGTTTCCAATGGATTGGAAATTAAAATAAAATATAAACTGGCCATTCAACACATATTGAGAAGCTCTGGTTTATGGTGTAGCTTCTGGCCACCTAAATCAAAGCACCAAAAGCTTCCTTGGGGTTAGCTTCGATTCTATGCCTAAGAAAACCCCAGTGGCTCAGTGGTAAAGAATCTGCCTGCCAGTACAGGAGATGTAGGTGGGTTTGCTGGGTCAGGAAGATCTGGTTCAAGAAGATCCCCAGGAGAAGGAAATGGCAACCCACTCCGGTATTCTTGACTGGTATATCCATGGACAGAGGAGCATGGTTGTAAAGCGTTGGACACAACTGAGGGACTAAGCACCAATTTTAGAAAAATAAGGACCAGGAGTAATGACAAAATGGGTGAAGCAATGATCAGATCAGAGTTAACTTATCTCCAATATATGTATGATGGATATTAAACTCTTCATGGCTTATTTTCATAAATAAATCACCTATTACTATTTTAATCTATTACTTCACTAATTAAGAAAATAAGTAACGCTGATCATCAGCAGTACAATTGATGGCTATATGTTCTAAATGCAGGCGGATACTATAACCTTCAAGAATTGAAATTTCCAGCAGAAAAAAATTTAGATATTAAACTTTAGAGGATCTCCTTATCAATAAAATGAAAAACTTTTGAAATATTTGAACAAACTTGTTTAAGAGGAAAATTTTACCTAATTGCCAAAATATGCAAAATAATTGGATGGAAATTACTATCAAGTCTAAATATTGTTTCTAATATAAAAATACCGAATTAACCAATGGTATAGACACATTTCTGATTCATCTTTTTCAGTATGCTGGTAATGAAGCTACCAGGGTCACCAAGGACTGTGATCTGGATCAGTTCTTTAATATTCACACCAATTTCTAATTTTTACTTCCCCAGAGACAATCCATGTTTCTAACTTAGCTGCTTAAGACATAGAAATAGGATTTATAAATTGGTATACACTCAGAAGATAAATAATCCATCATATTGTGATAGATAACACAAACTTTAATTACTCAGATAAAACCACTTTCATTAAAAAACATGTAATATATTATGAAACCAATTCCCTTCATTAACTTCTATTAACAAAACTGATAAGCAATTCACCCAATGTATTGCTCTCTTTATCACTGATTTTCTTTGAGTTATTAAACAAACCTCAGAGTACAAGACCCCATATGAATTTCAAATACCACATATTTATTTAACCAATAAATACTGCACATACCTTTTGTAGGCATGTGAGAAATTCCAGGATTTGTTTATCTGTTCAGGACAATAGAATCACCTAGATCTAAATTCAACTAATAAGTTGTGCTAAAGAATAGAAGGGGAAATAATAAATTCAGATGCCAACTAAACAATGACCTTCACCTTCTCTGGAGACCCCTGGAGAAAAAAATACTGAAACTTTCTATTTTTCTGTTACAGCATTGCTTTGCTATTTACTAAGCATCCCCAAATCAGGGTCTGCACAAATTAAATTTTATCCTTTGCTCTCTGTAGTTTTGTATTCTTTAAAAGAATAGGGTTGTAAGAACAATACTTTGAAACTGTAGATGAGATCCAACCTTAAGAATTTCTAGTATATCTCATCCCATCCCTTGAGGTTTCCTCATTTAAAATGTCAGTATCTCTTGAACAAAACAAACCACACTGTTACAAAATGCCTTGTTATCACACATAGATGGTTTAAGTAGTCCAGATTAGTTTTCAATATACTGCTTATTTCATCAACAGGTAGTTAGAAGTTCAGAGAAGACAAAAAGTTAATTGTTTTCCAACCAAAAGCATACTGAAATAACTTAAAAGAAGGAAACAAACTAATACTTGCCATATTGGCATTTTCTCCCAATTACAAAACAGAGAAAAACAATTTTCTATTAACTTTGGTGCATTTTTTTTTTAAGCTTTGCCCCATCTTTACTTTTGCCAGGATGAAATAGTCTTTAACAAGATGTTTTATTTTAGTGACACAGTCTTAAACTTTTTATGACAGAGTTATAAGTTGCATAACACATCATTAAGACCAAATCAAAGAATTAGACAATGTAGTTTTAGCTTTTTAAAAAAATCATTCAAGTCCTGTCAGTTTCATACTTAAGATTCATTTCAAACTTGAACTTCACATAAAGCTTAAATCAATCTTATATTCATGTAAATACACCTGTACCATATATATATATAAAGAAAAATGCTATGATTACATTAAATTCACAACAAAATACATTCTATAAAATTTAATATTAATTTTAACATGGAAAATTCCTATAAATGCAAATTAAATAATTAACAAAAGTATCAAATTTGAGAATGTTAAAAATTCTGAGTTTTTAAACCATAGGGGAAAGAAATATGAACACAGATTACTAGAATTTGGCTCTGAGATCCTCCTATTTTTCCTACTGAGATCAAAGTTTTGCCATAGATTTACCCAGATGTAGCTTCATAAAACCCCAAATGTCTTTCTAGAAAGTTTCAATCTCCAGGCTCAAAGAGCAGAGTGAGGAACAAAATTAGGTTGAAATTTCTTCAGAACCTACCATATTTAAGAAAGAACATCTAAAGTGATGGAAGGGCTTTAAAATGATCAAGTTCATTAAAAGATAAGAAAATGGAAAGTCCTCTGAAATATATTTTATCAATTTATCTTCACTTAATTTTTCTACCCCTCTAACAATGGACACTGTGATTAGCTGTCAGTTTTTATTAATTTGATAAAGAAAATTCCTCTAACTTCAAAGTCAAAAAATGAAAGAGGATACCAAAGAACATTGTACTTTTTTTAAAAAAAAAGTAAAGGACGAATGAAAGCCATTCTTTTCATTGAGATTGCAAAGTTAATTTTATTGCCTACTCCATGATGAATTATATGTATTATGTTATATCAATTTTTTCAAATTACGCATATAACACATTTTCATGCAAATAAATTCCTACAAATATTTAGTATCAGGAAATAAATGTCTTATATGAACTTGACTTTATTTAAATAAATGCATTTTGCTCTTTGCTTTACTTATCAATAAAACCAAAATTGAACATAGTATTTAAAGTAAAAACATAAGGCAGTTCTCAAGCACCTTGTATTTATGCTGACACACCCACAACGTGTGAAATTATTTTTAAGTGTATTGTTACATAATGTGTTTTTCCCTACAGAAATAATTACATTTATAACAAAACGTGTGCATATACAACTCAAGCTATTTTAAGATTTATTTTCTTTTTCTTGTTTCTGTTTCTGGAATATTTTCTGTGTGTTTCAGGATTAAGATGATTTTCCTCTGTTGAAAGTAGCTGGACTTCAAGGTGAACCCTCAGTGTTAACATGAGTCCCACTGTCCTTCACCCTAAGTCCTTAAATATTTTACTACTCCAATTATCTTTCTTCTCAGTATATTCACTTGTAAAGTGTAACTCCTATTTTGTATAGGAGTCTATTTCAGCATTCATAGTATTTTGGATCACATGGTTATTTTTTATTTGAGAATACAAACTCAGAGAAATCTTATGATTTGCAAAGAGTCCAGGCCAAAAATAAAAACGTCTCACACATGTTTACCATGCCAGAGTTCTGGGTTTCTTTTCTGATATATGAGTGACGTCAGGCTTCATAGAAAAAGAGTTCCAAATAGTTGCAGTTTATAGGCCAAAATTTTACTTCTCATAAACTCTACAAAGTTTTGAGAAGCAAATCATAAAGTTAGTAATTTTTTATAAAAAGGACTGAGATTCAATCCAAATGAAGGCCTGCAATACAATATTTTTGCAGATTTTTGAAACACTCTAATATCAATGTGTCAATATTTCAGCATGTTTTACCAAAGAGGAATGTTTTTAATAATTATTACTTTTATAACCAAATCAGATTCTCAGTAATAGACTGAAGACTATTGCTTCTAGCCAAAATTCAGAAAATGGCACAGGATTCATCTTCCCATTGTAAACAACCAAAAAATTAAGACAAAAAGGAGACTGACCATTGAGATGTGAGAAGGAAATGATACTATGATCTCTCCAGTTTATTGCCCTGAATTTCCAGGTGAGGAAACAGGAAACTGATGTGAAACTGAGAAGACTTTCTGAGATGAAAGAGTTGAAGATTCTACTGAAAGGCAAAGAGTTTGCAGAAAAATGTAGAGGAGAATGAAATTCTATGGAGACAGAGAAATCTAGATAAACATGCAGGACTTCTCTCAATTGTTTGACAGAGTACTAATTGAATTGAGTACATGAGAGAAAATTACCCCCCAATAGGTAAATAAATTCTTTGGCATTGCCTTTCTTTGGAATTGGAATGAAAACTGACCTTTTCCAGTCCTGTGGCCACTGCTGAGTTTTCCAAATTTGCTGGCATATTGAGTGCAGCACTTTCACAGCATCATCTTCCAGGATTTGAAACAGCTCAGTGCCCGACTCTTAGCGACCCCATGGACTGCAGCCCACCAGGCTCCTCCGTCCCTGGGGTTCTCCAGGCAAGAGCACTGGAGTGGGTGCCATCGCCTTCTCCATCACTGAGGACTACATAATGTTTATTTCCTTCAACATTTATCAGCTGACATTCTTCTGAGAATAAGAGCTTCCCTCTCTCATATTTTTAGTTTTACTATGGACTCATGGATACTTTTTTATTATTCAATGTATTATAATCCATTGTTTTTATTCTTCTTAATGTTCAAATTGTCCCAAATGTGCCTAGTGGGACTTGGCCACTTCCTGTTCCTGTGTCTCCATCATTCTAGAAACATTTTCTTACTTTCTGTAGCAATGCTCTTTGCCTCAGGTGTGGATTTGGCCAACTCTCCAAGAAGCCCTGGGTGCTTTAGTAAGTAATGGCATTTAGGAATGAAGATCTGAGTGCTAAGTGTGTCCACTGTTACTGGGGTGTCATTGTTTCTAGGCCCTTTCAGTGAGCAGAGTTAGGAAACTGAGAAATATACATGTAAGTATATGAATGTAGATGTGCATAAATCATGAGTTCACATTGATTCCTCCAATTCAAATACAACATAACGTAGTTTTTGCCTTTTCCCCTACTTCATATTTGTATCTCCCGACTCCTGCGGTGAGAACCCTGGTTCCCAATATCAGTATAATGATTTATTCTGTCCTATGATACACCCAAAACAGTTTCAGATTGCTTTACAAATACTAGTAATGAGTTTCTGCTATTTGCACTGCTTCAGTTGGTTTTCCACGTCCTTTAGAATGATGATCTGCCAAACATTCATTCTCTTAAATAATTATTGAATTCAGAATAGCAAACCCCTTTCACATTCAGTTTGTGATTTAAAGTAACTTAGATGTCAGCTGGTACGGCCCTTTCTTTAGAGATCTAGATCTAATTCCATGACCCACATGAAAGGATGAAGCTAGGGCTTCTCCCAGGTCCCGGGGGTTTCCTTCCTCAGGCTCAGCTGTCCACATAAAGCACCAAGAGCAGACTCCCGGCCCCTCAAGAGCCGTTTAAAGAATGAACTCTTGCAGAGACTTCAGGAACCAGGCAGATTTTATGACAATATAATAGGAATGATGGTGGAAGGGACAGCAACTTTCACAGCACGCATGACCAACCTCTAAAGAGCCCCCAGACACTGGCCTTTCCATTCATCATGGTTACTTGCTCTCCTTCCCACTGTTTTCCCCTGGTGTTCCTCCTCTCTCCTTTCTCTTAGGAGGATCAGAAAAGTGCAATTCTTCTTCTTCTGTCAAGCAGGCAACCTCCTTCCTCTCTGAAGCCTTGCTCAAGACATTCTTAGAACAAAGACAGCCTTCTTCCTAAGAGAAATTATGGTGAATAAAATTTGCTCCACCTCATTACACAAACAAGGGCTGGAATCTTTTGAAAGCTTCGCCAGTTATAAATTACAAACAATAGCTGCACAACTCTCTCAAGATGAGTCTATCCGTTGACTCAGCTACTGCCCCTCAGAACTGGGTCACCAGAAGGTTCCAGCTGCACAGCATCTTTCCACCTCAGGAAACTCTGGCTTCCATAGCCACCTCTCTTGTCCTCCACTCTCCTCTCACACAGGTGAGCTGGCCTGTCCAGATCTCCTCAGCCTGGGCAGCCATCACCCCACGCTCCCTCCCAGGATGCAGCCTAGGAGGGTCCCAGGACCCTCTGGGAGAGGGACAGTGCTTTGAGGGCATAAGTCATGGTCTTGGGCTGAGCCTACCAGCAGGGGAAATCTGGCCCTCCTGATAGCACCGCAGTTGTCGGGGAGGGGCTCAGGTAAGAGAGTCTTTCCTCTTCCTGCTCCTAATTTCCATCGCTTCCAGGCAGATGGCCTTGCCAAACTACCTGCTTGGATTGGAACCAGGGAGGGACGGAAGGGCCCACTTATGGCCCTTTGGAATTTTTTAGGGCCTAGAAGATCTTCCATGGGCAGAAAATTTCCAAAAGGCAAGTAGTACTGGAAATAGTCCCCAACTGGGATGCAGCAGGAAAAGGTGTAGATCTTTCCAGGAAGCCTATCGGCACCCTTGATGAGGAGAAGAAACTGAAATTTGAAAAATATTTTCAACTGATTGTTGCATTGGTTATTTTCTGGTCATTAAATAGTTAAGAGTCTTTGACATTTCAATTAATGGTAAAAAAAAAAAAAAAGTATAAAACTTTTAAATTTACTCACAGGCAAATAGGCAAAAGGTGGCTTAGTAATGTACCAAGATGCTGAGGTCTTTCAAAACGCAAAAGTAGAAGTAAAAGTGTGGTACAGGGAGACAGCAGCAACATGAAATGGCCTGGGGATGAGAGGAGTGAGGACTGGAGAAGAGGAGCTGAGAGCCCCCAGCACAAGCGGCATGCTGCCCAGCTGCCCCCAGAGACCCTGCCTGCTCATGCTAACGGCGGGAGCACTGATATATGTCCAGACCGCCCAGGACTCCCTCCACCATCTCTCAATGTGCTGCCTTCGAGTTCACCATTAGCACCTCCATCTTTTGAAATAAGCATTCGTCTCTGCTG
Organism: Oreotragus oreotragus; assembly: GCA_006410675.1. Classification (NCBI taxonomy): domain Eukaryota; kingdom Metazoa; phylum Chordata; class Mammalia; order Artiodactyla; family Bovidae; genus Oreotragus; species Oreotragus oreotragus. The sequence continues at coordinate 237,617 of SJYX01007469.1, forward strand.
CTTCCTCCATCAGGCAGGCGGCATTTATGTTGGGATTTTCGTCACAATTCTGTCTAGTTGGTCACCATTCCAGAGCTTTCAAGAAAGACACATAACTAGGCTGGGTAAGTAGTTCCTCTAGTTTCGCACCCCTCCCAATTTTTATGTAATCCCATTGATTACTCCTTAGGAGAGTCCTGACAGGGCCCGGAAGTACAATAGCCTTGCCCTTCAGAGGCACTACACCCAGAAATAAGGTCAGCTAGTTAAATACTAGAGTCCTTCATCCTTCCTGAGCTGCAACAGGAAACCACATATCAGGGTAATCCCGACACTTCCCATAACTGGACTGCTCTCCCAGGCACAATGGGGATGGAGAGATGGAGATGGTTCTAGGGCCAGGTGCCCAGCAGGCCTTGTGCTTCTTTTTCTTCCCAGAGCTGAAGCAAGCCAATGCTCAGCACAAACGTGCGCAGAGAAGGGCTGCCTACTCAGGGGGCTGACTCAGAGGCTCAGTGACTTCCGTCAGGGTATGTGGGAACCTGGGGTGGGGAGTTCAGGCCTTCTTCCAGCTTGGGAGAGCTCCCTAAACTTGAGTTACCTGAACAGGAATGCAAAGTGGACAAAAATAAGTGTTCTGGAGACAAGCTTACCGGGGTTCATACCCTGGCTCCATCACTGGCCAGCACCACGTGCCTGAGACTTAACTTCTGTCTGTTTCCTCATCTGGAAAATGGAACTTAAAATAGAATCCATCTCAAAGGATTGTTTTGAGTTAATCTGACAAGCTAATACATGTAAAACGTTTATGACACTGCTTTGCTCACAGAAAGTGCTTAACAAATATTCCCTACATTATATGTGCATGCATTCCTATAAACATTTGTAAATACAATACAAAGGATAGAAAGACACACTTCTTGGAAAGGCTCAAAGAAATCTGACAGTAAATGCGACAATATCAAGGATTAGTGAGGATGTGGAGCGACTGGAACATTGTGGATGAGAATGTGAATGGATAGTAATCCTTAAGCAACAGTTCAGCAGTTTCCTATGAAGTTAAACATATACTTACCATATGAGCCGGCAACCCCAGTCCCAGTTACTCACTCAAGAGAAATGAAAGCATACGTCCACACAAAGAATGCTCAGAGCAATTTTATTCATAATAATCCGAGAATGGAAATAGCCCATGCGTTCATCAGCAAGTGGACAGAAGAAGCAAGTTCTGGAACATCCTTTCAATGGAATGCTGCTCAGTGGTAAGAAGGGATGACATCCTGACACTTGGCCAGAACACAGATGAACCTCAAAAGCACCATGTCAAGGAGAGGAAGCCAGACACACAAGGCTGCATGCTGTAGGATTTCACTCATACCACACCACAGAAACAGCAGAACAACAAGAACAGGAAACAGACGGGTGATTGCCAGGGGCTCAGCAGGGGGCTGGGGAGATGGGTTACAAATGGTCAGAGGAGTATGGCAGGATGACAGAAATGTTCTCCATCTTCATGATGGATACTTCATTGTGGACACTTGATATGTCTGTCGAAACTCTTAGGATTGCTCAAATATAAAATATGACGTGTACCTGAGTCGCAATCTTACCTATCAGAGGAGGGGAATGCGTAGGGAGAGGGCACGAAGGATCCTTTTTGTTCCGTACCGTTTGAATTTTTGTAATGAGCACATAATCCATGTACTTGGTAATCATTTTATTGAAGTTTGAAATAATAATACTGACATATCTACCTTGAAGGGATGCTGTGAGATCCAGATGAAGTGAGATAATGATGACCTGCGGATCTTCCAAAGTCACAAGGTATAAAGGCCAAGGGGCCTTCATTGAGAGTGACGGCCATGACTCACCTCAGTGACAAAGAGCGTGCGAGGGTCGATGACGTCCAAGAAGTGCCTGAAGCGGCCAAAGAAGGATGTCTGGAGAAGGGGCAGGAGAGGAGAGTGGGTCAGTTGCTGTACCCCTTTCTCTAGACAACGGGAACCCACCCACAGCTCACCCTTACTGTCAGCGTCCCACAGTCACCAGGACTCCCCATTGGTGATGAACGCCAACAAGGCCTCTCGCTTCTCGGTGACCTGATGGCAGTTCTCCCAGGTCTAGGGCTTTCCAAAGTCAACTCAGAACGACCATTAAGACATGTCTGACCCCACGTCTCTTCCGTAGGCCTCCCATTTTCCTCCCTCTTCTCCCAATGCCCTGAGATCAACTCCAAGCCTTTCAGCAGCTCCGAGAACCACAAAGCATGAAGGCTAGAGGGGCGGTCTGGTCCCCAGCCCTCTCCCAGTCTGCCCTGCCCACCACGGCCTTTCTGCTTCACTTAGGACTCTTGGAACGAGGGTTTCTTCCCAAAGCCCAGCGCAGGCTCTGCCGCCAGGGAAAGCTCCCCACAGCAGAGCTCAAGCCCAGCTTGCAGCCCTCAGGCCTTCCTTCACCCACGCCCCAGGACAGAGGGCCAGCTCCCCATCCTTATCCCAGAGCAGGGGCCTTGGAAAAGGAGGGCATTGTGCTAAACAGGCCACAGGCATCAGAGCACAGTGAAAGGAAACCAAGCAACGCTGCTGCTGGGCCTTCTGTCCTCAGGACAGAGCCAGTTTGGCAAAGCCAAGCTCCAGGGGAGGAGAGAGGGGACCGAGCCAGGGGACAAAGGGGAAAGCTGCAAACGCTGGGGGTTCATGCCTCACTATCCTCAGGCTCCCTCCCACATCCTCCCGGGAGCCCCACAGCTCTCTAAGCCCAGCCGCCACTTGGGGGAGGAAACAGAACACTCCCACTCTTTTCCCTTCTCACTAGGACATCAGACCCTGCAGCCAATTTCTGCTCCTTCCCCTCCTCCAAAAAGACGGAAAATAGACACCTGGGTCACCACGAGATCTCCTGACACACCATGGCACCCTCTGCCTGGGGCAGCCTCTCCACCCCACTCCCAGCACCAAGCTTCCACACCACTGCTAACTAAAACGGTTGCTTCTCTAACTTATACATCAAAGGCCTAAACCATCCCCCAGCTTACACACAATGCTCAGTCAGAGATGTTCAGAAGTGTGGGCAGAGGCGTGTGCGGAGAACACTCACTGCTGCATTATTTATAAAGGTGAATTGTGGAAGTGATGATCCATTCACATGATGGAACGCGGCGCAGCCATCATGTTTGGGATTATGTTTATGCCATGCAAAATCTTGCGATTTGTGAACTGCATCTAAAACGCATGATTCCAACTTAATAGGAGATAAACAGAGTGAGATGGATACTAAATGGGTAGCAAGGAGACAGGATGACACCTGTTAAAACAAATCAGGGGTCCTTAGAGCAGCGGACCCCAACCTTTTTGGAACCAGGGACCTGGTTTCTCGTGGAAGAAACTTTTCCAC
>SJYX01007469.1:241116-254416 GCA_006410675.1 Oreotragus oreotragus
GAAACTTTTCCACGGACTGCGGGTGGGGTGGGGGGGAGGGTTCGGGATGATTCAAGCACCTTACCTTTATTGTGCACTTTATTTCTATTGTTATGACATCAGCTCCACCTCAGAGCATCTGGCATTAGACCTGAGAGGTTGGGGACCCCTGACTTAGAGAACTGGCTGATTCCAGGGCTGAGGTAGGGAACGAACACGATGCGAATGGCACATGTTGTTGTGCTAGAAAGGAAAGAAGTGCCCTCCCCAAAATAAGGGGCATGTCAGAAGAACCAATAAGATGCAAATGGACTCTGTGTGTCCCTGAGGAGTTCCCAATTGGGTTCACAGGGTATTCTGAAGGCACTGAGTCTAACCACGTGGAAACATCAGACAAACCCAAACTGAGGAGCATTCTGTTAAATAAATGGCCTTGTTCACCAAATATGCCAATGCTGTAAAGACAAAGAAAGACTGAAAAACTGCCCCACATTAAAGGACACTGAAGAGATAAGGCAACTGAACATAACGTGTAATTCTTGAATGAATCCTGGACTGGAGGGGGAAGTGCGTTCAAGGACATTGCTGAGACAAAGGATAAAATTGGAATAGGATCACACATTAATAAAAGGATTGTAGCCATGCTAAATTTCCTGACTAACCACACTCTGGTTATTGCTACAGACTGAATATTAGTGTCCTCTCAAAATTCATGTGTTATCCTAAACCCCTAGGTGATGATATTTGGAGGTGAGGCCTTTGAGAGCTGAGGGCATATATGAGGGCAGAGCCCTCATGAATGGCATGAACAGTCTTACAGAGATGCCAGAGAAACCCCTTGTCCTGTTCCACCATATAAGAACACAGTGAGCTGTCTATGACTAGGAATCAGACCCTCCCCAGACACTGTATCTGCCAGTGCCTTAGCCCTGGACTTCCCAGACTTCAGTACTGGGAGAAATGAATTTCTGTTGTTTATAAAGTACCTCATCTATGCTATTTTTATTATAACAGCCCAAACAGACTAAGACAGAGATATAAGAGGATGTCCTTGTTGTTAAGGTTACAATGAAGTATTCAGGAATAGCTGAATATAATCTACTCTCAAAAGGTTGACAGAAAAATGATATGTGGATATACAGGGCAGCAATAAAACCTGGAAATGCAGGTACTATTATTCTATTTACAGATTGAAGATGTTCTTCGTATCATATGCATTTGCTATCTTTCCTGGCTTTATGACCACCTGTAGACAAAGAGCATAATAAAGGAAACGCGACAAAATGTTGAAAGCTGGTGGATCTAAGCAAATGGTATAGCTTCTTGCAACTTTTCTGTAAGACTGAAACTGTTTCAAAATTAAAAGTTCAAAATTACATTATTTTAAAAGCTACATGAAAATGTATTAAAATGTTTAAGAGAGAGCCTCCAGGTAATAAGAATATGGTATATTTTTATTTCCATATCTTTTACATTGCTTTTTAAATGAAAAAAAAATCAGTATTATATTATATACAATAATCTAAAGAAGTAATATTCTATCTTAAAAATATGTATTTAAATTAAAATACAGACTGATATATTACTCGATTATAACCTGTTGAAGGATGTGGGCTATTGGACGTTCTTTCTGTACGTGCCTTGGCTCCTAGTCGCATGTCACACACCTAGAAGAAGTTCCATAAACACACCAGCCACAGCATGAATGAGTGGGCTGCTGAGCAGCCAGTGCCCTGGAGGCTTCCTGGAGTGATGCAGCCTGGGCTGGACCTTGAAGGGGGGGTAGGATGTGAAAGGGACAAGAGTATTAGCAGTTAGCAGCCCAAGGAGGGAAGAGGATCAGCAGAGGGGAGGGCCCGGAGGAGAACGGCCTAAGGGAAACACTTCTTGGCAGATGATCCAGGAAAACATCCAGCCTCTGACTTGCCCTGTGGTCCGTCACTGTTTGCATTCTGTCCCGGGCTGCTGATCCTGCTGTATTAGTCTCCACCACTGCCACTGGGAGAGAGTCTTAAGTAAAGCATTTTGCTCCATAGACGCCTACCAACCCCTACTGGACTAGCTGAGGGAAGACCACAGTGAACAAGCCCACAAGGAGCTGAGACCATCAAGAGAGACAAACAAATAAAGAGACAACCATAAAACCAAGTGAGGCGTCATAGCGGGCACTGGGGACACAGGTTATTTCTCCCTCGTGAGCCAGGAAGCTTCCCAGAAGAGCTGGGATGGGCGGATGGATGAATTTACCGAGAGAAGGGTATCAGCAGGAGCCCAAAGGCACGCAGGCTCAGGTCAGAAGCTGGACCTGGCTCCTGCAGTTTATTCAGTCACTCACCAGAAAGCTACTGGAGACCTGTGTGCCCAAGGCTGTCCCAGGTCCTGAGAATAGAGCAGAGCTGACTGGCTGGGGGACTGGGGGGATGAGGAATAACATAGTCACAGTAATGCCCAGATTTCTAGTCAGACACTAACGCTTACTAACCAGGATGAGGAAAGCAAGAAGCGCACTGATTCAGTGAAGAGGAAGATAACAGTTCTGGATTGGTGATGTACACTTAAGAGCCTTCCAGATGTAACTTTTCAATAAACACACATAAAGGTCTGAGATTCCTTTTATGTGCACACATGACAATGTCCTAACCCAATCAGCCAAAGAACCTCCCCCCGACCCGCCAGGGATACACAGTGTTAGGCTTCCTGACTCACTGCAACGATGGAGGCCATAAAGTACAGGAACCATAAGGCATTTTGCCAAACAAGGGAGGAAAAACTGAGTTAGTGCAGAATCCTGGGGAAAGGTAGAGCAAAATTTAAATGAAACAGTACGTTAACAGGCTCAAGGCAAAGCAGGGCTGTGGGGAAGAGGCCTACATAGGTCTGGGCTGAGAAGTAAACAGAGGGTTTTGTTTCTTAAAAACCATAAAATTCAGTTAACCATGGCATGGGATGTCCAGAAACTCCTTCTTTGAAGCCCTGCCCTTGTATTGATTCTCTGAGTCAAAGTGCCCAAGACTCACCAATCAAAAGCAGGATGTTTCATTCCTATTGCCAAGTAGAGGAGGTCATTCAATACCTGGTTTTATTAATAGAAGGATTGAGCCATTAGCCATTGCAGTCACTGACTTTCAACACACCCTGAAAGGAGTCTAGGGCAGAGCACTCTGTGCTCTGGGAAGGCTGGTAGAACAGCCCTTCAGAGAGTTAAGTACTTTTTTCAGGAGAAACTTTTTATGAACCTGGATTCTTACATCTTCCCAGATTTAGAAAAGCACTAAACCCATTAATTAAGATATCTGTTCCTCACATATGGCAGCAACCTTCTGAGATGTGTGCTTGATTACACGTAACCCCTTTGCCAAAATCACACACTTGCTGACCTCTCCCCCCTTCCCTCTTCAGAGCTCTCTGAGAGGCTGCCTCCCAGACAGTCCTCAACAGACACTAAATAACTCACAGTTCTTACAGTCTGCGTTTTTGTGTTTGTTTTCCTCAATATTGACCCTAGTGATATAAACAGCACGTGAGTGAGTGAGTTGCTCAGCTGTATCCAGCTCTTTGCAATCCCATGGACTATACAGCCTAGATTTTAGACTGTAGCCTGAGAGGCTCCTCTGCCCATGGAATTCTCCAGACAAGAGTACTGGAGTGGGTTGCCATTTTCTTCTCCATTTAAGCAGCGAAGTTCCTGGCAATCCACAACCTTGGAGAATGTGATTTCTCACTGAGTACAAAAGAATGGCTACTCAGTGAAGGAGGCAGCCGGGGTCCCTCAGGGCTGAGTAGGCCTAGAGAGAAGCACTCTTCCTTGTAGCTGCCATAGTGTGTCTGCCCCCCAGCCCGAGGCATAACATGGCAACCTCATCAGTCTTTATTTTCTCAACAGTTTAGTATACAGGGTCTTTTTTTTTTTTTTTCCCCCAAAAAAATTCACTTTTTACCCCATCAGATAATCAGTGGATTTTTTTTTCCTTCCCTTTTTCTTCACCAGAAGAGTGAGTCAGTCAAGTAATTCCTTCCCTTTCCTCTCACAAGAAAGGTGAGTCAGCTACTTCTCAGCAGGGGCTCCCGGCCTGCTGCTTCCTAACTCCCAGGCCTGGCCCAGGAGAGCAGAACCAGAGAGCTGCCTAGGGAGCAGCAGCCCAGGGCAAAGGCCTGAGAAGAGACTGACAGCGGGCCTGTGCCCAGACCTCTACATGACTGCCCATCTGGATGAGGAATAAATACTCACTGAAGCTGTAGCCCAACGGCAGAAAGCCTGGACGAGCTCAGTAGTCCTCCTGGTAGCACACTGAATCCCCTGGGTTTTCTAAAATCCAGGCTGTACACCCAGGGATTCGAATTCTAGTGGCCTGGGGTGGGCTCCAGGCATGAAAGTCTGTTTAAAAATCTGCCCAGGTGATTACTGTGCAGCAGGGATGAGAACCACTGGACTCGAAGGTGTTGACCGTCTCCAAGGCACAAAGAAGCCCTAGGACCAGCCCTGAAAACAGTCACTCTCTAGCCTCTAGGACGTAAATGATTTAAAAACATAACTACCTGCAAGGCACTTTCACTTCAGAACTTATTTCAGCAAACTATATGAGAAACTTCCCCATTGCCTCCTGACTCTCAGCCCACACAAACCTCTCCACCCTGAGGTGAAGAGTGCGTTTCTGGGCCCACAAGCTGCCCAGAGCCAAGAGGGAGCTTTCAACAAGGCACCTGCTCTGTTCTCATAAGCCTTGGTGGATTCAGGGCCCAGCACACCCATAGCACACCCATAGCCCCAGTCATCTTAGCAGATAAGTGAGATTTCTGAAGGAACAAGGAAGTTTAAAAATAACAATAATAAAGCAAACATTTCTGTATAGATTAAATCACAAATGGAAAGAATCATGTATGTTTTTTTCCTGTCCTGAGGCCTCAACTTGCCAAAAATGGTGTCAGCCCTAAAGGAAGAAAAGAGTGGGTTCAGGAAAGGAAATGAGTAGAAAAGAAGAGAAGGGAGCAGTCAGAACATAGAGCTCCCCCATGCACTCTGGCCATTTCACCAGGTAACATGGGTCGCTGGGTACAAGCAAGGACTTGAAGTTGACAAGCACAACAGGGACAGAGGGGTGTCTTAACTAATACCACAGAGAAGCCTTCAGCCACGTTCAGAATAGAAAAATTGTACAGGACAAGCAACCCAGTTTCTTCAACAAATACTGGATTGGCCAAAAGATTTGCTTGCAAAACATGAACAAACATTTTGGCCAACCCAACAGAAAGAAAGAGGGATGAACCCATCTATCAGTCAAATATAATGTGTGGGCTTTGTGGGAGTCTGATTGAAACAAACCAATTATTTTTAAAACATTGTAAGGGAAATGTGAATAGTGCAATGGACTGAACGCCTGTCCCCACACTCCCAGAGTCGTGTTGAAATCCTAACACACACACACCCCCACCTCAAGGTGATTGTTTTAGGAAGTGGTGTCTTTGGGGAAGTATTAATGTCCTTATAAAAGAAACCCCAGAAAGATCCCTCCTCCCTTCTGCCATGGGAGGTTTCAGCTAGAAGATGCTATCTATGAACAAGAAAGTTGGCTCTCATCTGACAATGAATCTGCCGGTGACTTGATCTTGGACTTCCAGCTTTGAGAAATGTGAAAAATAAATTTCTGTTGTTCATAATCTACCCAATCTACAGTATTTTGTTACTGCAGTCCAAATGGACTGGTTTGATGATATTAAGAAATAATTATTTTAGGTGTGTTAATGATATAGTGGTTATGTTAAAACTAATTTAAAAGTCCTCTGATATCATATGAAAAAGAAGGCACTTCACTTCTGTGATATTCTCTCCCTAAAACCCATAACTGTCTAATCATTAAACACTGCTGCTGCTGCTGCTGCTGCTGCTGCTAAGTCGCGTCAGTTGTGTCTGACTCTGTGCGACCCCATAGATGGCAGCCCACCAGGCTCCCCCGTCCCTGGGATTCTCCAGGCAAGAACACTGGAGTGGGTGGCCATTTCCTTCTCCAATGCGTGAAAGTGAAGTCGCTCAGTCGTGTCAACCCTCAGCGACCCCATGGACTGCAGCCTACCAGGCTCCTCCATCCATGGGATTTTCCAGGCAAGAGTACTGGAGTGGGGTGCCATTGCCTTCTCCCATTAAACAACACTAGACAAACCCAAATGGAGGGACCTTCTAGAAAACACTTGACCAGTACTTCTCAGAACTGTCAAAGTCATCAAGCAGGTTAGTCTGAAAAACCGTCATAAAACAGAGGGCAGACAGAGGAGACATGACAACTAAATGTAACGTGGGATCCTAGAACAGAAGAATAACATTAGTGCAAAAAACAGTAAAATCCAGCAGTCCGGAGTATAGTTAATAGTAATGCTGGTTTCTTATTCCGACAAATGTGCCACAGTAATCAGAGGTGATGACTTTAGGGGAAATGAGGTGAGGTTTATACAGGAATCCTGCTACTTGAATTCTGCACACATTAAACGATTTCCAATTGTAAAAAGTGTATTTAGAAAAGCTAACTTAAACAGTCTTTCTTTTTTAGAGTTACCTGTAGCAGGTAGAGTGAACTAATGGGCTTCTCATTAAAATAATTCCCTGACTGAGGGTGGGAGGCATAGAAATGAAGCTGGCCTAACACTGGTAATTGCTGAAGCTGAGTGATGGGTACACAGGAGTTCACTGACAATTGTCCTCAATTTTGTATGTTTGAAAATCTCCCTAATAAAAAAGTTGACAATAAACAGAAATAAGCAGACTCTGGAGCCAGACTGCCTACTGAATCTGTTTCTTTGCATGCCAGTTTTCTCACCTAGAATATATAGGATAATTGTCTCAACCTGTCTCACATGATTGTCATGAAAATTAAATTGGTCAATACATGAAAAGGTTAGAACAATGCTCGGCTAGTATCATCATCTTATGGGGAGAAAGATGTTCACAGACCAAAGCCCATCAAAGCAAGCTTTCTCCACCCTCTGACACTGCTCAGAGCTCCTCCTTCCCCTGCCCTCTGCACAGAAAGATCCTTGAGGAATGAAAGGAAGAAGGGTTCTGGGGGACTCCAGCGAGTAAGGAAAGGCTCTGTCCAGTCTTGCAGAAAATGGTGTTATTGGTTAGTGGATTAAGAGCAGTGTCCCTGGTGTGGGCTCTGGGACTGAACCCTGGATTATGAACCACTCAGGGTTCAAGGGGCTGAACGCAGCCAATGTGGTTGGAAGCAGGATTCCAGGGGATGGATAGGGGTTTGACTGGAGGGCAGAAGGGGTGGGCCTTGTAGGCCTTCGGGGTCTTCAAAATAGAAGTCTTTACCTCAGAAGCAGGGGAAGCCACTGGAAGGTGTTTAAGAACATGTGTGATGGGGGAGGGTGCGGCATCGCCTGATCAGACCTGCACTGTTGGGACTCTGCCATGTGAAGAGGAAGGAATTGGAAGGGGACCAGAGTGCAAGCAGGGAGACCTGAAGAAACTTCTGCAGTGGCTCAAGAGATCAGTGAATGGGAGCTCAGTCTAGGATTCCAGCAGTGGAGACAAGTGGATCTGAGAGCTATATGAGATGAAAATCCTGTTTGTATTTAGAGGGTGAAGGAGAGGAAGTCACAGAGGACTCGGAGTTTTTTGGAGTCAACTTGATGGCAGTTTGGGCTGATGGACAACCAGAGGGGGAGAACTGGAGGAAAGACAGGTTCCTTAACATGAATGAATATCACATGCACTGTGCTTTACACAGGGCTGGAGGAGAGCTGCTTCAAAAGCAAACATAGCAAACACTTGCTGCCCTCGGGAGTGGTGCCAAAAAGAGGTACCAGCAATGGCCGCCTCAACATAGTAGCCTCAAGTATGCGTTTATGTCTCCAGCAGGTGTAACAGCAATGGGCTCCATCATTTGGAGCCACTAGGAGGTTCTCAAATATCTGTGTGTGACTGTCCCAGGACAGTTGCTAGAAAAAAACGAACCCATAAATTAATTGAGCACAATACTATGTGCTGAGCCCCAGCTCAGGGTATCATGGAGACAAGCGGAACTGCAAGAGCGGCCCCTCCTCTCAGAGTGTGTTCACCAGTGTTGAGGAGGACCAGTAATCACACAGAGGAGTAGGGATATTCGAGGACCACAGGGCAGACTGCAGTAAAGGCTGACTTATGAGGATCCCACTTGGGGTAATCAAAGAGCTGGGCAGGAGGGGTCCCACCAGGGATTAAGGGAAAGGAGGGAGGAAGTGTTTAAAAGGAGGCGGGCCTGAGTCTTGAAGGACTAGTAGTGTGTGGGGCTGGGAAGTGGGGAAGGGGTCAGCTAATGAAGGGTCACTCAAGTCCAGGCACAGGCACCCCAACAGGCCATTCCGGGTGGCACCTTGCACTGGCAGGATGACATCAGTCTCGCCTTAGATACTTGCATGCCGAGACGGTTTATTTTTTAAAGGAATTAAAGTCTTGTTTAAAAACAGTGGGGATATTTTCTCAGAAGGCTCAAAAGCACAGCTCCTTAATTAGCAAAGCTCAGTGCACCGCTTTGCTGGAACCAGTCCCTCTCCCACCAACATGATAATAACCAACCAATCAACCACCTCACTGATCTTGATACAACTTTCTTTCTTCCAGCAAACTTTCCATCCACCTCCGTGGCGCTCCCCCGGCCTCTCAACCCCAGGCAAGGCTGATTCACTTTAGCCAAGTCTCTTGGCCCCTTTTCTTAACAAAGTCCATTTCCTCAGCGCTGGAGGCAGCAGGGACCCGGGTATGCGGTGTAGGAACGGTCCCTCCCAGGCTCCTGCCTGGGCAATNGAGGCCTGGCATGCTGCGATTCCTGGGGTTGCAAAGAGTTGGACACGACTGAGCGACTGAACTGAATTGAACTGAGGTAAATAAATGAGAGGATTAAAGTTAAGATTGTCCAGTGCTTACATTGGCCTGAGAATATAGTCCATCCCCACTTGATAAGCCAGAAAACCTCATAATTCATGAGCCAGTGAATGAAGTACACGAAAGGACCCATTAATGGAGAGGAAAGAGCCATGAATGGGGAATAATCAGTGCTGGGCTAAACACCATGCTCGGAGAAGGCAATGGCGCCCCACTCCGGTACTCCTGCCTGGAGACTCCCATGGACGGAGGAGCCTGGTGGGCTGCAGTCTATGGGGTCACTAAGAGTCAGACACGACTGAGCGACTTCACTTTCACTTTTCACTCTCATTCATTGGAGAAGGCAATGTCACCCCTCTCCTGTAATCTTGCCTGGAAAATCCCATGGACGGAGGAGCCTGGTGGGCTGCAGTCCATGGGGTTGCTAAGAGTCGGACGTGACTGAATGACTTCACTTTCACTTTTCACTTTCACGCATTGGGAAAGGAAATGGCAACCCACTCCAATATTCTTGTCTGGAAAATCCCATGGATGAAGGAGCCTGGTGGGCTGCAGTCCATGGGGTCAGTAAGAGTCAGACATGACTGAGCGACTTCACTTTGACTTTTCACTTTCATTCATTGTAGAAGGAAATGGCAACCCACTCCAGTTCTATTCTGGAGAATCCTAGGGATGGGGGAGCCTGGTGGACTGCCATTTATGTAGTCACACAGAGTCGGACATGATTGAAGCGACTTAGCAGCAGCAGCAGCAAACACCGCTCTGGTGCTATACCCCCAACTAAGAATCAAACAAAGTTTTCAGGAAATTTACATCTCAGATCAAAATTCATAAAAATCATAGAGAAAAAAAGCCAGGAAATAAAAGGGTAAATTCACAAAATATATTATAAAAGATTAGGATACAAAGAACAAGATCGTGGAGAAGTAGATGAAGTGAAGTACATCTCTCTCCACGGATACATTAGGAATACACCTTCTGACACAGAACGGTATGCACAACAGCTGAGAGCAGAAAGGAGTATCTGTCCAGCGAAAAAGAATATATTCAGTTCAGTCACTCAGTCGTGTCCAACTCTTTGCAACCCCATGAATTGCGGCACACCAGGCCTCCCTGTCCGTCACCAACTCCCGGAGTTCACTCAAATTCTTGTTCATCAAGTCCGTGATGCCATCCAGTCATCTCATCCTCTGTCGTTCCCTTCTCCTCCTGCCCCAATCCCTCCCAGCATCAGTCTTTTCCAATGAGTCAACTCTTCACATCAGGTGGCCAAACTATTGGAGTTTCAGCTTTAGCATCAGTCCTTCCAAAGAACACCCAGGGATCATCTCCTTTATAATGGACTGGTTGGATCTCCTTGCAGTCCAAGGGACTCTCAAGAGTCTTCTCCAACACCACAGTTCAAAAGCATCAATTCTCCGGAGTTCAGCTTTCTTCACAGTCCAACTCTCATATCCATACACGACCAGTAGAAAAACCATAGTCTTGACTAGATGGACCTTTGTTGGCAAAGTAATGTCTCTGCTTTTCAATATGCTATCCAGGTTGGTCATAACTTTCCTTCCAAGGAGTAAGCGTCTTTTAATTTCATGGCTGCAATCACCATCCGCAGCGATTTTGGAGCCTAAAAAAATAAAGTCTGACACTGTTTCCATTGTTTCCCCATCTATTTCCCATGAAGTGATGGGACTGGATGCCATGATCTTCATTTTCTGAATGTTGAGCTTTAAGTCAACTTTTTACTCTTCTCGTTCACTTTCATCAAGAGTTCCTCTTCACCTTTTAGTTCCTCTTCACTTTCTGCCATAAGGGTGGTGTCATCTGCATATCTGAGGTTATTGATATTTCTCCTGGCAATCTTGATTCCAGCTTGTGTTTCTTCCAGTCCAGCGTTTCTCATGATGTACTCTGCATATAAGTTAAACAAGCAGGGTGACAATATACAGCCTTGACATACTCCTTTTCCTATTTGGAACCAGTTTGTTGTTCCATGTCCAGTTCTAACTCTCGCTTTCTGACCTGCATATAGGTTTCTCAAGAGGCAGGTCGGGTGGTCTGGTATTCCCATCTCTTTTGGAACCATGCAAAACTCAGTGAATGAAGGAACTAGGGGAAAAGAGAGGAGTTTTGGTAGGATTATACCTGCCATTGGCTGGTGTGGGTTCTGAAGCCAGGGTCCCATTCCCACATCAGGGCAATTGTCTGAGTCAGAGAAGAAACGCTTAAGGCTCAGAGAGACAGCTACTCTGTGGTAGCCTGAATGGAATGAGAACCAGACAGTCCTTGCCACAGCCATACATACCCCAGACAGGGATGCAGGTCCCCTAGAAATCACAACACCTGGGAGCTGGAGTATAGGGATTGTGGAGTGATCCCAGGGCGAGGGCTCCTGTTGACTGTGGAGAGACTGATCTAGAGGAGGTGAGGGAAGAGATTGTGGTGAGAAATGCCCCTGGAGGAAAGCCAAGCCGCCATGGAAGCAAGGCGATACTGCTGAGTCAGGTGAGGGGGTGGAGCCATCACCAGAGCCTCTCTCTCCCTACACACCAGCATCTGCAGCTGAACAATAGAGAGGCTGGCCCATCAAACACCTGACACTCTGAACTACAGAGTAGGGCCCCACGCAGGGTGCCCCTCTAAGTGACGGATGTGCCGACCTACAGAGTAGGGCACCAGCAGGGGGCCCTGTCTATGTGCCGGGGGCCCCCCTCTATGTGCCTGACATGGCAAACAACAGAGAAGCACCACAGGCAAGGGAGTCCTCTAAGTGCCAGAATGGGCAGAGATATGGAGAGAGATTAGCCAAAGAGGACTTCTGGTCACCAGCTATTGTAAGTGTGAAAAGAGACTGAAAGGACCATAACTCCTGTAGCTGAGGCAGTCTGTGTCCCTGCACACTTGGAGCCACCAGGGTCCCCATGACCCAGGCAGCTGTGCCACTTTCACGCTCAACCCTCAGTAGGGCAGAGCTGCCACAGGCAAAAAAAAAAAAAAAAGTCTTGCATCTATACATGTGGGATCATTTTGGCTGTGTCCAACTCTTTGTAACCCTGTGGGCTGCAGCCTGCCAGCCTTCTCTGTCAGGGTGGTTCTCCAGGCAAGAACCCTGGAGTGTATTGGCCAATATTGGTTGTTATACCCTTCTAGTAGTAGTAGGGTTGTATTAGTCACTGAGTTGTGTCCAAATCTTTGTGACCCCATAGACTGTGGCCTGCCAGGGTCCTCTGTCCATGGGATTCTCCAGGCAAGGATACTGGATTGAGTTGCCATTCCCTTCTCCAGAGGATCTTCCTGACCCAGGGATCAAACCCCAGTCTCCTGCATTGCATGCAGATTTTTTACTGTCTGAGCCTCAGGNTCCTCTGTCCATGGGATTCTCCAGGCAAGGATACTGGATTGAGTTGCCATTCCCTTCTCCAGAGGATCTTCCTGACCCAGGGATCAAACCCCAGTCTCCTGCATTGCATGCAGATTTTTTACTGTCTGAGCCTCAGGGAAGATCCAACTGGGAAAATACCCTTCTAGATCACTATATTTGCTGGTGCCCTAGCCACCAATTCCCCTGAGTACCTGGTGCTGCCAGAACCCCTGCAATCCAAGCAGCTGTACCACCTCCACACCTGGCCATCATCAGGCAGACCCAAGTTTTCCAGGGCAGCCTCAGGAGCAAACCCCACTGGATGATCCACAGGCAGAGGTGTAAATAAAACCACAATTGAAACCCAGGGGCAGTGTGGCTAAGGAAGAAGACCCAAAACCTTCCCACAAGCTGCAGATTAAACACACAGGATCAACTAGACAGACTGTGTGTCTACGGAATATATAAAAGGACATTGAGAGCCCCCAGAAAAGAAAACACCCTAGTTCTGATATCTGTGGACATTGGAGGCAAGAACACACAGGATTAGGACTAGATTAGAATCTTAGCTGCCCCCCAGCAAGTTCAGAGACCAGCACAAAATTGGAGGGCATTCTAGGGAGGTGAGGTGGACTGTGACTCACAGGGAGGGAAAGGACTCTGACAGCAGTGACTCAAGAAAAATATTTGTTATTCTTACGTTTTGACTTGTTCTGTATTTTCTTTTGGATTTTCTTTTTTTCCCCTCCTCTGTTGTAGTTGTCAGTTTTATTGGCACTATGAAACCTAATTAAGCTTTAGAATTTTTTTTTTTTCAATCACACATTTTATGTTGTTATAAACCCGTGCCTCTGCATTGGGCTTTTGTAGTCTGTGGAGTTTTCCTTTTTTTTTTTTTTTTAATCTTCTCTTTCCATTATTTTTTCTTTCTAATAATTTTTTAATTTTATTTTTTAACCTATTATTTTTGTACATTTATTCCTTTGTCTTCTTTTCCTATTTTTCTTGCAGTTAATTTTTAATGTATATAAATCTTCTTTATCTACCTCTGTTTAACTTTGCATATCTATTCTTTCTTTCCTTTCCTCTCATCACACTTTTTTTTT
>SJYX01007469.1:291638-331923 GCA_006410675.1 Oreotragus oreotragus
AACAACAACAATAACAACAACAATGAAAACCCTATTCTACTCCACTCGATTCCCCTTATAGAGTGAGAGTAGTGAAGAAACAGCAGTAATAACAAAGATGATGATTAGCTGAGTCTTGAAGACTCATTTATTATGGTGATTCCTTAAAGTCAGACATTTGGTAATACAGGTGAAAGTATAACAAGGAATCAAATTGATAAACAGGCAGAAGCATAAAGTGACACAATCTGCTACCCAAGCCATATGTGATTGGAGAAGTGGTGAAACTGATGAAAAAAGAAAGGCAGCGATGAATGGATAAATGAGATTACTCAGAAAATTTGAAAATGAGGCATCACAATTATAGTCAATTTATGGAGCTTTCATCGGTCAATCATGGTAGACTGGAAGCCGGGAGAGTCATATCTGAACCATATGCATGTTGGTCAGGGAAATCAAGTCTTCATGAGTAGGAACAGAGATGTCAGAGAAAATAAGCAATAAAAATGAGAGGGGGAGAGAAAAATCATACATATTTTAAGTACGTAAAACAGGATTGAGGACCAGAGAGATGGCAACAGGAACAGATTTCAGCGTTGCTGTTGGCTCTGAAGATGGAAAAAATGAAGCGATGAACCAGATGAGGCACCTAGTACAGGAGCTTGCAAAAACTGGTGCTGAGCAGAAAAGTGGCCGCGACGACGAGAAGACTCAGCTCTCCTCCTCTCACATGCCCAACAAAATTACAACTATTTCTAAGCAACTATTGATGAGAAAGACCTGAGGACAAGCAGAAAAGCTAGGGCACACTAAAAAGCTTTTGTACAGCTAAAGAAACAATCAATACAATGAAAAGGCCACCTCATGAACGGAAGGAGATATTTGCAAACAATACATCCAACAAGGGGTTAATAGCTAAAATACACAGAAGAACTCACACAACTCTATATCAAAACAAACAACTCAATTAAAAAATGGGCAGATGACCCAACTAGATATTTTTTTTTCCAAAAGAAGACACACTAATGGCCAATAGGCATATGGAAAGATGCCCAACATCACTCATTATCAGGGAAATACAACTCAGAGCCACAATGAGATATGACATTACATCTGTCAGAATGTCTATTATCAGAAATGCAAATAATAATTATTGGCAAGGTTGTGGAGAAAAGAGAATCGTCATGACTGTTGGCGGGAATGTAAGTTGGCATAGTCACTAAGGAAAACATATAGTGATGGCTCAAAAAATTAAAAATATAACTACAGAACAATCCAGCAATTCCCATTCTGGACATTTATTTGAAGAAAATAAAAACATTACCTGGAAAAGATATATGCATCCCTAGGTTAACTGCAGCATTATTTACAATAGCCAAGATGTGGAAGCAACTTAAGTGTTCACTGATTCGATAAATGGATAAAGATGTAGCATAAATGCACAATGAGATATTAGTCATATAAAGGAGGAAACCTAGCCATTTGCAGTAATAACATAGAGGCATCTAGAGGTATTCTGCTAATTGAAATAAGTCAAATAGAGAAAGACCACGGCTATATCATTTTGTTCATATATCAAATATAAAAGCAAAGCAGATGACGTAACTAAGCAAAGACAGAGACATAGACACAGAGAGCAAATAGGCAGATGCCAGAGGGAATGGACGGGAGGGAGGAGAGGGGTACATGAGTGAAGTAGGATGTTGAGTTACAAAATAAATCTCACAGTAGAAGAGGTGCAATGTATGGAATACAGTTTACAGTCACAAAATATTTTCATATGGTGACAGATAAGCACCACTAGACCTGTCATGGTGATGATTTTGAAATGTATAGGAATCACTGTCTTGTGTACCAGGAGTTAGTCTAGTCTTAACCCACTCCAGTATTCTTGCCTGGAGAATCCCAGGGATGGGGGAGCCTGGTGGGCTGCCGTCTATGGGGTCGCACAGAGTTGGACACGACTGAAGTGACTTAGCAGCATAGATCAATTACACTTCAAACACAAACCCAGAATCAGAGTCAAAGAAAAAGAGACGATATTTGTGGCTACCAGAGGTTGGAGAAGGGTAAATTGGATGAAGGCCATCAAAAAGTACAAACTTTCTGCTACGACGTGAATAGGAAAGAATGACAGTACTTCTTACTTAAGGTTTTTACAACTTTACTGTAGAGCAGAGATTGGCACAACTATACTTCAAAAAAAAAAAAAAAAAAAGATTGAGTATTACAGAGGAGTGGAGAAAAGAAGAGAAAATCAGAGATAAACATAGACAAAAAGGAAATGTAAGGTACAACAAGAAACAAAGTAAAAAGAACAGGGCAATATAGATAAACATGCATTTGAGCTGTATAAGCAAGTATAAAACATTATGAGCAAAAGAGAATTGTTATCTTAAAATCACTGACTCTAAAAACCATTGAAGCAGACAATAAATTAAAAACAAGCTAACTATATAGAAAATAATATAAATGAACAATTAAATATATTTAAACTGTTTAAAACTTTATAATTTTTTAATATTTAAAAGTTTTATTAGTGAACTGGCTTTGGTGGTAACTAAAATAATCCAAGAGACCCCTATGTGCTAGTGTTGATAATCAACATATAATCAACAGCTATGTTGATTATCAATTCAGTTCAGTTCAGTCACTCAGTCATGTCTGACTCCTTGCAACCCCATCGAGTGCAGCACACCAGGCCTCCCTGTCCATCACCAACTCCCAGAGTTTACTCAAACTCACGTCCATTGAGTTGGTGATACCATCCAACCATCTCATCCTCTGTCGTCCCCTTCTCCTCCTGCCTTCAATCTTTCCCAGCATTGGGGTCTTTTCAAATGAGTCAGTTCTTCACATCAGGTGGCCAAAGTATTGGAGTTTCAGCTTCAACATCAGTCTTTTCATCATTATAATCTCAATTATATAGTTGAGATTATATAATAATCAATTATATAATCTCCATTATAATCTCAATCTCATCTCCCTTTCCTCAAACGTCTTCTCTACTGCTGGATAAATAGATCCAAAAGCTAAGTAATATATACAAAATATAGCCATAACTGTAAAATCAGCCTGAGTTTTTGTTTTATTTGCTAAATATAATACAAATATTAACCTCTAAACGTTACTATAAGAATCAAATGGACATTATGTAATTGTCTAACATATTTTAGTAACCCAATTGACATCATCTCTCTTTTCTCCTTCATGTTTTGCCCTCTAACAATATTGTTTTAAGGTAATTTCTAAGTAAATATGATCATTAATCTTTCATATAAGTGAAAGTTATTTCAAACCATTTCCTGGGATTGATTTTTAGATATTCTACACAAATTTATAGGACTCAATTGATTGGAAGACAGGTGACTTGGAAACTCCCTGCAGAAGTATAATTTATTTCTCACATTAGTTTAGGAATATCTATATCCAGCATCACTAGACAAGATTCACTGAATTCACTAAAGCCCCAGATGCAAGGTTTATCTCCCCTTTGCTTTGCTATAATTATGCAATCTTACCTAGGACTTCATGTAATAAAATTAATATTTGGTACACCATCACTTGAGAGTCTGATACTCAAATAGAACACCATAATTATTATTACTGAATGGTGCTTACCTATGCACTTACCTAATGCAAATGAAATCTCATAGACTAGCTAAGATCAGATACATGTTCAGTTCAGTTTAGTTCAGTCACTCAGTCATGTCCAACTCTTTGGGACTACATGAATCGCAGCACACCAGGCCTCCTTGTCTATCACCAACTCCTGGAGTTCACTCAAACTCATGTCCATTTGAATCGGTGATGCCATCCAGCCATCTCATCCTCTGTTGTCCTCTTCTCCTCCTGCCCCCAATCCCTCCCAGCATCAGAGTCTTTTCCAATGAACCAACTCTTCACATGAGGTGGCCAAAATATTGGAGTGTCAGCTTTCTTGCTTTTTTGATGATCCAGCGGATGTTGGCAATTTGATCTCTGGTTCCTCTGCGTTTTCTAAATCCAGCTTGAACATCTGGGAAGTTCATGGTTCATATACTTCTGAAGCTTGGCTTGGAGAATTTTGAGCATTACTTTACTAGTGTGTGAGATGAGTACAACTGTGTGGTAGTTTGAGCACTATTTGACATTGCCTTTCTTTGGGATTGGAATAAAAACGGACATTTTCCAGTCCTGTGGCCACTGCTGAGTTTTCCAAATTTGCTGGCATATTGAGTGCAGCACTTTCACAGCATCATCTTTCAGAGTTTGTAATAGCTCAACTGGAATTTCCTCACCTCTACTAGCTTTGTTCATAGTGATGCTTTGTAAGGCCCATGTAACTTCCCATTCCAGGATATCTGGCTCTAGATGAGTGATCACACCATCGTGATTATCTGGGTCATGAAGATCTTTTCTGTACGTTCCTCTGTGTATTCTTGCCATCTCTTCTTAATATCTTCTGCTTCTCTTAGTTCCATACCATTTCTGTCCTTTATCAAGCTCATCTTTGCATGAAATGTTCCCTTGGTATCTCTAATTTTCTTGAAGAGATCTCTATTTGTTCCCATTCTGTTGTTTTCCTCTATTTCTTTGCATTGATTGCTGAGGAAGGCTTCTTATGTCTCCTTGCTATTCTTTGGAACTCTGCACTGAAGTGGGAATATCTTTCCTTTTCTCCTTTGCTTTTNCATCTTTGCATGAAATGTTCCCTTGGTATCTCTAATTTTCTTGAAGAGATCTCTATTTGTTCCCATTCTGTTGTTTTCCTCTATTTCTTTGCATTGATTGCTGAGGAAGGCTTCTTATGTCTCCTTGCTATTCTTTGGAACTCTGCACTGAAGTGGGAATATCTTTCCTTTTCTCCTTTGCTTTTCTCTTCTCTTCTTTTCAGTTATTTGTAAGGCCTCCTCAAACAGCCATTTTGCTTTTCTGCATTTTTTTTCCATGAGGATGGTCTTGATCCCTGTCTCCTGTATAGTGTCACAAAACTGCATCCATAGTTCATCAGGCACTCTGTTTATCAGATCTAGTCCCTTAAATCTATTTCTCACTTCCACTGTATAATCATAAGGGATTTGATTTAGGTCATACCTGAATGGTCTAGTGGCTTACTCTTATACACATCTAGATGTGTATAAGAGACAGGGGCAGGATCAGGCCACATCCCCACTTGGGAATCACAGCTTTAGAGATACACACTGAATTATCTACAGATAAAAGGATATAATGTCCAGGGTTTTCCTTCAAAACATTCCTGGGTGTGCTATTCAGGCCCAAGGATTTGGAAGAAAGTGTTCTGATGTGGCCACTACTGTTTTGTGTGTGTTTAAAAATATTTTATTTATTTATTTGGCTGTACCGGGTCTTAGGTGTTGTATATAAGATCTTTAGTTGCAGCATGTGAATTCTTAGTTGTGGCATNTTCCCTTGGTATCTCTAATTTTCTTGAAGAGATCTCTAGTCTTTCCCATTCTGTTGTTTTCCTCTATTTCTTTGCATTGATTGCTGAGGAAGGCTTCTTATGTCTCCTTGCTATTCTTTGGAACTCTGCACTGAAGTGGGAATATCTTTCCTTTTCTCCTTTGCTTTTCTCTTCTCTTCTTTTCAGTTATTTGTAAGGCCTCCTCAAACAGCCATTTTGCTTTTCTGCATTTTTTTTCCATGAGGATGGTCTTGATCCCTGTCTCCTGTATAGTGTCACAAAACTGCATCCATAGTTCATCAGGCACTCTGTTTATCAGATCTAGTCCCTTAAATCTATTTCTCACTTCCACTGTATAATCATAAGGGATTTGATTTAGGTCATACCTGAATGGTCTAGTGGTTTTCCCTACTTTCTTCAATTTAAGTCTGAATTTGGCAATAAAGAATTCATGATCTGAGCCACAGTCAGCTCCCAGTTTGTTTTTTTTTTTTTTTTTTTTTTGCTGACTATATAGAGCTTCTCCATCTGTGGCTGTAAAGTATATAATCAGTCTTATTTTGGTGTTGACCATCTGGTGATGTCCATGTGTAGAGTCTTCCCTTGTGTTGTTGGAAGAGGGTCTTTGTTATGACCAGTGTGTTCTCTTGGGTACACTCTGTTAGCATTTGCCCTGCTTCATTCCATATTCCAAGCCCAAATTTGCCTGTTACCCCAGGTGTTTCTTGACTTCCTACTTTTGCATTCCAGTCCCCTATAATGAAAAGGACATCTTTTTTGGGTGTTAGTTCTAAAAGGTCTTGTAGGTCATCATAGAACCATTCAACTTCAGCTTCTTCAGCATTACTGGTTGGGCATAGGCTTGGATTACTGTGATATTGAATGGTTTGTCTTGGAAATGAACAGAGATCATTCTGTCATTTTTGAGATTGCATCCAAGTACTGCATTTCAGACTCTTTTGTTGACCATGATGGCTACTCCATTTCTTCTGAGGGATTCCTGCCCGCAGTAGTAGATATAATGGTCATCTGAGTTAAATTCACCCATTCTAGTCCATTTTAGTTCTCTGATTCCTAGAATGTAGACGTTCACTCTTGTTTGACCACTTTCAATTTGCCTTGATTCATGGACCTGACACTCAAGGTTCCTATGCAATATTGCTCTTTACAGCGTCGGACTTTGCTTCTATCACCAGTCACAGCCACAAATGGGTATTGTTTTTGGTTTGGCTCCATCCCTTTTTTCTTTCTGGAGTAGTTTCTCCACTGATCTCCTGTAGCATATTGGGCACCTACTGACCTGGGGAGTTCCTCTTTCAGTATCCTATCATTTTGCCTTTTCATACTGTTCATGGGGTTCTCAAGGCAAGAATACTGAAGTGGTTGCTTCTATCACCAGTCACAGCCACAAATGGGTATTGTTTTTGGTTTGGCTCCATCCCTTTTTTCTTTCTGGAGTAGTTTCTCCACTGATCTCCTGTAGCATATTGGGCACCTACTGACCTGGGGAGTTCCTCTTTCAGTATCCTATGATTTTTCCTTTTCATATTGTTCATAGGGTTATCAAGGCAAGAATACTGAAGTGGTTCGCCATTCCCTTCTCCAGTGGACTACATTCTGTCAGACTTCTCCACCATGACCCGTCCGTCTTGGGTGCCCCCACATGGCATGGGTTAGTTTCATTGAGTTAGACAAGGCTGTGGTCCTCGTTAGGAGTTAAAGTAAGGATTCAAGGGAAAAAATTCCCTCATTCATCTAAAATCCTTCTATTCAGTGAAAAAAGTTAAATTTAAAAGAATAATAATGAAAAGTCAAACTTTGTGCTTATTTTTGAAGGCAGCTTATAAAAATTAACATTTTCTCAATAAGAAAAATAATACTTAAAAAATAACAGTATTATACTTGGTCAAAATTTCTATGTCACTTAAAATTTAAGATGTTATAAAACGTCCAGTAAGGGAACACATACTAATGTTATTATCTTATTTCTGTGCTGTCAACTGGCCATACAATTTTTACTCTTAGTATTTAGAGAAACACATTTCATGAATACTCTATATAACTTTTTAAAAAGAACTACTACTGTATTGGAAAATAGTCAACATGCACTCCAATTTACTGGAGAAAAACACTAAAAGAAAACACATTTATTGAGAAAAAATGAAAAACAAGTAAATAGAAAACAAAGTCTCAGAGTAAAAAGTTATATACAAAAAAAGACAATATGCTTGTTTTGAGAAACAAAATAGTACATGTTTAAGACCATAAGACTGCAGGGCATTACTGTAAAGGTTTGAAATCTATCTCAGTTTCTTCTTAAATGCCGTTGATATATTACTATGTTACAATTTTTCATATGTAAAAAAAAATCATAAAATACACCTTGACTTGCTTTGTAAATGATTGCATATGTTTTGTGAAGGTTAAAGCTCTTAAAATAGTGCTTCTTTTTATTATTAACACTTATCCTTGTACATAAAAGAAACAAATTAAGCACATCTATTAAAAAGAAAATTCTTTTTAGAGGCAAAATATGGTTTTAAAAGATTTTTTAAAGATTACATAGTTGATAGACTATATAATGATACAATGATATACAATGATAGACTAAGCAAAAAACAGAATATGAGGGTTTCAAAAAACAGGGAACCAACACAAGAGGAAGGTGAGGGCAATTACTAAGTTAACACAATTTTACAGTTAATCAAGAGACCTATTAATCTACTGTGATGAAGACAGAGGGATCTAGCAGGGATATCTCTAGGGGAAAATATCTATTAATTTTCTTTCCATTTGACTCTGAGGAAATATGTAACTGCGTGCTATGGGAAGGTACGGAGAGACCGAGTCAAACATAAAGAAGAAAAGAAGAGAAGGAAGAGGAGGAGGAACTAAACTAATACAACAGTAAAGTGAACGTGAAGTCGCTCAGTCGTGTCTGACCCCATGGCCTGTAGCCTGCCAGGCTCCTCCGTCAGTGGGATTTTCCAGGCAAGAATACTAGAGTGGGTTGCCACTTCCTCCTCCAGGGGATCTTCCTGACCCAGGGATTGCACTCTGGTCTCCCACACTGCAGGCAGACGCGTTACCAACTGAGCCACCAGGGAAGCAGGCTATTATTAATTCCAAGGGTAAGTGAGAGCTCCTTGCTCCTTGGAAGGAAAGTCATGACCAACCTAGACAGCGAACTAAAAACCAGAGGCATTACTTTGCCAACAAAGGTCCCTCTACTCAAAGCTATGCTTTTTCCAGTGGTCGTGTATGGATGTGAGAGTTGGACTATAAAGAAAGCTGAGCACTGAAGAATGGATGCTTTTGAACTGTGGTACTGGAGAAGACTCTTGAGAGTCCCTCGGATTGCAAGGAGATCCAGCCAGTCCATCCTAAAGGAGATCGGTCCTGAATATTCATTGGGAGGACTAATGCTGAAGCCAAAGCTCCAATACTTTGGCCACCTGATGGGAAGAACTGACTCACTGGAAAAGACCCAGATGCTGGGAAAGCAGGAGGAGAAGGGGACGACAGAGGATGAGATGGTTGGGTGGCATCACTGACTCAATGGACATGAGTTTTTGAGTAAGCTCCAGGATTTGGCAATGGACAGGGAAGCCTGGCATGCTGCAGTCCATGGGGTTGCAAAGAGTTGGATACAACTGACCTACTGAACTGAAATGAGAGCTATTTAAAAAAAAAGAGAGAGAGAGAGAGAGAGAGAATGTAATAACCATAGTACTGAATAGTACTTGACTAAATAGTAAATTGTATTATGTAACTGTGTGAGCTAAAATATTCACCAAATACAATAAAGTATAAGCAAGCATATCTTCAGTGTATGAAATGAGAGAACAGTATATTCATTTTAATCAGAAATTATTAATAACAGAACAGATACCTTCAAGATTTGCTTCTTCTTACCACTAGAACTGACAGTAAGAAGAGCAGGAATGTTAATATAGTCTTTAGTAATAGGGTTATCAAGTGGCCAAATATTTCCCATGGTGTCTATTGATAAACTGTTCTGCCATATTTTCATGTAGTAAGGAGACAATAAGCCCAACCAGATTTAGATAATTTATTATTTACAGACATGGTTTTTCATATCAGCTTCCCTTGCTTTTAAATTCCATGAAGATGATATTAAAGTAGACCAGGTGAACCCTGTATACATAGAGCATCAAAGTCATAGCTCAGGAACACTCAGCTTATGATACCTCCTTCCCCTTTTAAAGGACTGTTGTAAACCTGATCATAATTACCTCTCAAGAAAGACACTATGTTTCTTACACCAAAACTTTCTTAAACAAATATGCAAATCTTTTGCGAGGACTTGAGGATTTACCCTGGAATGTCTCTACTGAGACATTTTCTACTTTCATTATCCTTTAACATAAATAAATCTTTTACAGGAAGACTTTTAATGACTGAACATGAATCAACATGATTGATAAATTTCTCCCAAAAGTTGCTACTACCCTTTTCCTAGAATGAAAATGAAAGTGAAAGTTGCTCCGTAGTATCTGACCTTTTGTGACCCCAGGGACTGTAGCCTGCCAGGCTCCTCTCTCCATGGAATTCTCCAGGCAAGAATCATGGAGTGGGTAGCCTATCCCTTCACCAGTGGATCTTCCTGACCCACGGATGGAACCGAGGTCTCCTGCATTGAAGCTGGATTCTTTACCAACTCAGCTACCAGGGAACACTTTTCATTATCATGTTAAAATATTGTAACCTTCCTTCTGGAAATTTAGTGATATAATGATGCCATCTTCTATTTCCATTTCTATTCAGCATTCTGAAGTTACCAGACAGCATAATATAATAACACAAAAATAAACATTAATAAGAAGGTAGTAAACATAGTACCATAATTTTTGATGAAATAATTGTCTAGGAAGATTATCCTGCTGCTGCTGCTGCTAAGTCACTTCAGTCGTGTCCAACTCTGTGTGACCCCATAGACAGCAGCCCACCAGGCTCCCCTGTCCCTGGGAGTCTCCAGGCAAGAACACTTAAGTAGGGTGCCATTCCCTTCTCCAATGCATGAAAGTGAAAAGTGAAAGTGAAGTCGCTCAGTCATGTCTGACCCTCAGTGACCCCACAGACTGCAGCCTTCCAGGCTCCTCCATCCATGGGATTTTCCAGGCAAGAGTACTGGAGTGGGATGCCATTGCCTTCTCCAGAGGAAACTCTAGGAGATAGTAAAGGACAGAGAAATCTGGGATGCGGTAGTTCATTGAGTCGAAAAGAGGCGGACATATCTTAGCAACTGAACTGCAACAACACAAATACACAGCACTAGACCTAAAGGACAGCTTACAGAGAATAAAAGTATGGAATCAATGCAGTTTGATATGAAACACAATGAGAAAAAACATAAAGACATGAAAGAGGATAGAATTAATTGGCTGTCATACACATATGTATGTACGTCTTTCTACCTTCTTACCTATACTGATACAACTGAACCTGTCACTAGGGCAGCTACCACCCAAACCGCAGCATCCAGAGACATTATAGAAGGGAAAAGAACTTTGCCCTCATAACAGCAGCTCTGTGATGTACTAAGTTCTTTTTTGTAAGCAAAGATATCAGACAGTACCAACCACCTTCATAAAACATTGCTTTATTTACCTAAATAAGTCATTTATTCAATAAATTATGAAGCATATATCATTTTCCAGGCAAACAAAACGGGGAAAGTTATTGCTTTCATACCATACACGTCATATTTAGTGAGGCAAATAATACCCAAACAGTTAATTAAAAAATAAAAATTGCCATGAATTCAAATCAATTTTAGTATGGATATAGAATATTGAGAGTTCCCTTCCAGATCAAACAGTTGAAAAGAAGAGCTGATATTTGAGCAGAGGGCCTAGTCAAAGGAGAGAGTGGGTTATGATATATCTGTTGAAGAATATTTTAGACAGAGGAGAATACAGCAGCAAAGACTGGAGGAGGGGAAAGTGTAAGGGCAGCATTAAAAAGACTAAAACAGGGGATGCCATCAAGCAGTTAAGGATCAGATTTTGTAGAGCAAGCTAGATAACATCTTTGAAATTTTTCCTCACAATTGAAAAGATGCCATCAGATGAAGGTGGCGCTANTGATATATCTGTTGAAGAATATTTTAGACAGAGGAGAATACAGCAGCAAAGACTGGAGGAGGGGAAAGTGTAAGGGCAGCATTAAAAAGACTAAAACAGGGGATGCCATCAAGCAGTTAAGGATCAGATTTTGTAGAGCAAGCTAGATAACATCTTTGAAATTTTTCCTCACAATTGAAAAGATGCCATCAGATGAAGGTGGCGCTAGTGGTAAAGCTCCTGACTGCTAAGGCAGGAGACGTAAGAGATGCAGGTTCTATCCCCAGGTCAGGAAGACCCCTTGAAGGAGGGAATGGTAACTCACTCCAGTACTCTTGCTTGGAGCATCCCATGGACAGAGGAGTCTGGCGGTCAGGGTCCACGGGGTCACAGAGTCAGACACAACTGAAACAACTTATCATGCACACACATACACATCAGATAAAGTCGGTTAGGAGACAAACTCTGACTTACAAATCAAAGGAGCCAACAGGACTGTTGCAGAGAAAGAGTGAAAGCAGAAACGAAATTAGGAAGCTTTTTTATCATAACTGACAAAATGTGATGGTGACTTGGACCACTATGGAAGCAGCGAGAGTGCTAGAAATTTCTTGTTTGGCAAATATGCCAAAGTAGGGGACGGCCAGCATTTCTGATATACTGGATATGTGATGTAATACCAAGAAAGAAATATAAAACCTTTTGCTAAAAAAAAAAAAAAGGGAAAATAAAGGACTAATTTATTTCAATGAGAAATAGTAAGGGAAAAGACTGATTTCAAATGATGCTTACATTAAATATAAGTACAAAATCTGAAAACACTCACAAATTTCTGTTTCTTTTCTTTCTTTTTTTCCGTTTCTTTACAGAGATGCTAATATTGGCAATTGTTCTCAAAGGCGTGGGAAATACATGCTCATGTGGTGGAGGGCTTGTTGTTGTGGTCATTCAGCCACTCAGGCGTGTCCAGCATTTTGCAACCCCATGGATAGCATCATGCCAGGCTCCCTGTCATTTACCACTCCTGGAGTTTGCTCAAACTCATGTCCATTGCCTCGGTGATGGCATCCTACCATCTCACTCTCTGTCATCCCTTTCTCCTCCTGCCTTCAATCTTTCTCAGCATCAGGGTCTTTCCAATGAGTCAGTTCTTCTCCTCAGGTGGCCAAATATTGGAGCTTCAGGTTCAGCATCAGTCCTTCCAGTGAATATTCAGGACTGATCTCCTTTAGGATGGACTGATTGGATCTCCTTGCAGTCCAAGGGACCCTCAAGAGTCTTCTCCAACACCACAGTTCAAAAGCATCAATTCTTCAGCACTCAGCCTTCTTTATGGTCCAATATTCACATCCATACATGACTACTGGAAAAACCACAGCGTTGGCTATATGAACTTTTGTGGCAAAGTAATGTCTCTGCTTTTCGATATGCTGTTAGTTTTGTCAGGGCTTTTTTTCCCAAGGAGCAAGCATCTTTTAATTTCATGGCTGCAGTCACCATCTGTAGTGATTTTGGAGCCCAAGAAAATATGGCCTGTCACTCTTTCCACTGTTTCCCCATCTATTTGCCATGAAGTGATGGGACCAGATGCCATGATCTTCATTTTTTGAATGCTGAGTTTTAATCCAGTGTTTTCACTCTTCTCTTTCACTTTCATCAAGAGGCTCTAGTTCCTCTTCACTTTCTGCCATGAAGTTAGTATCATCTGTGTATCTGAGGTTATTGATATTTCTCCTGGAAATTTTGATTCCAGTTTGTGCTTCATCCAGANCTTTCTCCTCCTGCCTTCAATCTTTCTCAGCATCAGGGTCTTTCCGATGAGTCAGTTCTTCTCCTCAGGTGGCCAAATATTGGAGCTTCAGGTTCAGCATCAGTCCTTCCAGTGAATATTCAGGACTGATCTCCTTTAGGATGGACTGATTGGATCTCCTTGCAGTCCAAGGGACCCTCAAGAGTCTTCTCCAACACCACAGTTCAAAAGCATCAATTCTTCAGCACTCAGCCTTCTTTATGGTCCAATATTCACATCCATACATGACTACTGGAAAAACCACAGCGTTGGTTATATGAACTTTTGTGGCAAAGTAATGTCTCTGCTTTTCGATATGCTGTTAGTTTTGTCAGGGCTTTTTTTCCCAAGGAGCAAGCATCTTTTAATTTCATGGCTGCAGTCACCATCTGTAGTGATTTTGGAGCCCAAGAAAATATGGCCTGTCACTCTTTCCACTGTTTCCCCATCTATTTGCCATGAAGTGATGGGACCAGATGCCATGATCTTCATTTTTTGAATGCTGAGTTTTAATCCAGTGTTTTCACTCTTCTCTTTCACTTTCATCAAGAGGCTCTAGTTCCTCTTCACTTTCTGCCATGAAGTTAGTATCATCTGTGTATCTGAGGTTATTGATATTTCTCCTGGAAATTTTGATTCCAGTTTGTGCTTCATCCAGACCAAGATTTTACATGATGTACACTGCCTATAAGTTAAATAAGCAGAGTGACAATATATAGCCTTGATGTACTCCTTTTCCAATTTGGAACCATTCTGTTGTTCCATGTCCAGTTCTAACTGTTTCATCTTGACCTGCTTACAGGTTTCTCAGGATAAGGTCATGTGGTCCATTTCTTTAAGAACTTTCCACAGAGTGTTGTGGTCTACACAGTGAAAGGCTTTAGCATATTCAATGAAAGAGATTTTTTTTTTTAATCCCCTTTAGTTTTTTGATGATCTGATAGATGTTGGCAATTTGATCTCTGATTCCTAAATCTAGCTTGTGTATCTGGAATTTCTCAATTTATGTACTGTGGAAGCCTAATTTGTAAGATTTCGTGCATTACCTTTCTATCATGTGACATTATTGCAATTGTGCAGTAGTTTGAGCATTCTTTGGCATTGCCTTTCTTTGGGAGTGGAATAAAAACTGACCTTAGTGCTGAAGAACTGATGCTTTTGAACTGTGATGTTGGAGAAGACTCTTGAGCGTCCCTTGGACTGTAGCAAGATCAAACCTGTCAATTCTAAAGGAAATCAGTCTTGAGTATTCATTGGATGATGCTGAAGCTGAAACACCAATACTTTGGCCATCTGATGAGAAGAACTGACACATTGAAAAAGACTCTGATGCTGGGAAAGACTAAAGGTGGGAGGAGAAAGGGACAACAGAGGACGAGATGGCTGGATGGCATCACCGACTTGATGGACTTGAGTTTGAGCAAGTTCTGGGATATGGTGCTGGATAGGTAAGCTTGGTGTGCTGCAGTCCATGGGGTCACAAAGTGTGGGACACGACTGAGCGACTGAACTGAACTGAAGTTGGTGAAACGGATTGTTTCTTCCTTTCTTCNGATGGCATCACTGACTTGATGGACTTGAGTTTGAGCAAGTTCTGGGATATGGTGCTGGATAGGTAAGCTTGGTGTGCTGCAGTCCATGAGGTCACAAAGTGTGGGACACGACTGAGCGACTGAGCTGAACTGAAGTTGGTGAAACGGATTGTTTCTTCCTTTCTTCTTGTGTTGAGATCTTTAACCAGGGTCTTCCATTAAAAGAGTGCAATGGGAAAGCCAGCTGGTAAAGCAGATAGAAAATGTAATCTATATTTTCTAACTTGAAGTTAAAATGAATTATGGAAGGGTGGGTTTGGCCATAAGAGACAAGAGACTATTTGGCACTGTCCACTATGTCACTTTTTCAGTGGAAGAGAATAACCAAGTTTCTTCCTCAGAGGATGGAGCTATCCTTCTTCCAGAGGAAAATAATTTACTCTTCCAAACAAGGAAGACCAAAGCCTTCAGTCACGTCATTGACCTCTGAGTAATGTCAATTTATCTTCTGGTCTGTTTCCCACTAATAAGGATATCATCACTTTTTTCAGCCTCAATTACGTTAGCTAACTTATCCCCAAAGACCTGTTTCCTCATATTGCTTCTGGCTCCAATATTTTTATCAGTCAGTCTTCAATCATGCAAACAAATTACTCAAGCAATATAAAGAAGGTAGTTCAGGTCATTTGTGCTTCAAAAATGTGATTGAAGGACTGAAGAAACCACAGGGGATCCGTAAGTTTAGTACGTAATGAACAACTACTGGAAGACACGGTTACTCAGAACTGGGGCCGCAAAGGTAGAAAGATGTTGCTTCACACTTGGGATTGCTTTTCCCAGCTGAAGTTTGTGCTGGCTATGTCTGATCTGGCTAAGCAGGACGCCAAGGGCTCACCCCCATTCCCTTTGCGTACAGCTGCTGCTGCACCTTAAGATTTGCTACCACACTCCTGTTGCTCTCTCCTGCTACCCCTACTTCTCTTATTTTTCTCACAAATGCCATTTCCACAAGAACAGATGGGACAACCATTGTTAGAGACACTCAGAAGCCATAAAAGCATCTTGTAATTCTTGCCATCTTCCCATCTCCTGCCAGAGTCTCACTTTAGCAGTGCCTAACAGGAAGGCATCTGGCAAGAGAATCTGTGAAATATAATTTGTATCATCCCAGGAAGAAATGGCACCTGAGTTGAACAGATTCCTAGGATACTAACAGATATCAGATAATAGACTACAGAAGAGCAGAATGAAAAAAAAAAAAAAAACCAGCTTGAGGCAGGCTACGTTTGATACACTGGGTAGATATAAATATCTAAAATTCAAGAGAAAGGCCTGGGATGGAAATAATTATTTCTCTATAGATGATGATCACTCAAAGAATAACTGTAAAAAGAGAAGAAAATTTGTGACAGGGCACAATCTGAGGTTAGTCTTCAAAACATACATTAACAAGTAGCGAGCCATCAAAAGAGATTAAGGACATAGGAAAAAGCCAAGGTGCTGTTATTGCAAAATTTAATAAAAGTGATGCTTCAAAAATAAGAAAGCAATCATGTCAAACGCTGCTGTTCTTGAGAAAAAATGAGGGCTGAGAACTAACTCAGAGTTTTGATGTTATGGTGGAATTAGTAACCTGGATGGTAGCTGCTGCTGGCGAACACGGGGAACAATTAGATGAGATTGAAGGAGACCAGGATAAGAAATCATGATTCTGAACACGTATAGTATTTAAGCAATCTCATTTGAAGTGAGGAAAGCATATTAAACAGCTATAAAACTTGGAGGAGAATGAAGCTCAAGAGAAAGCTGTTCTTTTATCTTCACTTTTAAGGTGCGGGATAATGTGAATTATTTGTATGCTTATAGGAGTGATAGAGTGTAAAGGAAATGGTTTAGAACACAGAACAGACTTATTTTTTTTCCAGAATAGATATACGGATGGTCAACAGACATGTGAAATAATGCTCAACAAATGGAAATCAAAACCACAATGAGATATTGTTTCATATCTGCAGAATAGCTATCATCAAAAAGACAAGAATGAACAACTATAGGGAAGAATACGGAGAAAAGGGAACCCTTCTCCACTGTTGGGAATATTATAAAATAGCAACCATTATAGAAAAGCAAACAAACAAACAAACATGAAGTTTCCTCAGAATATTAAAAAAAATACCATACAGTTCAGCAATTCCACTCCTAGTATTTATCTGAAGAAGATGAAAACACTTATTTTCAAAGATATATGCACCCTTTTGCTTGTTACAATGTTAGTTATGAAAGCCAAGATAAAGAAGCATCCTAAGTGTCCATGGACAGATGGATGGATAAAAACATGTGGTAAATATATACATTAGAAAACTCAGCTGAATAAAAAAGAAGGCAATCCTGCCATTTCTGACAACATGGGTGGACTTTGAGGCTATTAGGCTAAGTGAAATAAGTTAGACAGCAAAAGATAATTACCGTGTAATTTCAGTCAGATGCAGAATCCAAACAACAAATGAACAAGCAAAACTAAACTAGAAGATACAGAGAACAGATTGGTAACTGCCAGAGGGAAGGGGGTGGGGAGGTGGGAAACTGGGTTAAGGAGTCAAGAGGTAAACTTGGGGTGATTTGGGAAAATGGCATTGAAACATTTATAATATCATATAAGAAATGAATTGCCAGTCTAGGTTCGATGCAGGATACAGGATGCTTGGGGCTGGTGCACTGGGATGACCCAGAGAGATGGTATGGGGAGGGAGGAGAGAGGGGGGTTCAGGATTGGGAACATGTGTACATCCATGACAGATTCATGTTGATGTATTGGCAAAAGCAATACAATATTATAAGGTAAAAAATAAATAAATAAATAAATGGAAACAAAAAAATAAATATGGAGATGTACATCATGGTGGCATCTAACAAGGTGCCAAGAACACTGTATTGCATTTTTGAAAGAGTGAATCTTCAAACTTTTCATCATAAAAGAAAAATGTTTCTATAGTTTTGACATATTTATTATGAAGACCAGTTTGTAGTACATACAGATATCAAATCAAAACATTGTGCACCTGAATCAAGTGTGATATGACATCAATCATACTTCAAAAATAAATAAAATATTTTTTAAACAGAAGAGAGAAAAGAAAACTGTAGGAGGAAGTTTCTTGACTGAGGGATACAGGGTAGAATTCAACACATAGGGAGAAAGGCTTGCATTGTAAATGGATAATGCTATCTTATATATGTAGCAGAAACTAGCTGAACATGCATTTATTTTAATATTTTATATCTATATTTGGTACTGGAAGATGTAGAAGTTCTCTTCTGACTCACATTTTGTTCTTATTTAATGGAGAAATGAGAAAGAGTCCCCTGATATGCAGAATCAACTAATAACAGCAGCAAGTGTTCAGTGTTATTAGGAGCTGACCTGACATTCACAGTTATGTCAAGATGTTCTCTTATTGAACATAAGCAATGTCACAAAAATAATAGAAAAAATCATACTGGTGATGGGAATTTTCTATATCTTGACTATGGTGGAAGTTGTACAACTGTATTCAATTATCAGAGTTCAAACTTTACACTTAAGAAATTAGATTTTATTGTATGCAAATTATACCTTAATACATACTGAAAAGAAGTCAGTGAAGTTAAAAAGGAATTGAGTCTTTATGTGTATTTCTGAGAGCACAAATCAAGATAACTAACATTGGGAGTAGCATAAGGTGAGCACTTCAAAATGAAATTAATTCTCACTTCCGAGTATTATCTCACCCCCATTCCACTTCAGTATACAGAACTAGGTTTTTTTAGTTGAGCAACTCTAATCTCAGAACTTAGATAGAATTCTATGTAGTAATATCCAATTCTACTTAGCAAACAAGGTCCAATTAATGTCAAAAGCATACTTCCTTGAAAAAAATAAAAATGCATATTACATGGGCATTTAAAATTGTGATTACTAAAAATATGTGGAGGCTAGTTCAAAATCGGATAACCTTTAACTTGTGATTTTACCAAGTGAATGCCACCCTTGGTAGCTATATTGTCAACTTTTTCTAATGCCAAGTTTTCAGAGTAAATTTATCTCATATGCACAGTTATTTATAACTATTCTAAGCTAATAAAGGGCATGTATGGGTGGGATTATCACTCTAGAACCATGGTGAAGTGAGACTGAAATACAAAAAAAGAAACATTGCCTCATAATCTTCTTTAAGCACAGACACATTTTGATCACTCTGTAAATTACAAAAATACCAAATATCCCTAGCAATTGTTGGCTTCAGGGCACTGACAGTGGAAGATTACTGGTTGAGAAGAAGGTGGATTTTGGAAGTGTAAGGAGATAAAAAAATAACCTAGGTGAAATATCCACCTAGGAGAATAGGATTATTAATTAACTTCGGTACTAGAAAGAACAAGTTTTAAATATTGCAGGTAGTGCTCCAAGGATAGGATAATTGAAATGGAGATTTGGAATCTATTGCATTTATTATAATGACAAGTTTTAGGTCATCATATCAGGAGTATAAGATGGAGGGAAAAAATCAATAAAAGTAAAGACGAGGAACCAAATGGACAGGATGTTGGATGGGTTATTCAAATGTAATGCAATTTGAAAAATGTTGACCGGGACAGTGATAGAGTAGATGTCAGTAAAGCAGATACTAAAATTATCTACGAACAAGAACTGACCAGAAAGATCGCACAGCGAGTGATGATAGGGGTATGTATGGACTCAAGTGAATTTTAGTGAAGCTGAGACAGTGTGGCTATGCGTTATCTATGAGGGACACAAAAGACTAAAAGTAGGCATTAAGTGTAAGAAGAATCACCTGTTGGAAGTGGAAAGATTAGCCATCTGCAAGGGTGTAGTGGAATTGGTAAACCAAGACAGCCTAGATCGTATTACAGGAATAAGTTCAAGTGTGGTTCAGAGAAAATTTTGAGGATCTGTGACATACTCTGACGACAGGTCAGGAGTTCCAGAGGTACCCTGAGAGGACTTGTGGACTGGGAATGACATGGAATATCAATCAGATTTGGGAATATGTGAAGTAATCGGAGGATGAGAATCGGGTTACTTGAGACTAAAAAAGACAGAATTCTATTTCTGGCGATACTAGAAATATCGGTCATGATTAAAGAAGATCAGATGACCCCTACAGAGAAGCGGATGACCAGGTCTCAAATGAAAAATCATTTAATGGCAACTGGTTTTCTCAGAATTTTGGAAATTGTGGTTAAAAAGTATGAGAAAGAAAAAAAACAAAACAAAACAAAAACAACATGTGATGTAATAAGGAGCGTGCCTTAAATCCTTTTTAGAAGATAACAATGCACATGAACAAAATATTCAGATTATTTGGTGAAAATGCTAGGAAACACTTTCCTGCATCAGGAAATTGATAAAGCAAGCAAAATCTGAAACGATTCAGGGTACAGACACTCTCATAAGCGTTTGGAGCCAAGAAAGGTTGTAATTTTTTTTTTCTATAAAATACACACCTTATAGAAAAATGTGTTAATACTAATAAATCCATTTAATAAAAATATAAAACCAGGAAGTGAAAACACTGAGAAACTATATTGTGTAAAACCTCTAAAATTAAATGCCTTATAGTCTATGCAAAAACTGTTTAAACAAGTTTTACTTCTACTTCCATTAGATTAGCTTTGAAACTTGAAATAGTAAATATGATAAAGTCATCAACTCAGCTCTTGACTTTCCCAAATTTATTCCCTCTGTGTAGGTGTGTGTGTATGCATGTTCATGGGCATGTGTGCACACTCATGTGCATGAATGTGAGTAGCATATGGAGATGAGGTTTATTAAAGCCTTAAAGCATAGTTTTTAGGTGTCAGAATAGCAATTCATATTTCTTTGACACTATATCTAAGGTACATTTCTTAGAAGGTAAGTGCTTCATAGTAGCTGATATACCTTAATAATACTGACACAGTGAAGGGAGGTTACATTGAGGAAGAGATAGATTAAGTGACATGCTTTTAATATTTGAAAGAATCACTGTTATCTAGTACTACATGCTTTTTTTACTCCTCCTTTGTAGTAATTTTCCTTCATTTCTTATATAATAGGGTACCATGAAATGACTTCCAGGAACATGTCACAGATTAAATCAAGGGGGAAGGACACAGCACTACCATTCCCAGGAGGGTTGGAGCATTTCCGGGAGTGATTAAAAAGCAGGGCATTCCCTACTGACTGCTGAGGTGAGACATATACTGTGGAGAGGACAGTTCCATTGAGCAGGTGTCAATTATAAAAGTGTTTGAAAATAGCAACCTTTCTTTTTCTGAGGCTATTTCAACTACATGGCTGTTATATCTGATATGCTTGTAGCACAGGTCTGTAATTTCCTCCATAAACTTCAAATGAAAAGCTGTGAGGCAGCATCAGGCCAAGTTGATATATTTACTATCTGATATGTCTAATGATTTTTTAATCAAAATGTTTTTTGATTTAAGGAAATTAATTTTATACTGTTAACAATACCAAATTTCAGATGAGCAAAGCTAAAAAATTCATTAGCTGCCTTTCTGAGATTGTTAATTCACTTAATTATATTTTCTACAAAATCTTTTTCTTACATTACTTTGTATTTAAAGACCTACTGAGCTATATTCTTGATAGAAGTAAGTTAATATTGAGTTCACTTCAGTTGTTCAGTCATGTCTGACTATTTGTGACCCCATGGACTGCAGCATGCCAGGCTTCCCTGTCCATCACTAACTCCCGGAGCTTGTTCAAATTTGTGGCCATCAAGGTGGTGATGCCATCCAACTACCTCATCCTCTGTCATCCTGCCTTAGTCTTTCCCAGCATCAGCGTCTTTTTCAATGAGTCAGTTCCTTGCATCAGGTGGCCAAAGTGTTAGGGAGTTTCAGCTTCAGTATCAGTCCTTGCAACAGATATTCAGGGCTGATTTCCTTTAGGATTAACTGATTTGACCCCTTGCTGTTCAAGGTACTCTCAAGAGTCTTCTCCAACACCACAATTTAAAAGCCTCAGTTCTTCAGTGCTCGACTTTATTCTTTATTGTCCAACTCTCACATCCATACATGACTACTGCAAAATCCATACCTTTGATTATGTGACCTTTGTCAGTAAAATAAGGTCTTTGCTTTTTAATATGCTGTCTAGGTTTGTCCTAGCTCTTCTTCCAAGGGACAAGCATCCTTGAATTTCATGGCAGTTACACTCATTTTAAAAAATACTGGCAATGTACCCAGAATAAAACTATTAGGTTGTTTTACATGTGAAACTTTTTCTTTGGTTTCTTTCAATCTTAAAGAAAAGCAAATAAACAGCAAAAAACCTCAACTGCACCTTTGTGTTCATAAGCAAATTTCATAAAGCTTTAATTTTTGCTATCTGAGTAGCTTGGTGGGACAGTTTTGATAGGAAAAGACAAACTTGTCTGAATGGGACATGTGGCTTGCATCTGCTTCGAAAGAACACTGGATGTGCATTTCAATTTCATAAGTGAAATATGCAACAAAGTTCCAAAAGTTGATTACTCACTATTCAGATATGATGTAAATCTGTATTTTCAGCTGGAACTATTCAACCAATTCCAAAAGATGTCAGTCAAACAGAGACATTCAAGGGGTAGGGGATAGTCTGTGATTGCATTTTACTCAGTAAGTATAGGATACATATAGGGATTATAATTGAATAGCTAATACTGAAGTTGATTGCTTTATTTTGCTTATGCTTTATTTTAGAATAGTCTCACTCTCCAATAAACAGGGAAATACTATGTAAGAGATTCATGAATAAATATATATTATAACCATTGTAGGTATCTAGAGGAAGTGTTAAAAACCAAACAAACAAAAAACAAAAAAAGCTTATTTCCCCAGTGGCATCTGTTAAATTTCCTTTCTATTCTAACAGAAATTTATTCCCAACAATCCCTGAACCCGTGTATGTGTTCCCAGTCCTGTGCTGACTGACTAGGCCTAAGTTCCTGCAGAAGTCAATGTCAAGACCAACAGGGTAGCCGTTACAACAATTAATTCCACACTTTTATTTCAGGGTTGCCAACCTCCCACTAGTGTATGGGCTTACGATTGGAAGGGATGAATGCCAGATAATGTATTCCAAAGCAATCATTTACTTTTTAAAATGAATAAACTGAAATCAAAGAAATCCAAGGGCAATTAGTCTGATGAGTCTGAAGTGAGTTAGGTTATGAAAAACACCTTGGTATAAGCCAAGAGTGTCATATGCCTCCTTGTCTCAGAATCATTGCTACAAAAGTCCATAACCAGTCCCCATTTGGAGGGTATGATTCAGTATTTCCTCAGTCTTGTGGAAGGCAAGATATCCCCCGCAAAGTTATATTAACATGCCTTAGACCTTAAAAACTTTTCATTTTTAAAGCAAGTTATTAAAAATTAATAATATACTGTTAGGCATATAAGGTTAAATACAGGGGACAAGTCAAGGGCAAGACAAAGCTGAATGCAATTTATTTCTGGCCTTTTTTGTTTCTATCTGGTGCTCATTTTCTCCCTCCTTTCCTTCCTCACAGATTAGATTCTGTTAACCCAGGATCCTACGCATGTGTGCTCAGTCGCTGCGTTCGGGTTCAACTCTTTGTGATCCCATGGGCTGCAGCCTGCCAGGCTCCCCTCCCCTTGGAATTCACCAGACAAGCATACTGGAATAGGTTGTCATCTGCTTCTCCGCAGTATTCTATAGACTTGCTATCAAACTTTTTTTTCAATTTTAGATTTTAGCAGGTTAGACTAACCTCACACAAAATTCTAATAACTGCATAAAATGTCTAACTGAAGAAAAGTTCTGTAAATTCATTTCATAATATAATATACATGCATTAAAGACAGTTGGAGTGGAGGATACAGTATTTTCCAATCTAAATTATACATAAAAACTATCAGAAGATCTAAGCAACTAAGACTATATTTGGCAAAGTTACAAAATCTGTAACAGAAAACAAGCAAAGAGCGAGGGAGTAGTTTTTGTCTTAAGCATATGGAGTAAGTTCAAAGCTGGAAATGCATAGAATGATTATGAATTACTATTGGATATGATTCAAAATGTAGTTAATAAAA
Source organism: Oreotragus oreotragus (assembly GCA_006410675.1). NCBI lineage: Eukaryota > Metazoa > Chordata > Mammalia > Artiodactyla > Bovidae > Oreotragus > Oreotragus oreotragus. The sequence continues at coordinate 315,534 of SJYX01007469.1, forward strand.
GGCATGTTTGAAAATCCCATGGACGGAGGAGCCTGGTGGGCTGCAGTCCATGGGGTCGCTAACAGTCGGACAGACTGAGTGACTTCACTTTCACTTTTCTCTTTCATGCATTGGAGAAGGAAATAGCAACCCACTCCAGTATTCTTGCCTGGAGAATCCCAGGGACGGTGGAGCCTGGTGGGCTGCTCTCTATGGGGTCACACAGAGTCGGACACAACTGAAGTGACTTAGCAGCAGCAGCAGCCTAGATAAATAACTGAGCTTTGAAATAAAATGAAGACATTAATGGGATATTGCAATTAGTGATATTATTATGTGTACTTAGGATAAACTGTTTGGAGAGGGCACTGACTTAATTATCCACTGGAGGATTGGGTAGTAGATGATAAAACTATACATTATCATTGCCAGGAACACATTTGCATATTTGCCAAATTCAGCACTTTCTTCAATGTTTCAGAGACTAACCTACATTTCAGGTTTTGATTCATGCTCTTTTTTCTTTTTTTTCCACAGAGATTTTTAACTATTCAAAGTTTCAAATAAAGATCCCTAGAAATCAAATATATAAAACTTGAAAATTATCATTATTTCCAAACCCAAAATATATAGCTTATCTCATTTTATGTCTTTTCTTCCAAGAAACACTTCTCACTCTGTGTAGGCCAAATCCTGAACTGCATTTTCAACCACCATGCTTATCTTTTTATAAACTCTCATCACACTTCTTTTCCAAATAGTAGGATAAAACTCATTTTAATGTACTATAATTTTAACAAAATGCTGGTTTTGTAAAATTAAAATGCTGGCAAGGAAGACGTAAATTATGTTTATTAGCCTTTTAATGTCAATTATTAAAAGGATTTTGTGCAATCTAATCATTAATAAATGGGAGAAGAGGGAAGTCATGTTTTATTGCCTACCATTACTCTAATAATATGAGATTTTCTTTCAATAACAGTATTAAGTGAAATTGCCAATTTCCATTTTTTTTTCCCAGAAAATCCATTTCTACAAATTGATCTTGCTTGTAACCTACTCAGAAAGAAAGAAATTTTGCTGTGGGTTTCATGCCCATCTTCTTTATGTTTTCCTTATTCAACTCCAATGCTGGGAGCCAGCATGAGGTGTCCCGCCCATGGCAACGGTCATGAAGTTAAGGGGTCCAACAGGCAAAGGCGAGTCGGGCCTTAAGGGAGCCTCGCTGAATTTCCTGAGCATCTACCCCCCAAACCAGAGTCTGCCTGCTTTATTGTACTGTGCTTTCCAATCGTCTGACATAACAGGGGGCTATCCCCGACCACCTTTCTCTGGAAAAAGTTAACTTAAAGCTCCAGTTAACAGTCTCCTGCATATAAAAGGAGTGTTTCAGATCAAACCCCTCTGATGGCTCTCTAACTTACCTTACCTGGACGTTTACAACTACGCATGTGATTGTTTACAGACCCCCAACTGTGAGAGGTACAGGAAGCCTAAAACATAGGGACTTTCAAAGAGTTAAAAAGTTATTAGAGTAGTGCTGGTGTAAGATTTCACTGTTGAGCCAATGCTTGTTGCTAAGTTCCCATATCTGTTATCCACTGTGCACCTGGAGCACATTTGTTAACATAATTAGAATGTAAGAAAAAACAAGTGTAGCCTTGAAATTGATCACATCAGACTTTTGAGCTAATTGGTTCTTTCTTTGTTGTAACTCGCTGCACCTTTGCTTCATGAAAATGTAACTGTTTGATACTTTCTGAGGCTGACATAGATTAGAAATATAAAGGAAAAACACTTCAAGGGAAAATAAGTTTTCTAGTTGAGCAGCCTTTATCAAAAGAGGGTCTTAAAATGTTTACAGGCCTCCAAGGCCAGAAGATAATGTACACAACATCATTTGTGGAAAAGGTATAAAAGTCCTTTTGAAAATAAAGTTATCGGGCCTCACTCACTGAAGCAGCTTGGTCTCCCCGTGTCAATCATTCTCTCTCTCTCCCTCTCACTCTCTTTTTCAGGCTGATCCCTTGGAGCATAGAGGCTCCCTGTCTTCACTTATCTGCCTGGGTTTCTAAGACTTGAACGGGAAGACGTTCTACATCTTCACTCCCTCAGGAGACCGGGAGGGCACCTGTGGCCTCCGTGAACAGGGAAAGCTTCTTGTCTCAGAGTTTTATTGGTTCTCTATGTAAACAAAGGAATATCAGCCTCTTTTTCTCCTCTGTTTTCTTATCTACAACATTCTTTCCTTATCTCTCTCTAAATCAATCGCCGACTCCATCTCCCCTTTGAATTCCCTGGATCCACCGGGGCTGGACCCTGGCACTCCAGTAGCAGTTGTGAGTTTTGGCAGAGATCCTTTTTCACCTGTCAAATATTCTGAAAACATGATCTGTTATTGTTTGAATACATCATCATACATCATCTCTTCAAAGTACTTAACTGTCAATACAATCATTTTGGACTTTACAATGTTCTATTTTATCTGTATAGATCAACAAATATTTAATCATAATTGACTGGTGCCAGGCACTGTCTGGAATCAAGGTGGAATCAAGATTGCTGGGAGATATATCAATAACCCCAGATACACAGATGACACCACCCTTATGGCAGAAAGCAAAGAAAAACTAAGAGTTTTTTGATGAAAGTGAAAGAAGAGAATGAAAAAATTGGCTTAAAATTCAACATTCAAAAAAAGAAGATCATGGAATCCGGTCCCATCACTACATGGCAAATAGATGGGGAAACAATAGAAACAGTGACAGACTTGATTTTTTTTTGGCGGCTCCAAAATCACTGCAGATGGTGATTGCAGCCATTAAATTAAAAGATGTTATACCTTGGAAGAAAAGCTATAACCAACCTAGACAGCATATTAAAAAGCAGAGACATTACTTTGGTGACAAAGTTTCGTCTAATCAAAGCTATGGTTTTTCCAGTAGTCATGTATGGATGTGAGAGTTGAGCTATAAAGAGAGCTGGGCACCAAAGAAATGATGGTTTTGAACTGTGGTGTTGGAGAAGACTCTTGAGAATCCCTTGGACTGCAAGGAGATCAGACCAGTCAATCCTAAAAGAAATCGGTCTTGAATATTCACTAGAAGGACTGATGCTGAAGCTGAAACTACAATATTTTGGCCACCTGATGAGAAGAACTGACTCATTGGAAAAGACTCTGATGCTGGGAAAGATTGAAGGCAGGAGGAAAAGGGGACGACAGAGGATGAGATGGTTGGATGGCATCACTGGCTTGATGGACATGAATTTGAGCAAGCTCTGGGAGTTGGCGATGGACAGGGAGGCCTGGCGTGCTGCAGTCCATGGGGTCACAAAGAGTTGGATATGACTGAGAGACTGAACTGAACTGAACTGAGGCACTGTCTAGTCACTCACTGACATCTTAAAATCTCCATTCCGTTTGAACATACTGCCTTAATCTGTATCACTAATGTTTTGAACTCCCCCTTCCTCTCTTCTGCACTTACCATTCATCTGAACTCTCTTTGAAATTACATCTTAAACTTCTGCTGTTGTTGTATAGCTGCTAAGTCCTATCTGACTCCTTTGTGACCCCATGGGCTGTAGCTGGCCAAACTCCTCTATCCATGGGATTTCCCAAGCAGCAATACTAGAGTGGGTTGCCATTTCCTTCTTCACTCAACATGTATACCCTACCCAATTTTCTCATATTATGTTCCATTAAGTTTTCTCATCTGAGTGTCTTTATTCATTTCAACTAATCTAGGAACAAGAGTATTTTTCAGACAGCCCATGTGTCAGTGGTTATTAAACTGAGGAAAGAAACCCACAAACCTTGACTCAGCTAATCCATAAAAAAATGAAATGAAAGAATGATTTTCAAAATATATTCTATTTTATTGCTATGCCTTTATAGTCTGGAGTTACGTATTTAGCTGATAGATACCGAAATCTTATGAGGGAAATAAAAATAGAATTATATGAGAAAAAAAGAGAAGGAAAGAAGACAAAAGAATATTGAAAAATTAAAAAAAAATATGCAAAGAGGGTAAGTTGCAAACTTTTGGCTAGTGAAAGCAAGTGGTCAAATGACATATTACAAACTCTGGATACCTATTCCAGATCTAAATGTATCTCTTCACAACACATTTGCCAGAGCTGTATAGCAATATGAGACAATAATGGACTTTTTAATTCTGGAAAACCTTGATCTAAATGCTAGTTTCAACTTCAACTCTATCTCTATAAACTACTGTTAATTTACTTAACTTTTCCTAATTCTTGTTATCTGTAAACTGATGAAAATGATATTCATCTGGACTAAAATTAGAAAATAACCAAATGATGCATATTCATTGTATAAATATTTACCTTTCTTTCATAGCACCCTTCTAACGTGATTTGTCATGCTCTCATAAACTTTTGGGACTTCCCTATTGACTTAGTATAGAATCTGCCTGTAATACAGCAGACTCAGGTTCCATCCCTTGGTCAGGAAGATCCCTTGAAGAAGGGAGTGTCGGAATAATATAGTTTTGTTATACTATCTGTAGTAGTTTGAATGGTAGGCGCCTAAAAGGAATGCCCACATCCTTGTGCCTAAAACCTGTTAATGTTACCTTATTTATAAAAAGAGGTCTTTTCTGATAAAATTTAGCTAAGGACCTTGAGATGAACTCTTCCTGGATGAGCCCTACACAAAATTGAAGGAACCCTTTTAAGAAATGGAAGATGAAAAAAGACTCAGATGGAAGAAAAGTAAACATGAAAATTGAGGAAGAGATTAGATTGATGCATCCACAAACCAATTACTGTGCCAGCCACCAAAATTCTAAGGAGACAAGGAATAAGATTTCTCCTTGAACTTTGAGAAGTAGCATAGCCCTGATGACACCTTGATTTCTGGCCTCAAAACTGGGAGGAAAAATGTCTTCATTTTAAGCTGCTCGGTTTTCGATAAATTATTATAACAGCCATAAGAAATTAATATAATATCTTTAATTTTTTATTACGATGAAAGGAATTTTTCTAAAATTTAAATAAATATATTTAGAATTGAATTCATCAAAGTACTGTGAGTTCTGATGTCTATTATTTTAATTAATATAGTTATGCTTCATGAACCCTTTTCAAAAGAAGCTACATTTTCCCTCCCTCTTTCCCTTGATATAATTCTGAAAGGTGTAAATAACTGGTAGTTTCTTGGAGAAACTTTACTCTAAAAATTTGAGTTTATCTGGTCAGAATTAATAAAATAGAAGTGTCAGGGCAAGAGAAAGATAACATCTATTGCAACACTGGTCCCCAATAAAAGTTGCTGAACCATAATTTGTGTGTATTTTCACTGTGACAGTGAGTTTTTGTAGCACTGTCTAGAGGATTAAATAAGTCTATGATTCACTTGTTCACTAAAGCATTGTTTATATGCCAAAAAAAGATGAGGAGTAGCCAAAACAGATGGTAGCTATAATAGCTTCTCTGCTCAGAATAGACCATGTACAGGAAAAGAGCACTTAATTGTTTATCCCTGCAATTCAGACCAACAGGCTAGGCACATTCGGAAAGCACTTTTGGTTAGGTTATTTAAGTGTTGAATAGAAAATATTATGCTGTCTTGGAGAGCTGAGAGAGGTTTATATTGACTCAGTTACATAGCAGGGATTCCAAATTATTCCTCATTAACCCTGTGTTGCAGTAACTATGAGTTAGGAAGGAATGATTTTTATCTTTAAAATAAATAAGGAGATACCATTATGATCCAGGATCACTGTACATCAAATAATGCCTTTCAGTATGCATCTGAACTTCATATAAGTAAACATTCTTTGTAAATTCTTTGCTAAGTTACTACCTAAGGTTCTGAATTCCTTCTTTATCTTTGAGTAACAACATTTGCCCCAACTTTTCCTCAAAGAGTTAGACACAACTGAAGTAATTTTGCACAAGGAAAATATGCCAGTGATAATTTAAACCATTCTGTGCCATTGGCTATACAAGAAAAAAAATTTCTTATTAAAGAATTAATTAAATAATTAGGAAGTTGGGAAGGACCTGTTGGAACATTTAAGGGTCTCCATAAACCAGCAATTCACTCCCAACTGCCCTCTGGGTAACTGGATAACAGGGTGTTTTCTCCTTTTATGATTATGATCCAAATTTAATGTTTTGCTTTATAATTTCTTTCTTGGCAATTGGCCTATGAATAGTCAATCTAAGTAATCAAATGGATAAGTGCTCTTAAGTTGGTATATTTAGCTTCCTGATATGGAGTTACAATACCATACTTCATGATGATAATAGCAGTAATAATTGCTTCATTCTGGAAGGATTATATTGTTAGAAATGTTTTATGTATCCAAAAAATGCATACTTCCTAGAGGATAGAGAAAAAGTATGTCATCTTTTGCTTGCATGTTCTGTTATGAAAAAATCTTGACTGTCCAAGATAAGTACAAGAGTTTAGTATTGCTAAGATATTTTACAAGGAAAATAAAATGAGTTTTCCTGTGCAACACAAGTGCACATTTAATACCATTAGTTATTGAAGATTTTAAAAAGTTTTTCAGCAAAGCCTAACGCTATACACTAAGCATGTTAAAAAGTATGGATTATAAAGTAAGGTGCATAACAAGTGTGAAATAGTGTTTGTACTCTTTTTGTCTTACAGTTATTTTTATGGAACTAAAATGGACTATCTACTATAAGATGCTTTTTCAACCCAATATTAAGATAGATATGATAGTAAGATAGGCATGAGAGTTCATTAATGGTGTGGTGAGTTTCTGAAAGAATTAGAGTTCTGTCAGACACTACAGTAATGTGAATAATAATCAACAATAAAAGGACACATGGCAAATCTTTTATAGTTATTATTTTAGTCAAAGATATTCTTATGATTAAATTTATATTTAACTAATTGGGGTGCACAGAATTTTTTAAAGGACACTGAGATAATTCAGAGTTTAGATACCTGAAGAGAATTTGATAGAATGGGATCTTTATGTTAAAGGGATTATGTCATGCACCTATGGTCACCTAATCTATGACAAAGGAGGCAAGACTATACAGAGAAAACATAGTCTCTTCTTTAAGTGGTGCTGGCAAAACTAGATAGCTACCTATAACAGAATGAAACGAAAACTTTCATGAACATCCCATAAACACACACACGCACACAATGGATTAAAAACCTATATGTCAGATGGTTACTATAAAACCCTTAGAGGAAACAGGGAGACTGCTCTCAGAAAAACTGCAGCAAGATCATTTTTGATCCACCTCCTAGAATAATAAAAATTAAAACAAAAATAAACAAATAGGACCTAACTAATTTTAAAAGCTTTTGCGTAGTAAAGGAAACTATAAGTAAAATGAAAGTACAACACACAGAATGGGAGAAAATATTTACAAACAAAGTAACAATCAAAGGATTATTTTCCAAAATATACAAAGAGCTCATATAATCCCAAAAAGACAAACAACCCAATCAGAGAATGAGCAGAAGATTTAAAAAGACATTTCTCCAAAGAAGACAAACAGATGGCCAAGAGGCATTTGAAAATATGCTCAACATCAGTAACTATCAGAGATTCAAATCAAAATTACAATTAAGTATCAACTCACACCAGTCAAAATGGCCATCATCAAAAAAATCTACTAATACATGCTGGAGGGGATGAGGAGAAAAGGAAGCCGTTTAACACTGTTGTTGCAAATGTAAATTGATACAGACACTATAAAGAACAACATAAAGATTCCTTATACTAAAAATAAAGCTACCACATGATCCAGCAATTCCACTCCTGGGCATTTACTCAGAGAATACCATAATTTGAAAAGATGCGTGTCACCCAATTTCATTGCAGCGCTATTTACAATAGATAGGACACAGAAGCAACCTGCATGTTCATCCACAGAGGAATAGATAAAGAAGATGAAGTGTGTGAGAGAGAGAAGTGTGTGTGTGTGTGTGTGTGTGTGTGTGTGTGTGTGTGTGTGTGCATCACACAATGGAATATTACTCAGTCATAAAAAGAATGAAATAATTCCATGTGCAGCAACGTGGGTGGATCTAGAGATTGTCATACTGAGTGAAATCAGTCAGAGAAAAACAAATATCTTATATTGTTTGTATGTGAAATCTAAAAAGAATAGTACAAATGAATTTATTTACAAAACAGAAATAGAGTCACAGATGTAGAAAATATACGGTTACTGGTTGCAAGGGTGCAGAGGAATATATTGAGGGGACATTGAGATTGACATATACATAATGCTATGGGGTCACAAAGAGTCCAGCATAACTTAGCAACTGCACAACAGTAAGGACCTGCTGTATAGCACATGGAACCCTACTCAGTACTCTGTAATGACCTATATGGGAAAGGAATCCAAAAAAAGAGTAGATACATGTATAGCTGATTGACTTTGCTGTGTAGCAGAAAGTAACACAACACTATAAGTCAATTAAACTCCAACAAAAATGTATCTAAAAAATAGATAGGATGGATCTTGATTTTGAGTGCCACGTTTAATTCTTTGAAGAAGATTCATCCCCTTCTAGGTTCTTAAGAATGGAAGATTTCTTTTCTTTCCTACAAAGTAACATCAACTGTTACTCTCCTTGTTCTTGGACATCCCTGTTACCAAAATCCACTTATTGGTTTTGTAACACTAGTCACGTACTGAAATGTGTTAGAAGATTGGCAAGCAAAACTTCAAAATTGAATCTTCTGAGGGAAATGTGATGGTAAGGAATTATAGGTTTTTTAATAGTATTTTTTAATTCAAAAAAAATAATTTGCAACTCTATGTATTAAGCTTAACTTATAACCTTACAAGATCTTGATTTTAAAAAATGAAGATTTTTATATGTGTATTTTAAAATACAGATAATAAAAGTCTGTTTTTAAGATTTGTGAAAGTCCTATATTAACTCCTTTGTAATATTTTTGAGTCATATTTCACATCTTAATTTTATACATTCAGTTGTAGTTTATTTTGATTCTTGAATCATACTTTTTTGTGTAAATATATTACAGCATAATCATCCATTGTCTGTCAAATAGATTTTTGGATTGATTTCAGCTCCAGTGTTTTATTAAAAGTTATGTTTCTGAGTGCAATTTTGTACATGTGCCTGGTACATATAATTGACAGCTTGTGCGTGTTCAACCAGATATAAGAATGTATATTCAAAGAGGCTGTTTTACACTTTAACATCCTACAGTAACTGTTCCTGGTGCTCTAACTCCTCAATAACACTCAAAATGATCAAACTTTTTATCTGTTTTTGAAATTCCAGTGGGTGTAATATAGTAATTCTTTAGAGTCTTACTTTTCATTCCCTGATAAATTAGGAAAGTATACTTCTTTCCATATGCTTAGATTCGTTCATATGAGAGTGTATGTTTTGTTAACATGCCTTACAAACATTATATTGTCTCTAAATTAATAATGATGGTAGGAAATTTGTGTCTTGCTTTTCCTAATTACTGTTATAATTTATACAATTAAATGTATTCACTATTATAATTTGAAAAGTTTGACTATATGTATACATTTGTGCAGCTACCACGTATAAAAGTATATAAAATGTTTTAATTAGCTTAAGAAAGCTCCCTGTGACACTGTCTATCAAATCCTGGCTCATCACAGGTTACAAACACCAACATAGACTATATTCTCTGCCTAATACAAAATTCAATTATGCAGAGTCCTAACCATAGGAAACTAAATTGGAAATAAAAAGATATCTAAAAAATACAAAAATATTTGAAAATTGAAAAACAACTCTAACATCCTATGTATGGGCAAAGAATTTATTAGAAAAAATAAAATTCACTGAAGTATATCCCCTTGAAAAGATGTGTATCCTGTTTTGTTGTTGGGGACATTGATCTACAAATATCAAAAAGGATAATTTGATCATTAGTGTTGCAACTTCCTAATCTGTCATGATCTGCATATTGTTTAATTTCTAGGAGAAAAGTGTTGTCTGTCTCTTCTTGTCAGATTTTTCATCGTGTGTTATAAAACTGTTGGTGGATTCACGGATACTTAGAATAGTTCTGTCTTCCTGATATATCAAATCTAATGATCATAAATTTTCCCCAGTAACATTCTTTGTTCTGAAGTCCAGTTTGTATGATATTATAGTTATTTAAACTTTCTTATGCTTAATGTTTGTGTGGTACATAGATATATTTCCTTCCGTATTAAACTATTTATGTATTTTAATTTATTTAATTTTTTTCCTCTTCTGGGGTGTATCCAATTAACAATATTGTGATAGTTTCAGGTGAAGAGCAAAGGGACTCAGCCATACATATGCATGTACCCATTCTTGCCCAAACCTCCAATCTAGGCTGCCACTTAACATTAAGTAGACTCCATGTGCTATACAATAAGTCCTTCTGTTTATCCGTTTTACATATAGCGGTGTGTACATGACCGTCTCGACTCCCTAATTACCCCTTCCCCTCTGCAAACGTAAGTTTGTTGTATACATCTTCAGTCTTTTTCTGTTTAGTTTTGCTTTTTATTTGAAGACCATAAACAGTCTGGGTTTCCTTTTTACTCAATATAACAATAGTTGTATTTTACTTAGAAGGCTAATGATTAATTGGATCATTTGGAGTTAATACACTTTTAGATTTGACAGGATTTAAGCCTGTTATTGGGCTTCCCAGGTAGTTTTAGTGGTAAAGAATCCTCCTGCCAGTGCAGGAGATACAGGAGACATGGGTTAGATCTCTATGTTGGAAAGATACCCTGGAGGAGGGCATAGCAACCCACTCAAGTATTATTTCCTGGAGAATCTCATGAACAGAGGAGCCCTGTGGGTTACTGTCAATAGGGTCACAAAGAGTCAGACATGAAGAGACTTGGCATGCAATCAAGCTTTTTATATTGCTATCTGCTTTCTATTTTAATTTTTGTCTTTTCTTCCTCAATTTTCTAATAAGTAAATTGTTATTGTTACTTATATTTTATAATCAGTTTTATTAATGTACTTTATTTTATTTTTAATATAAATTTATTTAAATTGGAGGCCAATCACTTTACTATATTGTACTGGTTTTTGCCATATATTGACATGGATCAGCCACAGGTGTATTTGTGTTCCTCATCCTGAACCCCCCTCCCACCTCCCTCCCATTCCATCCCTCTGGGTCAACCCAGTGCACCAGCCCCGAGCACCATCTCATGCATAGAACCTGGACTAATGATCCATTTCACATATGATGATATACATGTTTCAGTGCCATTCTCCCAAATCATCCCACCCTCTCCCTTTCCCACAGAGTCCAAAAGACTGTTCTATACATCTGTGTCTCTTTTGCTGTCTTGCATATGGGGTTATCATTACCATCTTTCTAGATTCCATATATATGTGTTACTATACTGTATTTGGTGTTTTTCTTTCTGGCTTACTTCACTCTGTACAATAGGCTCCAGTTTCATCCATCTTATTAGAACTGATTCAAATGTACTATTTTTAATGGCTGAGTAATATTCCATTGTGTATATGTACCAGAGCTTTCTTATCCATTCATCCACTGATGGACATCTAGGTTGTTTCCATGTCCTTGCTATTATAAACAGTGCTGCAATGAACATTGGGGTACACGGGTCTCTTTCTATTCTGGTTTCCTCGGTGTGTATGCCCAGCAATGGGATTGCTGGGTCATAAGGCAGTTCTATTTCCAGTTTTTAAGGAATCTCCACACTGTTCTCCATAGTGGCTGTACTAGTTTGCATTCCCACCAACAGTGTAAGAGGGTTCCCTTTTCTCCACACCCTCTCCAGCATTTATTGCTTGTAGACTTTTGGATCGCAGCCATTCTGACTGACATGAAATGGCACCTCATTGTGGTTTTGGCTTGCATTTCTCTGTTAATGAGTGATGTTGAGAATCTTTTCACATGTTTGTTAGCCATCTGTATGTCTTCTTTGGAGAAATGTCTGTTCAGTTCTTTGGCCCATTTTTTAATTGGGTCCTTTATTTTTCTGGAATTCAGCTGCAGGAGTTGCTTGTATATTTTGGGGATTCTTTGTCAGTTGCTTCGTTTGCTATTATTTTCTCCCATTCTGAAGGCTGTCCTTTCACCTTGCTTATAGTTTCCTTCATTGTACAGAAGCTTTTATGTTTAATTAGGTCCCATTTGTTTATTTTTGCTTTTATTTCCAATACTCTGGAAGTGGGTCATAGAGGATCCTGCTGTGATTTATGTCAGTGAGTGTTTTGCCTATGTTTCCCTCTAGGAGTTGTATAGTTTCTGGTCTTACATTTAGATCTTTAATCCATTGACATCTAATCTTACTGCATTGGGATCAGAAAAGATGCTTGGAATGATTTCAATTTTTTTTAAATTTACCAAGGCTAGATTTATGGCCCAGGATGTGATCTATCCTGGAGAAGGTTCCATGTGCACTTGGAGAAAAGGCAAGATTCATTGTTTTGGGGTGAAATGTCCTATAGATATCAATTAGGTCTAACTGGTCTATTGTACCATTTAAAGTTTCTGTTTCCTTGTTAATTTTCTGTTTAGTTGATCTGTCCATAGGTATGAGTGGGGTATTAAGGTCTCCCACTATCATTGTGTTATTGTTAATTTCCCCTTTCATACTTGTTAGCATCTGCCTTGTATACTGCAGTGATCCTATATTGGTGCATATATATTTATAATTGTTACATCTTCTTGGATTGATCCTTTGATAATTTATGTAGTGTCCTTCTTTGTCTCTTTTCACAGCCTTTGTTTTAAAGTCTATTTTATCAGATATGAGTATTGCCACTCCTGCTTTCTTTTGGTCTCTATTTGCATGGAATATCTTTTTCCACCCCTTCACTTTCAGTCTGTATGTGTCCCTTGTTTTGGGGTGGGTCTCTTGTAGACAACATATATAGGGATCTTGTTTGTGTATCCATTCAGCCAGTCTTTTGGTTGGGGCATTCAACCCATTTACATTTAAGGTAATTATTGATAAGTATGATCCTGTTGCCATTTACTTTGTTGTATTAATGCATTTTAACATAAATTCTTCTTTAACATAATTCATACCTCTCATGACATGTGTCTCAAAACTTCCAGATTCCTCAGCCTTCACAATCTCCAAAGTCCAATTTACCTAAACCAGCCAACCTATCAGACTTATTATTACTTTTCGTCGCTCTTATCATTGTCACAAGTTATTTCCATGAAGAATTCTGGGGTTATTGTAGGATTGTTTGTTTCACTTCTAACAAGGATCATATCTCCTTGGTGCTCAGTTTGAAAACTGTTGCTTTCTTTCCCCTCATCTTACTAGTGTATAGGTAGGTTGAGGATTCATTTATTTCTGGTTGCTTCATCATTAGCCAGTGGTGAGAGTCTGTGTGCACTAGTCTTAATTAAGTCTTAACTACCTCCGAAAATCTGGTAACTGAAGATGCAACTCATTCATATATAAAGTGGATGTAATTTTTAGCATTAAAGAAACACTAATCATGAGTCTGCATGGCAGATTTAAATACCACAAGACCACTGCTACACAGAATAATAATTAGCAAAACTACCATTTATTTTCCATCTCGACATACTGGTGTTCATTAAATGTGTATTTCACAGATATGTTGACCTTTGCCTATATTTTTTTCTAGTGGTTTGTAGGCCAACAGATTAACATTGTGAGTGTCATTGTACACGTAGTCTTCTTCTCATTACTATGTTCTCCAATGGAACATAAAATATATCACAGCATTTTCAAACTACATGTTTTCTCAGTAATGTTATTTATACAGTTTTGCTTCTGTTTTAGTGTGCCTTTCTTGGACAGTGCTTAACCAGCAGATAGATGCCAAGTCATTAGCCACACATAGTATACGCTGTTCTTGTGGCTATTTGTCAGTAAATATTGCGGCATGTGTGGTGGAATCACATATTAGACATATTTGATTACAAGCAAGGAAACAACACCTAACAAGTGCCTCTAAATGCTGTTTCTTATAAAAACAAACTGAAAATTACAAACGGCCACATTGATTAAACCTCCTCACAGTATATACAGAGATATGTAGAGATATCTACATATAGATATAACTATGCACCTATTTTATTTATGTACATATAATTTAATAATTAGAAATATGATCTTTGTCCCACCACAACAATTCTCATTTTTTTTTTGAGAAGCACACACATTGTATTTTTAAAATCTTTACACGTTATTTGATACAGAGCAAGACTGAACATAATAGAATCTTTCCAAGGACCTAACAACATAATTTTATTCCTTTTTTAGAGAAAAGATGAATTAAAGGAATTTTTTAAAGTACTCATCTAGGTAGTGAAGATTTATCTTCTAAGAGATTCTAACTCATTTCATTTTTTCCTACACAATGTTATTTTCATTCTTAGAATTTAAAGGTTCATTACTGAGGAAATTGATTACGTTTAATGCTTGACAGACTACAATTCTTTTTCTTCATGAATTTAGTTTCCTTTTTGAATACAGTATTTCTCCCAATCGTTTTGGCAGTTTTTATATTAAGTACAGAGTAAGAGTAATAGCAAGAACAAAGGAAAAAAATATTAGGCTTTAAATGTCATTTTAAAGATACAATTTCAATTATATCTTCCTATTTATTCTCAATTTACATAACGAGGCTACATGAATTTATATTGTGACTTATATTGTCATGTAAATGTATGAAGAGTTCATAGATTTAAATGATTTTCAGACATCTGTTTGACCTGTTGTAGAAAGTTTTTTCCTCAGGGGGAAAACATCTACTTCACATTTGCTAGAATGACACTTTTTTTGCATCATATTATCAAATTTTGGTAATGGAAACAGTAGAACATGATTGTGAGAACAGACTGCCAACAAATGGGTAAAACTTTAATTCGAGTTTGGGAAATGATCTGAATTGAGCATGTCATTCAAAGCCCAAAATGTCATTTTATAAAATAAAATTACTGAATAAAAATGATAACCCTAAATTCTAAAGACAGCAAGAAAGTAAATTTTAAAATTTTAACCTGTTACCTCAGATTGTTAGAATTATGTTTACCATTTTCTTGTCAGTTTAAAAATCAATAGAAAGATCATTATAATAAAAACATTTCATTTTAAAATTTGAAAATATGGAGAATATTCAGAGGATATTAATAAGCAGATGATCAGTTTGGAACTAGACGATGTTAGTGACTGTGAGACTTTTGTTTCAAGTGTCAGAAAAACAATAATAATGGGTTTGAGGATATAAACTTCAAAAGGGCTTTGTTGATAAAAATCCAGTTTGGGTGTCTGGATATGTCTACTGGTAGTGTCCTTGGGTAGGTGGGATCAAGACGTTACCACACATGTCCAGAAACCTAAACTGAGCTGAATGGTGAAAATGGTCTCTACCAAAACATAACCTGTGAGGTCTGGAGGAACTCAATTACTCAAACGAGCAGATAGGGTAACAAGTATCACAAAGAACCAGGTAAATACAACATTAAAGGAAAATAATAAAGCTCTAACAACTGATCCTAAAGAAATGAAGATCTATGAATGGTCAAAGAATTCAGAGTAATCTTGTTAGAGTTCAATAAACTACAAGAACACAGAAGCAAGCAATTGAACAAAACCAGGGGGAAAATGCATGAAGGAAACAAGAGATTCAACACTGCAATAGAAACTATCAAAAGACAAACATCCTAGAATTAAAAAATACAATAGCTGAACTGAAGAACTGAATAGAGACTTTCAAAGGCAGACTCAACCATGCAAAAGAAAGAATCAGCAACCTAGACATTAGATACTATTCAACTAGAGGATCTAAAAGAAAAATAAGAATAAGCAAGAACAAAGAAAGCCTAAGAGACTCATGGGACACAATGAAAAGAAACAATATTGGTGTTATGGGGATTCCAGAGGGGAAGATGAAGAGAGAATGTATATTTAAAGCAATAATGTTTGAAAACTTCTTGAACCTAAAGAGAGAAATAGATATCCAGATCCATGAGGCCAGAAGGACAAGAAATGGATTGAACTTGAACAGAGCTATACCAAGAAACAACATAATTAAAATTTTAAAAGTCAGACACTAGGAAACAATTTTAAAAGCAGCAAGATAAAAGAGAAAAGTTGTGACATGGGAACCCTCTTAAGATCATTGACAGATTGCCCAGCAGAAACCTGTCAGAAGGGGAAACAAATGGCATGACATTTTCAAAATATTAAAGAAAAAACTGTCAACCAGTAACTCTATACTAGGTAAAACTGTCCTTCAGAAAAGGAGAGATTAAAAACTTTTCTAAATAAACAAAAACTGAGGTAGCTCATTGCCACTAGACCTGCCTACCAAGAAATGCAAAAGGGAGCTCTTAAATAGAAATAAAAGGACACTAACATCTTAAAAACATTAAAAGGCAGTGCAAAACTCACTGACAGTGGT
>SJYX01007470.1:8194-29658 GCA_006410675.1 Oreotragus oreotragus
CTTTCACTTTTCACTTTCATGCATTGGAGAAGGAAATGGCAACCCACTCCAGTGGTCTTGCCTAGAAAATCCCAGGGACCGGGGAGCCTGGTGGGCTGCCGTCTATGGGGTCGCACAGAGTTAGTCACGACTGAAGCAACTGCTTTCATCTACATTTTTCCATATTTCTTTCTGCATGCCCTTTTTCTTTTAAAGACACTAGATTGTTTATTTTCTAGAGTGTCCCACAACCTCTTTGATTCTTTGTTAGTTACTTATAACTTTTTCCATATTTTTATATTTATCACCGTTTCCTTGCTCAAAAATTTCAGTTTATTAATGTTCATTTCTATAAATTTTCAAGGGTCTCTTAATCAAATCATCCCAAGATTATTTTTCACTAAAATACATTTATATTTTACACACATGTAGCTTAAATACACTTCAATATACATGCTCATATGAACATCACTCTACCTACAGCAAGTTAAAACAGTGCAATAATACCTAATAAACTTTGTTAAAATAGCTCTTATTTTCTTTTAGTCTTTCCATATATTTTAGTTAACTTTCCACAATCAACTCTCTCTGTTCAAACTAGTACACTAACACTTAGACCTACAGACTTCTTTGGCTTTTGATTTCTTGTGGGAACTCCCACAGGTATGTAAAACTCAGTATATTTTTCTTCTGTTAATCTGTCTTATGCCAATTTATTTCTCAGTCCCATCTGGGAGATGCTAAAAGGGAAGAGAGAAATTTTTTTGTATCCTACAATAAACAGCCTACATTCTAAACCCCATTTTAGGACTTATTATGTGTTTCCTTAACTATGCTAGCCTCCTACCCTCAGCTTAGCCTTAGTCCTTATAAAGAGAAGGGGTAGGAAGGAATGAGAGAAGAGGGGAGACAGAGTCTATCAGAAAGCAGTGTTTGGGGAGAGAGATTATTACTTCATCTCTTCCCACAACAAAACCAAGGGGGATGGAGTTCCATGAAAAAAAAAAAAAAAATCTCTTGTAGAATTTGGGAAAGCTAAAAACAATGCCGTTATTTGTTTTCTAAGTTTGTTGTCTGTTTAAACATTACCTTTTGATAATTCTATGACTATAACAGCAGAGAAGAAAGATAGAAATGATGATAGAGAGTGGGGAGGCAAAACTGTGGAGCGGCCTGTTTTCTCACTGCTGGAGAGATCCAAGGTACATATTTCTCAGGTATCAACAGGAACCCATAGAAAGAGCAAGACTAGAGCCATCTAGCCAGTGCCGCACTCAGACTGGCTACCTACTAGACCGAAGAACCCAAGTAGGAATAAAGCTATGAAAATGACTCTTAACGAATAGAACAGAAGGAAGGAGGGAGGTCCATTGTGGCCCTCAGAAAAATTTGTAACCTGTACCCTGTAGGAGCAAATTACAAGTCAGTGTACAGAAGCCAAAGAATTGGAAAATACCAAGAGAAAGTAAAGGACATAGCAACCAACTGAGTGGAAATAGTTGGGTTTTTTTCTCATCTCACCAGCATACTGGTATGGGGAGGACTTGAAAAGAAAGAGGGCTAAAGTTTCAGAGCAGAAAGCATCTGCCTCTCTTTCCACCCTCTGGTAAGCAGGCTCAATTCAAGTCTATGTGGGAAGAAGGGGATATTCAAAGAGGATGTGGAGAAAAGTTCTACATTGACTGAAGTATGCTTTAATTAGTCAGAGCAACAGAAAATTATGGAACCTGCCAATGATGTCAATAAGAACATTTTGACAGATTGCCATTGAAAACAATGACTGAAAAAAAAAAAAAAAAACCCTCTTCATGTTTGTACTGTCCCTGAGTTGAGACTACTCAATAAACCGGTTTTATGTGGTTTTCATATCACATGGTCCTTAAACATGTTAATTCCTTCTGGGGCTTAACTAAAGAAAGAGCAATGTGCCACAGCTCTGGGAGAAAAAATTGGCGGTGTTAGACTTGCTAAGAAAAAATATGCCTGTCTCCACCACCAAATCATCCTGAAGAATTTTAAAGAACAATTTTGATCACGTGGAGTTTTTTCCTACATGCTTTATTATACAGTCCAATGAAATGTTACCTCTCTATAGAGTACAACACAGACCTTCAACAAAAGGGTTGGTCTCATCACTGTTTATTCATGAAGACACAGCCTGACTCACATAGAATTTCAGCCTAGTGTCTGATGGCCACCTGTCCCAGTTTGTCTGTAGCTGGAGAGTTTCCAGGATAAGGAACTTAATCTCAGTGCTAAGACTGGGAAAGTCCTAGAGAGAATCCAAAAGAACTGGTTATCCACATAATCTTACTTGTCCTTCCAAGTGTGATGCAAGTGTCATCTCTGTCTTCTCTATTAAGACTTAGAGTTCAGAAACATTTAAAAGCTTGTTATATAAAAGTACAAAAATATAACAGTTTAATCTTCCTACACTAAGTGTACTTTTTTTAACTTCTGACATAACAAATTAACATACATTTTGTGACTAAAAACAACAAATATATTATCATATTAATCTGGAGATCAGAAGTTCAAAATGGATCGCACTAGGCTGAGATCAAAGTGTTGGTAGGTCTACGTTTCTCCTAAGGGCTCTAGGGGAGTCTTTCTTTTTTTTTTTTTTCCTTGCCTTTTCTAGCATCTAGGAACTGCCACCTATTCTGGATCTTGACTCCAGATCACTCTGATTTCTGCTTCAGTCATCTCAACTTCTCTGAGCTTGACTCTCCTCTCTCATTTTTAATTGATATGGATACCTTTGATTACATAGGGTCAAACTGGATAATCCAGAATAATTGTCCCATCTCAAGATTATTTGTTCAGTCAGATCTGCAAAATCTCTTTTGCCATATATGATAACATATTTTCAAGTTTCAAGCATTAGAACATCTTTAGAGGCTATTATTCACCCTATAATATTAAGCCTTAAGGAAATGCTTTTCCAATGATTACTTTTACTCAAGCAAATTGAATCCGTTTGTCCCCAACTCAAATTTCGTATATCAGTATATAAACTTAACACATTACAAAATGCTACATTTGTCACGACTCGGAATCAATTCTCGTTGGCCAGTACTTTTGTTATGTACGTTAATCTTTGGTTAGATGTATATTCCTTCATCATGCAATGAATCTGGGAAGATTCTGTCCTTAATTCTCAAAATTTCAGGGGAACAAACTTTATAACATCCTAGCACTTTACTTATCTAAGACATAGAATTTACATAAAATTTTTCCACAAAATTCTCACAACTGGAACAAACTTAAGATAGAGAATTTCATTTGCTTCTGTATTTCCATAATGAGTATATCAACCTTCAATCTCATCTATTCGATATACTCTAGTTATTTTCTTAAAGAACATGATTTCTTTTTATAAGGACATATAATCCATAGCAAACTAAAAATGTTCTTCTTTCTTACCAGCAAATGATAACTGGTCAAATTTGACATGCTGTTTCTCTAACTTCCATGTTTAGAGTTGAGGTGGTGAGAAGTGGATAGCTTAGGGCAGAGTTAATTATTTCAGTGGCTGATCTTAAAACCGTGTACAAAGGACATAAAAGATAAATTTTATATTCATGCGCTATCTTTATGCTTCATTTTTTTCATTTATTTATTAAATAAACACTTAACCGACCTCTTACCAAGTGTGAGGTATCTCAAAAAAAGATAACAGCCTTTGAAGCCAGGAGCACATGATGCATAGAGCATAGGTTTTCAAAGTAGACAGATCTGATATGCAACTTCTGACTAAGTAAACTCTTAGTTTCAGCATTACCTTTCTAATTCAGTTTTTATGGGGTCTCAGTCAGAGAGTACTTTGAAAAACTTTAGCACAGTGCAGTTGATATCTCATATTAATTTTATGTGGGACCTAACACAGTCCTAAATAAAAAACATTCATAAATAAAAATCCTTATTATTTTATTGAAATATATCATATCTGCCATATCATTCTATCTGCCATAAAGCTTTCAAATGAGAATAGGTTTCTATTCAAATTTTAATACAAATCTCTCAAAACTTTATTAATTTTTGAAAGTAGTTTATAAATTGAGGCAATATGGCTGATTAGAAATACATTTTTAAAATATTTTAATGTTATAAAATATCTCAATATTTTATTTTGTTAATGAAGTCGGGGCATATGTTTCAAGCTTCTTTGCTGAATGTGAAGAAGAAACATACCCTATTCAGTTCTTAGAGCATTTATGACTTGGCCAGCATCTTTTCTGATCCCAAATAAAGCTTACTTGGTTCTGGGTATTTAGTGGTAGGGTATGCATGTACTAAGTCACTTCGGTCATGTCGGACTCTGCAACACCATGGACTGTCACCTGTCAGGCCGCTCTGACCATGGGAATCTCCAGGCATGAATACTGGAGTGGGTTGCCATTTCCTTGTCCAGGGGATCTTCCTGACCCAGGGATTGAAACGGCATCTCTTACATCTTCTGCATTGGCAGGCGGGTTCTTTACCAATAGCGCCATCTGGGCAGCCCTAGTGGTAAGAGACAACTAAAATATGTCTCATAATGTTTTAGATAAAAGTGGATATTTTTTAAGTACAAGAAACAGATTTCTACCATAAACAAAAAGTAAGTTCTAAAGATACTAAAATACATGGACCAGCTGAAGGAACCAGAAGTGTGGGCCTAATACAGCCATGCTGTTGCTGCTAAGTCGCTTCAGTCATGTCCGACTCTGTTCGACCCCATAGACAGCAGCCCACCAGGCTCCCCTGTCCCTGGGACTCTCCAGGCAAGAACACTGGAGTGGGTTGCCATTTGTTCTCCAGTGCATGAAAGTGAAAAGTGAAAGTCGAGTCGCTCAGTCGTGTCCGACTCTTAGTGACCCCGCAGACTGCAGCCCACCAGGCTCCTCCACCCATGGAATTTTCCAAGCAAGAGTACTGGAGTGGGGTGCCATTGCCTTCTCCTAATACAGCCATAGGGAAGGTAATATTACAAGACCAACATAAGGAGATACTGAACAAAAACCTGGGTAAAATCAGAGGAAGGAGTGAAGGAAGGATGACTTCTGATAATGACTTTTGCTTCTGCCACTTAGTTAACTGGTGTGATTATGTGTAACTACGTGATTCCCAGTTTCAAAATCTGAGAATATCTTCAGAACAACAGATCATATGATTCTTTTTCCATTCCCAGTCAAGTCAAGATATATAATGTCTAATGAAGTTACACGACCAGAAGCTTGGCTTGGTCATTCTGTTCACACTACTGGCTAGAAGAAATGGAGTTCTGGAATGAGGCAAAGTCCAAAGACTCTTGGTGTCAGGTTTGAACACTCTGGACAGCTTGCTTGTATATATCTCCTTGTTCTGTCCTTACTCTGCCACAACAGGATGACATCCAACCAGAGGAAAAATATACCATGTAGTTGACAGATCTTCACGTAGTTTTAGGTAATTTTGCAATTTTATGTCTCTTAGTAAAATTCACAGAAAACAATAGAACATTTCTATTCTACTCAGATATTCTGGTGTTGATATTTTGTCTTATCTCATAGGTCTGCAATGTATGTATATTATATAGTTGAATGATAATATTCATCTATTTATACTAACATCAATATAGTCTGTGATATTATAGTCTGTGATAATCTTCTGGTTGACACTGTATCGGGAATCCTAAGGATAAAGAGAAATTCAAATTTTGAATCTAAACTTAAATATGAGCATTAATTTAATTTCTCTCAGAAAGGGTTAATTTTTATAGTGATTTTTTTTGCCTTAATCTGCTCAAATAAAGTCTACACATAAAGTTTATGAGGGATCTTTTGTGGCAATAGTCAGTTGTCACAAAAACACAGCCCTCTCCTTTTTCCTTTGCATACATATGGGTAAGATGACAAGTGCGCAGAGTGACTCAGTTAATGGTCTGTGGCCTTAAAATTTGTGAAATATAATCACCTTATTCATCATTTGCAAAACTACATTTTTTACCTTTTATAACAGGAAATTAGGTGGCTAAAGGCTGAAAGTGCAAATCCATCTTCCACTAATAAGGTCTTAAGTAGCACAAGTAAAGAATATACTTGCTTCTTCCAAATTAGAGACACAGAGAAGGGATAAGACACAGGAAATATTCCCCACCAGGACTTTTGAGGTAGGCAGAGTCATAACAACAGCACACAAGCTTTGTCAGGAATTGTTGAGAGGTTGAAAACATACTTAAAGGATTTATTAAAGCAACAGAGGCAACTTCGACTCCAGTTACCCTGATTGCAGGGAGTTTTATGGCCACATATTTAATCTTCCTGTGCTGTAACAGATAAGTTACACTTTCAGCTGATTTGTGTACAAATAATTTTCTCAGTCTTTTCTCGTACTATATAGTACTGAGATATTGCTTTTTGACTTGCTAAGTGAAGCATTAATAGGACTGTCTGCAGCAAGACAGAGCAGGCAATAAATATTAAGGTTTAATGTTACAATGATTTATGCTGCAGGGAATAATGGCCTAGATTACAGGGTATGATTACCTTTCATAAAAAATGCTGGGAGAAATACAATGTTGGCAAAAGTAACTTTCCAAAGCTCTCCCATCAGGGAGAACTTTTTGTAAGAATACATTGGGAGTAAAATTTTGATGTTTCAAACAGTAAGCATATTTTAAATAGAAGCTCAATAAAATACTACTGTTCTTAGAGAGGAACTTTTTTAAAGGTTGACACTGTTTGTTTTTTTCCCCATTCATAATCATAGCATTCAGTCAAAGTATTTAATAGGAAAGTGAGTTTATTTGTGAATGTTTTATGAAAGGATTAAAAATAGCAGAGAAAGAAAGCCGAATTCTAAGACACATGTATCTCAACGTTCATTGAGCACTATTTACAATAGCCAGGTCATGGAAGCAACCTAGAGGTCCGTCTACAGATGAATGGATAAAAACGATGTGGTACATATATACAATAGAATATTACTCAACCACACACACAAAAAAGAACAAATTTGAATCAGTTCTAGTGAGGTGGATGAACCTAGAGTCTGTTATAAAGAGTGAAGTAAATCAGAAAAAGAAAAACAAATATCATATATGAATGCATATATATGGGATCTAGGAAAATGGTATTGATGAATTACTTTCAGGGAATGAATGGTGACAAAGATGTAGAGAATGGACTTGTAGTCACNAGATTTTGGACTCTGTGGGAGAAGGTGAGGGTGGGATGATTTGGGAGCTGTCTCTTATACACATCTAGATGTGTATAAGAGACAGGAATACCAGACCACCTCACGTGCCTCTTGTGAAACCTATATGCAGGTCAGGAAGCAACAGTTAGAACTGGACATGGAACAACAGACTGGTTCCAAATAGTAAAAGGAGTACATCAAGGCTGTATATTTTCACCCTGCTTATTGAACTTCTATGCAGAGTACATCATGAGAAAAGCTGAGCTGGAAGAAGCACAAGCTGAGATCAAGATTGCCAGGAAAAATATCAATAACCTCAAATATGCACATGACACCACCCTTATGGCTGAAAATGAAGAGGAACTAAAAAGCTTCTTGATGAAAGTGAAAGAGGAGAGTGAAAATGTTGGCTTAAAGCTCAACATTTATGAAACTAAGATCATGGCATGTGGTCCCATCACTTCACTTCATGGGAAATAGATGGGAAACAGTGTCAGTCTTTATTTTTTATCTCCAAAATCACTGCAGATGGTGACTGCAGCCATGATTAAAAGACTCTTACTCCTTGCAAGGAAAGTTATGACCAACCTGGATAGCATATTCAAAAGCAGAGATATTACTTTGCCAACAAGATCTGTCTAGTCAAGGCTATAGTTTTTCCAGTGGTCATGTATGGATGTGAGAGTTGAACTGTGAAGAAGACTGAGCACTGAATAATTGATGCTTTTGAACTGTGGTGTTGGAGAAGACTCTTGAGAGTCCCTGGGACTGCAAGGAGATCCAACCAGTCCATCCTAAAGGAGATCAGTCCTGGGTGTTCATTGGAAGGACTGATGCTGAGGCTGAAACTCCAATATTTTGGCTACATCATGCGAAGAGTTGACTCATTGGAAAAGACCTTGATGCTTGGAGATTGGAGGCAGGAGGATAAGGGGACGATAGAGGATGAGATGGTTGGATGGCATCACTGACTCAATGGACATGAGTTTGGGTGAACTCCAGAAATTGGTGATGGGCAGGGAGGCCTGGCGTGCTATGATTCATGGGGTCGCAAAGAGTAGGATCCGACTGAGCGACTGAACTGAACTGAACTTAATCAATGTATATAATAAAGATGCAGGATATAAACAATACCCAGAAATCCCTTGCATTCTTATACACTAAAAATTCAAAAACAGAAGGAGTAATTAAAGAAACAATCCCCTGCACCATTACAATGAATAGAATAAAATACTTAGGAATAAATTTACCTTAAGGAACAAAATAACTACTTAAAGAAAATGATAAACAATGATGAAAGAAATAAAAAGTGACACAAATAGACAGAAATATACTACGTTCGAGGATTAAAAGACTGAATATAGTGAAAATGAGTATATAAGCCAAAACAATCTATAGATCCAGTGCAATCCCTAACAATTACCATTATTTTTCACAGAACTAGAACAAACCATAAAACAATTTGTATGGAAACACAAAAAAACTTGAATAGCCAAAGCAGTCTTGAGCAAGGAAAATTGAACTGGAGGAATCAACTTTTCTGACTTCAGACTATACTACAAAGCTACAGTTATCAATACAGTATGGTACTCACACAAACACAGAAATATAGATTAATGGAACATGATAGAACTCTTTGCAACCCCATAAACAAAAACAAACTCAAAATGAATAAATAAGACTAGAAAATATAAAGCTCCTTGAGGAAGACATAGGTAGAACATTCTCAGATATAAATCAGAGCAAGATCCTTTATGACCCACCTCCCAGAGTAATGGAAATAAAAAAGAAAAATAAATAAATGGGACTTAATAAAACTTAAAAGCTTTTTCACAATGAAGGAAAGTATAAGCAAGATGAAAAGGCACCCTTTAGAATGTGAGAAAATTAAAAACAAACAAACAAAAAAAACCTGAAAAATAATTACTTTCCAAACTATACAAGCATCTCATGCAGCTCAATACCAGAAAAATAAACAACTCAATCAAAAAAATTGGGCCAAAGTTCTAAACAGGCATTTCTCCAAGGAAGACATTAAGATGGATAATAAACACATGAAAAGATGCTCAGTTCATTTCAGTTCAGTTCAGTCGCTCAGTCGTGTCTGACTCTGCGACCCCATGAATCGCAGCACGCCAGGCCTCCCTGTCCATCACCAACTCCCGGAGTTCACTCAGACTCACATCCATCGAGTCAGTGATGCCATCCAGCCATCTCATCCTCTGTCATCCCCTTCTCCTCCCGCCCCCAATCCCTCCCAGCATCAGAGTCTTTTCCAATGAGTCAATTCTTTGCATGATGTGGTCAAAGTACTGGAGTTTCAACTTTAGCATCATTCTTTCCAAAGAAATCTCAGGGCTGATCTCCTTCAGAATGGACTGGCTGGATCTCCTTGCAGTCCAAGGGATTCTCAAGAGTCTTCTCCAACACCACAGTTCAAAAGCATCGATTCTTTGGTGCTCAACCTTCTTCACAGTCCTACTCCCACATCCATACATGACCACAGGAAAAACCATAGCATTGACTAGATGGACCTTGGCAAAGTAATGTCTCTGCTTTTGAATATACTATCTAGGTTGGTCATAACTTTTCTTCCAAGGAGTAAGCGTCTTCTAATTTCATGGCTGCAGTCACCGTCTGCAGTGATTTTGGAGACCCCCAAAAATAAAGTCTGACACTGTTTCCACTGTTTCCCCATCTATTTCCCATGAAGTGATGGGACCAGATGCCATGATCTTCGTTTTCTGAATGTTGAGCTTTAAGCCAACTTTCAGCATCACTCATTATCAAACAAATGAAAAATCAAAACCACAATGAGGTACCATCTCATGTCAGAATGGCAGCCATCAAAAATATACAAACACTAAATGCTGGAGAAGGTGTTGAGAAAGGGAACTCTCTTACACTATTGATGGGAATACAAACTAGTACAGCCACTATGGAGAACAGTGTGAAGATTCCTTAAAAAACTGGAAAGAGAATTTTCATAAGACTCAGCAATCCCACTGCTGGGCATATACACAAAGGAAGCCAGAATTGAAAGAGACACATGTACTCCAATGTTCATTGCAGCACTGTTTACAGTAGCTAGGATATAGAAACAAGCTAGATGTCCACTGGTACACACAATAATAAGGAATTGTGTTATATATATATAATGGAATATTACTTAGGTATAAAAATGAATGCATTTGTGTTAGTTCTAATGAGGTAGATGAAACTGGCTCCTATTATGCAAAGTAAGCCAGAAAGAGAAACATTAATTTAGTATATTGACAAATATATATGGGATTCAGAAAGACCATATTTACAACTCTATCTGTGACAGCAAAAGAGACACAGATGTAAAGAAGAGATTTTGGACTCTGTGGGAGAAGGTGAGGGTGGGATGATTTGGGAGAATACCATTAAATCATGTGTATTACCATAGGTAAAATAGATGACCAATTCAATGCATGAATTTGGTGCTCAGAGCTGGTGCTCTGGGACAGCCCAGAGGGAATGAGGGGGAAAGGATGTGGGAGGGGTTTCAGGATGAGGGAAACATGTACACTGTGGCTGATTTATGTCAATGTATGGCAAAAACTGTCACAATATTGTAAAGTAATTAGCCTCAAAGTAAAATATATTAATTAATTATAAAAAAGGAAGTTAAAGAGATTTGGGGATTTCTAGATTAACTTTTTATGAACATATCTATATTTCTTTATAATATTAATGATTCATATTTTAAATAATTATGCTTTACTAGTGACCACCTGACCTGCCTCTTGAGAAACCTATATGCAGGTCAGGAAGCAACAGTTAGAACTGGACATGGAACAACAGTCTGGTTCCAAATAGGAAAAGGAGTACGTCAAGGCTGTATATTGTCACTCTGCTTATTTAACTTCTATGCAGAGTACATCATGAGAAACGATGAGCTGGAAGAAACACAAGCTGGAATCAAGATTGCCAGGAGTAATATCAATAACTTCAGATATGCAGATGACACCACCCTTATGGCAGAAAGTGAAGAGAAACTAAAAAGCCTCTTGATGAAAGTGAAAGTGGACAGTGAAAAAGTTGGCCTAAAGCTCAATATTCAGAAAACGAAGATCATGACATCTGGTCCCATCACTTCTTGAGAAATAGATGGGGAAATAGTGGAAACAGTGTCAGACTTTATTTTGGGGGGCTCCAAAGNCCAGATGCCATGATCTTCGTTTTATTTATGTTGAGCTTTAAGCTAAGTTTTTCACTCTCCTCTTTCACTTTCATCAAGAGGCTTTTTAGCTCCTCCTCACTTTCTGCCATAAGGGTGGTGTCATCTGCATATCTGAGGTTATTGACATTTCTCCCAGCAATCTTGATTCCAGCTTGTGTTTCTTCCAGTCCAGCGTTTCTCATGATGTACTCTCCATATAAGTTAAATAAGCAGGGTGACAATATACAGCCTTGACATACTCCTCTTCCTATTTGGAACCAGTCTGTTGTTTACATTTCTACAGTATTATCTTAATCAGAAAACAGTCATTAAGCACATCTACACATCTGGGCAGGGGATCTTAGTATATGAACATTAGGAAGTAGGAATCACATAGGGCCATTCTAAACTTCACTGCCACATCTAAATTCTCTATTTTACTTCTTGATTTACTCTGAGTATATTCTTCAAGTTATTGAGCTTGTAGTACATGGACTCTAAAGTTTTTCAAGAATCTTCCTTACTCAAATATTCATTCCAAATTATTTGGAACTATACACAAAATCCTACATTGGAGAGATTTCTTGAGGTTTGAACCTGTTATCCTCAAAGTACTTCAAAACATTTTTTCAAAATGGGTATTAGATATAGATATGTATATTGTTCTAGATTTCCAGTTATTTAATGGTATGAGTTCTGTCCCATTTTCCTCATAAGCAATGAAAGCTGTTCATTTGATTCTATTTTGTGTTTGAAAAATATAGATTACAGCTATACTTTAGAAATGGCATTCAAAATCACAATTACATTAGAAGGGGCAAGATCTTTATTAAAAAGGTCTAAAGTTTAATTTGTAGAAAAATAATCTAAAGGATATGAAATATAAATGGAGCTCAATAGCTAGTGTTCATAACTAGAAAGTATTCAGTACATTTGATATCCTTTACTTTTGGAATGGTTAGGTGACAAAGGATAGTTATCACTTCTGATATGGCATTAAACAAAGTTGGGGAAAAACTATAATGTAGTATAACCATTCCTCAGGCTTGTCTGTCAAACTTTTGCATAAACACTCCTAAATAACACAAATTCTTAACGAGTAAGCCCTTTCTGCTTGTATACATGTTTATCACTTCTTTGGGTGATCCATAACATATATATCAACAGTTAACATGATGTATTAATTTGTTTAAGGGATTAGATGCTGAATCAGATAATTTGTTTTTAGAGCACCTGGGAAAAAGGACACTGTATTTTTCTAGTTATATGGCTCCCGTTACATAATGAGATAAGAAAGTAGAATCTTGCCTGTTAGAAGTAGAGGAAATGCTATTTAATTATATATTTCATTATTTATAGAGAGCCCTCTATTCACTTCAACTTGCTATGAACTTGATGGATTTGTCTGAATTCCAAAATATTTATTTTCACAGAAACCAGACACATACATACACACAAAGGTATATAGATACAGGTATAGGCAATGACACAGATGTAGATGCCATACCTAATTATCCTGTATCTTTATCTGTGTCTGTCTCTATCCACAAAGGCACAGGTTTAGAACATCATTAAGACATATAAAGCGGCAAAATCACATTGGAAAACAATTGCTAGAGATTATGTGTGTGGTTATTCAAATAACTTAATTTTTCCATCCTGCATTTGAAGCCATATGTTGATAAGTTTTACATCAAAACAGGAGTTCTGTACCTAGAAGAGAAACTGCCACATAAAGACACATTTTCATGCTAAATGAATAATAAATTATAGGTTATGTGTTTCTTTGATTTTTGAAGATGCATAATTTAAAATGATAAATAATTAACATATCAAAGCATTCTAATTTAACTGATGTGCAAGAACAGCTAAGACATAAAGTATCCCGCTTGTGCTTAAAACACATCTTCATAGTAGAGAAATATAGCAGCTTTTTATTACTAACAATTATGCTTTCCAAAGGGTAATTTCAGTTTATCATTTTAAAATATTAGGAAATGTCAAAAAGTTCCATTTTTAATCTGGGATGTGTAAGTACATAGTTGTGGAAGACAGAAAGGAAAGCATGATTAACAGTATGTTATTAAAATTCAACATTTAACTTGGCCTATTTTGCTGAAGCATGATTTCTGAGTGGCATTTTCATTTTTATTTCCACACATGTTCCTCTTCCACTCTAGTCTACTCTGTAAATATGAAAAAAATAATACTTGATGTATAATCATCAATTTAGTGGCACTAAAACAGTGCTCTAAAGATTTGTATCGACCAAGAACAATATACTTGTTTGTAATTAAGCTGTTGACAATCTAAAGGAAGTCCTATTTGTTTATTTGTTTGTTTTTTCTTAATAGGGCTAAAGGTCAGCTAGTCAGAACAAATCAGGCTTTCAGAACACTTAAGCTTTCAGGTGCAAATTAACACAGATACACTTTGTACTCCTAAAAAAAAAGTTTTATATATTTAAAATATAAATTGCTATTATTATCACTTCATATTGATTGTTTCTTTAGATTAAAGCAATGATTATAAAATAGTTTATTTTACTTCTGCTGAAACACTTGATGGTCTATACACTTCAAAGAGCAGGCCTGCTGCTGCTGCTGCATTGCTTCAGTCGTGTCCACTCTGTGCAGTCCCATAGACAGCAGCCCACCAGGCTCCCCCGTCCCTGGGATTCTCCAGGCAAGAACACTGGAGTGGGTTGCCATTTCCTTCTCTAGTGCATGAAAGTGAAAAGTGAGAGTGAAGTCGCTCAGTCATGTCCGACTTCCCGACCCCAGGGACTGTAGCCTACCAGGCTCCTCCATCCATGGGATTTTCCAGGCAAGAGTACTGTAGTGGGGTGCCATTGCCTTCTCCAAAAGAGCAGGCCTGGTAAATGGCAATTCAGTTCACTTCAGTTAATTTCAGTCACTCAGTCATTTCAGACTCTTTGCGACCCCATGAATCACAGCACGCCAGGCCTCCCTGTCCATCACCAGCTCCCTGAGTTCAATCAGATTCACATCCATCGAGTCAGTGATGCAATCCAGCCATCTCATCCTCTGTCGTCCCCTTCTCCTCCTGCCCCCAATCCCTCCCTGCATCAGAGTCTTTTCCAATGAGTCAACTCTTCGCATGAGGTGGCCAAAGTACTGGAGTTTCAGCTTTAGCATCATTCCTTCCAAAGAAATCCCAGGGTTGATCTCCTTCAGAATGGACTGGTTGAATCTCCTTGCAGTTCAAGGGACTCTCAAGAGTCTTCTCTAACACCACAGTTCATAAGCATCAATTCTTTGGCACTCAGCTTTCTTCACAGTCCAACTCTCACATCCATACCTGACCACTGGAAAAGCCATAGCCTTGACTAGACAGACCTTTGTTGGAAAAGTAGTGTCTCTGTTTTTCAATATGCTATCTAGGCTGGTCATAACCTTTCTTCCAAGGAGTAAGCGTCTTTTAAGTTCATGGCTTCAGTCATCATCTGCAGTGATTTTGGAGCCCCCCAAAATAAAAAGTCTGACACTGTATCCCCATCTATTTCCCATGAAGTGATGGGACCAGATGCCATGATCTTCGTTTTCTGAATGTTGAGCTTTAAGCTAACTTTTTCACTCTCCTCTTTCACTTTCATCAAGAGGCTTTTTAGCTCCTCTTCACTTTCTGCCATAAGGGTGGTGTCATCTGCATATCTGAGGTTATTGATATTTCTCCCGGCAATCTTGATTCCAGCTTATGCTTCTTCCAGCCCAGCATTTCTCATGATGTACTCTGCACAGAAGTTAAATAAGCAAGGTGACAATATACAGCCTTGAGGTATTTTTCCCATTTGGAACCAGTCTGTTGTTCCATGTCCAGTTTTACCTGTTCCTTCCTGACCTGCAAATAGGTTTCTTAAGAGGCAGGTCAGGTGGTCTGGCATTCCCATCTCTTTCAGAATTTTTCAGTTTACTGTGATCCACACAGTCAAAGGCTTTGGCATAGTCAATAAAGCAGAAATAGATGTTTTTTTGGAACTCTCTTGCTTTTTACATGATCTAGCAGATGTTGGCAATTTGATCTCTGGTTCCTCTGCCTTTTCTAAAACCAGCTTGAACATCAGGAAGTTCATGGTTCACGTATTGCTGAAGCCTGGCTTGGAGAATTTTGAGCATTACTTTACTAGTGTGTGAGATGAGTGCAATTCCTTGGCAATGTCTGTCTCTGGGATTGGAATGAAAACTGAGCTTTTCCAGTCCTGTGGCCACTGCTGAGTTTTCCAAATTTGCTGGCATATTGAGGGGAGCACTTTCACAGCATCATTTTCAGGATCTGAAATAGCTCAACTAGAATTCCATCACCTCCACTAGGTTTGTTCGTAGTGATGCTTCCTAAGGCCCAATTGACTTCACATTCCAGGATGTCTGGCTCTAGGTGAGTGATCACACCATTGTGATTATGTTGGTCATGAAGGTCTTTTTTGTACAGTTCTTCCGTGTATTCTTGCAACCTCTTCTTAATATCTTCTGCTTCTGTTAGGTCCATACTGCCGGGAGCCAGCACGGGAGATCCCACGCATGACAAGGTCATGTGGAGAGGCCTGATGGGCAAAGTGAGTCAGGTCTTGAGGGGTCCTCTGTCTGAGCATCTACCCTAAAACCAAAATCTGTCTGTTTACTCTCTGCTATACTATACTCTTCTGACATTACCACCTTTTCTCTGGAAAGAGTTAATTCAGAGCTCCAGTTAACAGTCTCCTGCATATAAAAAGAATGTCTCAGCTTAACCCCTTTGACGGCTTTCTAACTTATCTGCCCAGACTTTTATAATATGTGAATTGGTTACAGCCCCCCAACCGCGAGAGGCACAAATCTTAAACATCTTAAAGATATAGAGCCTTTCAGAGTTAATAATTAGTTTGGTGAAGAGTTTGTTGAGCTAATGTTTTCTGCCAGGCCTCCATATTCTTTATTTTAGGCACCTGGGAGGATATTAATCAATGAAAGCGGGATGCAGAAATAGGAATGTAGCAGTTTTGATGTTAGCAACACTAGACTTTTGAGTTAATTATTTTTCTTTTTTATGTATCACTGCACTCCTCTTGTATCCTTGATATGTAAGAATGTAACTTTATTTAGTGCTTTCTGAGAGTGGCACCAGACTTTGGGAAGAACAACATTATTACCCTTATCAGAAAAGGATGATTAAAATGTTAATTGGCCCTCTGGCCAGAAGATGGTGTAAATCACTTAAGACTTGTGTATACAACTAAGTATGCAGAGAGAAAGCCTGGTCTCGATAAGAGTCAGGGCTGCTGATGCTGCATAATTTTGTATTATCCATTGATCTCTATGTAAAATCAAAAGGTATATAAGGCCTTTCCAGACAATAGAGGAGGGGCCAGACATTTGGAAAGAC
Source organism: Oreotragus oreotragus (assembly GCA_006410675.1). Classification (NCBI taxonomy): domain Eukaryota; kingdom Metazoa; phylum Chordata; class Mammalia; order Artiodactyla; family Bovidae; genus Oreotragus; species Oreotragus oreotragus. The sequence continues at coordinate 24,900 of SJYX01007470.1, forward strand.
TGGTTTCCCCCGTGTCTTCCTTTCTTACTCTATTTTCTGGCTGAATTCCCATCTGGGGCATGGAGGCTCGCCATGTCTACTTACTTGCCCCAGCTTCTAAGATCCATGAGAGAGGGAGCCCAAGGCGGGGCTCCCCCCGCTATTCAGGAGGACGCCGGCGGCCTAACGGAGATGCTGCAAGTTCCTTGTCTGGAACTTTATTGGCTTTCCACATAAACCAAGTTATTCAGCCTCTTTTCTCCACTAAATTTTCCTACTACACTATTTCTTCTTAATTTCTTTCATGTTTCTAAATAAATAAGTTTTTTCCTCGCCTACGCCGTTCACCCTTTGAATTTCCCTGGATCCACCAGTGCTGGACCCCGGCACCACACCATTTCTGTCCTTTCTTGAGCCCATCTTTGCATGAAATGTCCCCTTGGTATCCTGACTATAGACTACCAAGCTCCTCTATCCATGGGATTCTCCAGGCAAGAATACTGGAGTGGGTTGCCATTTCCATCTCCAAGCGATCTTCCCGACCCAGGGATCGAACCCGGGTCTCCTGCATTACAGGCAGACACTTTACCCTCTGAGTCACCAGGGAAGCCCTTGATATTGGTAGAATGGTATAAATCCCACGTCAAGATCTCCTCTTGGGGCTGCCTTCCAGCTGTATGAGTATATGTTCACAAAACTGCACAGCTCAACTCTTGCTTCAGTTGCACGTCTCTTGAATTCATTCAGGCATTCTCTCTCACACACAGCAAGGGACAGTGTAAGCTCCCAGAGTGAAAACAAAAATGAAAGTAGGATGTAGTCGGAAGTGGAGACTAACAGAAGAGGCCCTGTCTCTTATACACATCTAGATGTGTATAAGAGGCAGGTCTTGATCCCTGTCTCCTGTACAATGTCACGAACCTCATTCCATAGTTCATCAGGCACTCTATCTATCAGATCTAGTCCCTTAAATCTACTTCTCACTTCCACTGTATAATCATAAGGGATTTGATTTAGGTCATTCCTGAATTGTCTAGTAGTTTCCCCTGCTTTCTTCAATTTAAGTGGAGGATATGTATGTATGTGTGTGTGTATATATATATATATATATATATATTCTATGATCATAATAAAATAGAACTAGAAATAATAAAAATTTTCAGCAATGTAAATAGTAAATTAAATCTTTGTAAATCACTTATGCAAAAAATTTTAAAACACTGAAATCACAGGAGATTCTTAGGAAACAATTTTGAGGATATCATGCTTTAAAACTGATGAACTGAGTTAAAAGCTAGAGTCATAATTAAATTCAGATGCTAAATATATTAACACATAATTTAATTGTAGAAATGAAAAACACAGCAAAGTAAAAGAAATAATATTNTATGCAAAAAATTTTAAAACACTGAAATCACAGGAGATTCTTAGGAAACAATTTTGAGGATATCATGCTTTAAAACTGATGAACTGAGTTAAAAGCTAGAGTCATAATTAAATTCAGATGCTAAATATATTAACACATAATTTAATTGTAGAAATGAAAAACACAGCAAAGTAAAAGAAATAATATTACAGAAAAACACAGCAAAGTAAAAGAAGAAATAATATTACAGAAACAAGGTCTGTGTCTATGAAAATTTTAAAGAGAATAAACTCTAAATTTAATAAAAAATATTAGAAAGAAAACAAAAATATAATTTTCAAAGTAAAGTAAAATATCAGCTATTGAGGAAAGGAAAAATAAAGAAAGATTATATTCAAATCAATGCTAATGAATTGAAGATTCTAAATTGAACACTTCAAAAGAATCAAAGTCCCTAAAATAAATTTGAATTAAGTAAAAAACTAAAGTAAAAAATGGATAAACACTGTCAAAGTAGAATGCAGGAAAGTATCTATCAGATTTAGACAGCTTTGCAGGTAATTTCAGTGAAAATATCAAATAGTAAGTTATTTTTATTTTGTGTGTGTGTGTGTGTATCTTGTTTCAGAGCACACCAAAAAGTGAATTTTAAAAATAACAATATACATAATATTTTTAAAGTTCGCTTCACACAAAAAAAGAAAATTAAAAACCATAGCCAGTTTTTCCTTAATAATTTAGATATAAAAGTCCTAAAAATAATCCTTTCAAATCAAATCCACCAGTATATGAAATATATAAAATATCACCAAGTAGGAAGCAACAGTTAGAACTGGACATGGAACAACAGACTGGTTCCAAATATACGTCAAGGCTGTATATTGTCACCCTGCGTATTTAACTTCTATGCAGAGTACATCATGAGAAACACTGGACTGGAAGAAACACAAGCTGGAATCAAGATTGCCGGGAGAAATATCAGTCACCTCAGATATGCAGATGACACCACCCTTATGGCAGAAAGTGAAGAGGAACTAAAAAGCCTCTTGATGAAAGTGAAAGAGAAGAGCAAAAAAGTTGGCTTAAAGCTCAACATTCAGAAAACGAAGACCATGGCATCCGGTCCCATCTCTTCATGGCAAATAGATGGAGAAACAGTGGAAACAGTGTCAGACTTTATTTTGGGTAGGGCTCCAAAATCACTGCAGATGGTGACTGCAGCCAGGAAATTAAAAGACGCTTACTCCTTGGAAGGAAAGTTATGACCAACCTATAGAGCATATTCAAAAGCAGAGACATTACTTTGCTGACTAAGGTCCATCTAGTCAAGGCTATTTTTCCTGTGGTCATGTATGGATGTGAGAGTTGGACTGTGAAGAAGGCTGAGCACCACAGAATCGATGCTTTTGAACTGTGGTGTTGGAGAAGACTCTTGAGAGTCCCTTGGACTGCAAGGAGATCCAACCAGTCCATTCTGAATGAGATCAGCCCTGGGATTTCTTTGAAAAAAATGTTGCTAAAGCTGAAACTCCAGTCCTTTGGCCACCTCATGCGAAGAGTTGACTCATTGGAAAAGACTCTGATGCTGGGAGGGATTGGGGGCAGGAGGAGAAGGGGACGACCGAGGATGAGATGGCTGGATGGCATCATGGACTTGATGGACGTGAGTCTGAGTGAACTCCGGGAGACGGTGATGAACAGGGAGGCCCAGCATGCTGTGACTCATGGGGTTGCAAAGAGTTGGACACGACTGAGCGACTGAACTGAACTGAAGGGTTAAAATGTGTAATACATCTAATACATGAAAATTTCAAGGGAGAAAATACATATGATTTCTTGCTAGATTCTTCAAAATCATTTTAATAAAATTGAAATATATATATGATTTTAGAAATGAAACAAAACCATGTTTAACTGAGAATAGAAAGGTCTTTTCTTTAAATGACTAAATTATTGTTTTCCTCATTAGTAGTCATGTCTGACTCTTTGCAACCCTTTGGACTGTAGCCCACCAGGCTCCTACGTCCATGGGATTTTCCAGGCAAGAATACTGGAGTGGGTTGCTATTTTCTTCTCCAGATCTTTCCAACCCAGGGATTGAATCTGGGTCTCCCACATTGTAGGCAGACACTTATACCATCTAAGCCACCAGGGAAGTCCTTAGTATACCATACTTAAATACCCACTCACTGTCACAAACTATGATATCTAATAAAATATATTATAGATCGACTTCACAACAATAACTAAAATTGCCTAAAAAGGGACAGAGTACGTATTATTCTTATAACAAATATTTATTGAGCCTCCTTTCTGTTGCAAGCATTTTTCCTCACTTCAGGATACCAAGATATTTAAGACATGAATCTGTCCTTCCAGATGTTCAAAGTATTTCAATGGAGCTAATTATTTTTTAAAGTTAAATTTAGGGGCCATTCTATATTACATGCAAAATTGAGTAGAAAGTAGTTTTCACATGCCTTCCCTCAAACACACATGTGCAGCTGCCCTACTATCAGCTTTCCTCTGAAAGTAATTTGTTATAATCAATAAAACTGTATTGACATGATGTTATCCAAAGTCCACATTAACAATAGGGTTCACTTGATGTTGGGCATTATATGGGTTGATACAAACCTATAGCATCATGTGCCCACCATTATAGCATCATGCAGAACAATTTTTCTGCCCTAAAAATCCTGTGTCCTCTGCCTATGTATCCTTATCTCCCTCCCAACCTCTAGAACTATTGATATTTCTCATTGTCTCCATAGTTTTATACTTTCCAGCATATCATATAACTGGTAGCATATAGTACATAGCCTTTGCAGATTGGTTTATTTCACTAAATGATATGCATTTAAGTTTCTTCATGTTTTTCCATGATTTAATAGCTCGTTTCTTTACAATGCTGAATAATATTCCATTGTCTAGAAGTTTTGCAGTTTATTCACTTACCTACTGAAGGATATATTGGTTGTTTCCAAGTTTTGGCAATTATGAATGAAGCTCCTATAAGCCCCATGTAAGGTTTTTGTGTGGACATAAGACTTCAGTTCATTAGGGTAAATAACAAGGAGTACAATTGCTGAAGTGTGTGGTAAAGTATATGGTTAGTTTTATGAGTAACTGCCAAATTGTCTTACAAAATGGTTGTACCATTTTGCACTTCCACCAACAGTAACTGAGAATTTCTATTGCTCCACATCCTTAACAGCATTTGGTACTGAGAGTGTTTTGAATTTTCACCATGCTAATAGATATGTTGTTTTCCTCTATCTCTTTGCATTGATTGCTGAAGAAGGCTTTCTTATCTCTTCTTGCTATTCTTTGGAACTCTGCATTCAGATGCTTATATCTTTTCTTTTCTCCTTTGCTTTTTGCCTCTCTTCTTTTCAGTGCTATTTGTAAGGC
>SJYX01007470.1:39481-75849 GCA_006410675.1 Oreotragus oreotragus
TACAGTCCATGTGGACTTCCAGGTAGTGCCAGTGATAAAGAACCTGCCTGTCAATGCAGGAGACCTAAGAGACATGGGTGCAATCCCTGGGTCAAGAAGATCCCCCTGGAGGAGGGCATGGCAACCCACTTTGGTGTTCTTTCCTGGAAAATCCCATGGACAGAGAAGCCTGGAGGGCTATAGGCCATAGGATTATGAAGAGTTGGACAAGACCGAAGTGACTTAGCATGCATGACTATAAAATATTTTTCACAGGGTTCTTTTGAGATTTCTTTCATTAAAGTTTTATAGATTTCCTCTTGTGGAGCTTGTACATATTTTTTTAGCTTTGCACCTTAGTATTTGGTTAGTGGAGGTTCTAATATAATTTTTTTTAAATTTCAAATTTCACTTGGTCATTGTTGGTCTACCAGAAGCAACTGATTTTGTAAAGCAATTTTTATCTTACAACAACCATGCCATAATTAATTATTAGTTCCAGAAGTATTTTTTTCGTCAATTCTTTCTACATAGATAATCACGTCATCCACAAAGAAAAAGAAGTTTTATTCCTTTCTTCTCAATCTGTCTACTCTTTGTTTCCTTTTCTTGTCTTACTGCCTTGGCTAGTACTTCCACTGTGTTGCTGTTGAAAATGATTTGTTGAGAGAGGACATTATTCCTTGTTGCTGATCCTAGGGAGGAAGTTTCTAGTTTCTCACCATTAAACATTGTATTAGCTGTTCCCTTTAAAATATTTCTAAAAGAGCTTTAGAAATTAAGGATGCTCTCCTCTCTGAGTAGATATATTTTAAACTTTGTCATGAATAAATAGAAGCTACAGTTGTAGGAATTAATAAATATATGTTAAAATTTTTCAAAGAAAAAGTGTTGAGAAATCTCTTTACCCTAACAAGTCTTGAAGCAAAGAGTGTAAGTAGGAAATGGAAAGTAACAAAATAGACTTTTCTTCCAGAAACTAGGTTTTATTTTTATGTTCACTGAAAAAAATACAATGTATGTGTGTGTCTGTGTGTACATAATATTCTTATTTATGTAGACTATGGAGGAAGGAATTTAGAGCTGGAAGTTATCAAGTTTTGTCAAAATGTTTATTTGTCTTGCTTTTTAAACAATGTGCTATTTATTGAGTGTATGCTCAATGGTGTAGTAAGACCAAGAAAGATGAATAAAATAATTTCTAACTTCGGAGGACGCTAGGACATGTCTACATAAAATAATATATAATAACACTGAATGAAGGAAAAGAAGTATGCAACATAATAGAAAGAGATTAGGGAAATCTAGACTAAATATTTTAAGCATACTTTACTCCTGAACTATGTCTTCCATTTAAAAATTCTTTGCATAGACTCACTCACTGGTAGAAATATCTGCTGGTTATGGAAGAAGATAAATGGACTTGATTAAAGAAGCATATTTTCTAATAAACTTCCAAAAGTAATGCTTCAGATGAGGCCATGGCAATCCACTCCCATATTCTTGTCTGTGAATCCCATGGACAGAGGAGCCTGGTAGGCTGTAGTCCATAGCATCACAGAGTCAGACACCACTGAAGAGACCTGGGACACATGCAGTAAAGCTTCATGCTTAGTTCCAGTAGGAAACAGTTTCATATAAAAGGCATGACTTTTTTTTTTCTTTTAACATCCTTTCAAGATCAACTGCCTTGTACTTTTCCATGAGAAAGTACTATGCTAGGCACTTATTAAAAATCAATTATGCTTCTTGTACCAATCCCTATCAGAAAAGATCAGAAGATATCTCAATATCCATAACATAGCAACTAGGAATAGCTTTTATAGTCTCTTTCTACACCAGTCTTTCACATCTTTATTCATCTACCTATAAACTGCTGCATATTTTGCCAGATTCTTTGCTCAGCTGCTCCTTTGATCTCCCGTCTGTTCATTTCTTTCTCTCTGATTGAAGAAACAAGAAGTGTTTGTACCTATGTACTCCACTGAGAAGCTACAAGGCAAAAGACGGGTGTGTGTGAAAGAAATTATTTCAACCTAACATGCATTTTTTCCTGAAAATATTTGAAATCATGCTGATTTGATTTTCTGTGAAGAACAGAATGACCAGATGCGATATTTTAAGAAATGTTCTCATTGTTAACCACTCTGCTGTAGTATTCTATAAATTTCAAAACCTTTTCAAAAGGACAGCAATGTTTGCCAGACGAAAAAAAATTTTTAATACTCTTCAATGGCTTCTTTTGCACCTGGAATAAAATCTAAATTTTTATCATGGCCTGAAAATGTTTTACCTTATCATCACTTGCCTCTTTTGTTCACAGTTCTCCAAAAATATAAGCCTATTTCAGTTTGCTTAGCATACCCTCCCCATTTCCATCCTGAGCTCCTCCTACATGCAGTTAACCTAGCCTGAAGCAACTTTTCCAACTCTTTTCACATTTGATTCTCCCCCAGCCCTTCACTTGGTTGTCATCCATACTTTTTCTATCTCCCTTGAAAACAACTATTCCTCAGTTTATTGTCTTATGAAAGTGAGTGTAGTATCATGATGAAGAAGAGCGTGGACTCTATTTAAAATAATAGGATTAGTGTCATTCTGCCACTGAAAACTATAGTTGTGAACAATTTATTTAGACTCTCTGTGCCTCACTTTCATAATTTATAAAATGGAGATGACAATAACACCTCATAGATGGTTAGGTTAACTAAACTAATAAAATAAAACATAATACTGCCTGGAGTAAAACAAAATCTAATCAATGTTTGTCATCAATATAGTAGCATCCTACTTATTTCTTCCAAATTTCTTATACCATCATGGATTTATTTTTCAAATTAAATTTTGTCTGTTTACCATGCTAGACTTGGTTTTAAAGTTTCTGAGGGTAAGGACTGTACTAATCTTGTTTCATCCTTGTTTTCCCAAATGGATTAAAGTTCCTGACATATAATAGGGTTTGAAAAATATTTATTGAATAGATGACAGATGTCTGGGGTCATTATTGGGATAGTCTGTCTATGAAGGGTTGAACTGGTGAATATTTCCTCTTCTTCCCCTTACCAATCAAACTTTTCAATTAAGAACTGATAATAGCACATTTCAGAATTTAGTTGATTAGTGTAGTTGCTTTCATAATACAGCTAACTTTTCCTGTAGCATGAGTAAAACAGGTGCTTCTCTATTCCCTAATACTAGACAATCTATGTGATCAATGCTTCCAAATGAAAAGGCAGAACCCATGTTTAAAGGAAAGAATCTTTACTCGAAATGGCATTATCAAATGTTATCCCTGAAGAAAGGTAAAGACCGTTTTTGTAAGATGTGGTTAGTTCACAAATGATTAGAAATGAAACGAGCTGGAACACAGAGGTAAATGGCAGGGTGTGTGCTGGCATTCACTGGTTCTCTTTTTTCCACTTTTGAAAATGAAAGTGTTAGTTGCTCAGTCATGTCCAGCTCTTTGTGATCCCATGGACTGTACAGCCTGCCAGGCTCTTCTACCCATAAGATTCTCTAGGCAAGACTACTGGAGTGGGCTGCCATTCCCTTCTCCAGGGGATCTCCCCTACCCAGCAATCAAACACAGGTCTTCCACATTGCAAGCATATTCTTTACCATCTAAGCCACAGAGAGACATTTTACACCTGCAATTTCTATAAAATAGAGACAAACTCAAAGTAGAGCTAACCATTCTGCTATGTGTCCTTACCCTGCAATCTGTGTGACTAAATATCACACACACACAANTACAGTCCATGTGGACTTCCAGGTAGTGCCAGTGATAAAGAACCTGCCTGTCAATGCAGGAGACCTAAGAGACATGGGTGCAATCCCTGGGTCAAGAAGATCCCCCTGGAGGAGGGCATGGCAACCCACTTTGGTGTTCTTTCCTGGAAAATCCCATGGACAGAGAAGCCTGGAGGGCTATAGGCCATAGGATTATGAAGAGTTGGACAAGACCGAAGTGACTTAGCATGCATGACTATAAAATATTTTTCACAGGGTTCTTTTGAGATTTCTTTCATTAAAGTTTTATAGATTTCCTCTTGTGGAGCTTGTACATATTTTTTTAGCTTTGCACCTTAGTATTTGGTTAGTGGAGGTTCTAATATAATTTTTTTTAAATTTCAAATTTCACTTGGTCATTGTTGGTCTACCAGAAGCAACTGATTTTGTAAAGCAATTTTTATCTTACAACAACCATGCCATAATTAATTATTAGTTCCAGAAGTATTTTTTTCGTCAATTCTTTCTACATAGATAATCACGTCATCCACAAAGAAAAAGAAGTTTTATTCCTTTCTTCTCAATCTGTCTACTCTTTGTTTCCTTTTCTTGTCTTACTGCCTTGGCTAGTACTTCCACTGTGTTGCTGTTGAAAATGATTTGTTGAGAGAGGACATTATTCCTTGTTGCTGATCCTAGGGAGGAAGTTTCTAGTTTCTCACCATTAAACATTGTATTAGCCTTTCCCTTTAAAATATTTCTAAAAGAGCTTTAGAAATTAAGGATGCTCTCCTCTCTGAGTAGATATATTTTAAACTTTGTCATGAATAAATAGAAGCTACAGTTGTAGGAATTAATAAATATATGTTAAAATTTTTCAAAGAAAAAGTGTTGAGAAATCTCTTTACCCTAACAAGTCTTGAAGCAAAGAGTGTAAGTAGGAAATGGAAAGTAACAAAATAGACTTTTCTTCCAGAAACTAGGTTTTATTTTTATGTTCACTGAAAAAAATACAATGTATGTGTGTGTCTGTGTGTGTACATAATATTCTTATTTATGTAGACTATGGAGGAAGGAATTTAGAGCTGGAAGTTATCAAGTTTTGTCAAAATGTTTATTTGTCTTGCTTTTTAAACAATGTGCTATTTATTGAGTGTATGCTCAATGGTGTAGTAAGACCAAGAAAGATGAATAAAATAATTTCTAACTTCGGAGGACGCTAGGACATGTCTACATAAAATAATATATAATAACACTGAATGAAGGAAAAGAAGTATGCAACATAATAGAAAGAGATTAGGGAAATCTAGACTAAATATTTTAAGCATACTTTACTCCTGAACTATGTCTTCCATTTAAAAATTCTTTGCATAGACTCACTCACTGGTAGAAATATCTGCTGGTTATGGAAGAAGATAAATGGACTTGATTAAAGAAGCATATTTTCTAATAAACTTCCAAAAGTAATGCTTCAGATGAGGCCATGGCAATCCACTCCCATATTCTTGTCTGTGAATCCCATGGACAGAGGAGCCTGGTAGGCTGTAGTCCATAGCATCACAGAGTCAGACACCACTGAAGAGACCTGGGACACATGCAGTAAAGCTTCATGCTTAGTTCCAGTAGGAAACAGTTTCATATAAAAGGCATGACTTTTTTTTTTCTTTTAACATCCTTTCAAGATCAACTGCCTTGTACTTTTCCATGAGAAAGTACTATGCTAGGCACTTATTAAAAATCAATTATGCTTCTTGTACCAATCCCTATCAGAAAAGATCAGAAGATATCTCAATATCCATAACATAGCAACTAGGAATAGCTTTTATAGTCTCTTTCTACACCAGTCTTTCACATCTTTATTCATCTACCTATAAACTGCTGCATATTTTGCCAGATTCTTTGCTCAGCTGCTCCTTTGATCTCCCGTCTGTTCATTTCTTTCTCTCTGATTGAAGAAACAAGAAGTGTTTGTACCTATGTACTCCACTGAGAAGCTACAAGGCAAAAGACGGGTGTGTGTGAAAGAAATTATTTCAACCTAACATGCATTTTTTCCTGAAAATATTTGAAATCATGCTGATTTGATTTTCTGTGAAGAACAGAATGACCAGATGCGATATTTTAAGAAATGTTCTCATTGTTAACCACTCTGCTGTAGTATTCTATAAATTTCAAAACCTTTTCAAAAGGACAGCAATGTTTGCCAGACGAAAAAAATTTTTTTAATACTCTTCAATGGCTTCTTTTGCACCTGGAATAAAATCTAAATTTTTATCGTGGCCTGAAAATGTTTTACTTTATCATCACTTGCCTCTTTTGTTCACAGTTCTCCAAAAATATAAGCCTATTTCAGTTTGCTTAGCATACCCTCCCCATTTCCATCCTGAGCTCCTCCTACATGCAGTTAACCTAGCCTGAAGCAACTTTTCCAACTCTTTTCACATTTGATTCTCCCCCAGCCCTTCACTTGGTTGTCATCCATACTTTTTCTATCTCCCTTGAAAACAACTATTCCTCAGTTTATTGTCTTATGAAAGTGAGTGTAGTATCATGATGAAGAAGAGCGTGGACTCTATTTAAAATAATAGGATTAGTGTCATTCTGCCACTGAAAACTATAGTTGTGAACAATTTATTTAGACTCTCTGTGCCTCACTTTCATAATTTATAAAATGGAGATGACAATAACACCTCATAGATGGTTAGGTTAACTAAACTAATAAAATAAAACATAATACTGCCTGGAGTAAAACAAAATCTAATCAATGTTTGTCATCAATATAGTAGCATCCTACTTATTTCTTCCAAATTTCTTATACCATCATGGATTTATTTTTCAAATTAAATTTTATCTGTTTACCATGCTAGACTTGGTTTTAAAGTTTCTGAGGGTAAGGACTGTACTAATCTTGTTTCATCCTTGTTTTCCCAAATGGATTAAAGTTCCTGACATATAATAGGGTTTGAAAAATATTTATTGAATAGATGACAGATGTCTGGGGTCATTATTGGGATAGTCTGTCTATGAAGGGTTGAACTGGTGAATATTTCCTCTTCTTCCCCTTACCAATCAAACTTTTCAATTAAGAACTGATAATAGCACATTTCAGAATTTAGTTGACTAGTGTAGTTGCTTTCATAATACAGCTAACTTTTCCTGTAGCATGAGTAAAACAGGTGCTTCTCTATTCCCTAATACTAGACAATCTATGTGATCAATGCTTCCAAATGAAAAGGCAGAACCCATGTTTAAAGGAAAGAATCTTTACTCGAAATGGCATTATCAAATGTTATCCCTGAAGAAAGGTAAAGACCGTTTTTGTAAGATGTGGTTAGTTCACAAATGATTAGAAATGAAACGAGCTGGAACACAGAGGTAAATGGCAGGGTGTGTGCTGGCATTCACTGGTTCTCTTTTTTCCACTTTTGAAAATGAAAGTGTTAGTTGCTCAGTCATGTCCAGCTCTTTGTGATCCCATGGACTGTACAGCCTGCCAGGCTCTTCTACCCATAAGATTCTCTAGGCAAGACTACTGGAGTGGGCTGCCATTCCCTTCTCCAGGGGATCTTCCCTACCCAGCAATCAAACACAGGTCTTCCACATTGCAAGCATATTCTTTACCATCTAAGCCACAGAGAGACATTTTACACCTGCAATTTCTATAAAATAGAGACAAACTCAAAGTAGAGCTAACCATTCTGCTATGTGTCCTTACCCTGCAATCTGTGTGACTAAATATCACACACACACACAAAAAAAAACTGCTTCTGCACTCTAAATTCAAATGGTTGTCTATGATGGCTTTAAACCTGCAACTTCATGTGTGTGTCTGTGTGTGTACGTGTGTTAGTTGCTTAGTCATGTCTGACTCTTTACAACCCCATAGACTATAGCCCACCAGGCCCCTGTGTCCATGAGATTCTCCAGGCAAGAATACTGGAGTGGGTTGCCATTCCCTTTTCCATTTTCTTCTTCAGATAGTCTGTATCCTCCTAGAAAGGACAGGGAAATACTTGTCTTCTCACTCAAACCATTGTTTTCAGGGTCAAAAGTTTAAGAAAGAAACTTAGCAGTAAAGCTTTTGATTTAGTGGTAAATTTTAGGGAACAGCAATTACTGATCACAGTAATTAGAATTGAAGCTTTTAAAATAAGAAGTACATGACAAGAGATCGCAGGCTTAGACCTATATCAAAACAAAATTCTGTCTATGGTTACTTAACCAAGGAATTAATTGGAAGCAAGAGACTGGAATTCTACTAAAATTTTGGATAGAAATTTGGTGAAAATAAGAAGTACAAGACAATATAAACCTCACTGATATATGGACCTGTAAAAAAAACAATCATTTGGCTTCAGACCTGAAACAGCAGAAAGTGATCTGTGCCATTTCCTTCTTCACCCTGCAGTACCTGGATCTAGGCAAGACAATACTTTGCCAACAAAAGTCCATTTAGTCAAAGCTCTGGTTTTTCCAGTAGTCATGTGTGGATGTGAGTTGGACTATAAAGAAAGCTGAGCACCAAAGAGTTGATGCTTTTGAACTGTGGTGTTGGAAAAGACTCTTTAGAGTCCCTTGGACTGCAAGGAGATCCAAGCAGTTCATCCTAAAGGAAATCAGTCCTGAATATTCATTGGAAAGACTGATGCTGAAGCTGAAACTCCAATACTTTGGCCACCTGATGTGAAGAACTGACTCACTAGAAAAGACCCTGATGCCAGGAAAGATTGAAGGCAGGAAGAGAAGGGGACAACAGAGGATGAGATGGTTGAATTGCATCACTGACTCGATGGACATGAGTTTGAATAAGCTCTGGGCATTGGTGATGGACAGGAAAGCCTGGCATTCTGCAGTTTGTGGGGTTGCAAAGAGTCAGACACAACTGTGCCACTGAACTGAACTGATAAGAATATGTTATAATAATGCTTTTTATATCATGTACTAATAATTTTAAGAAGCATAGTATCAGATTATGAAATGGACATGAGTATGAATAAGCTCTGGGCATTGGTGATGGACAGGAAAGCCTGGCATTCTGCAGTTTGTGGGGTTGCAAAGAGTCAGACACAACTGTGCCACTGAACTGAACTGATAAGAATATGTTATAATAATGCTTTTTATATCATGTACTAATAATTTTAAGAAGCATAGTATCAGATTATGATTTTAGAACAAAATCTTGGTTTTCTAGGCTATAGTTTAATGAAAGTGATTATAGAATGATTATGTGTACCTGGTGTACACAAATGTGTGTATACATATACCTAGGCATAGAAAAATATATGCATCTCTGGATATGGTTGAGTATAAACATAAATTTAACAATCTGTTACAATTCCATTTGTTTTAGTGGGAACTTTTCTGAACCCCAAGATTTTGCAAATTAAATAAATCTATTAGGCTGTCACAGCAGGTTTACTTTCTAAAGAAATGACAGGCTTGATTAGTAAGTATGCCCTTTATCTGTAAAGTTCTTATTTGTCTACCATTTCACAGCAAGCAATTCTGATGAATAGCACAATTAACCTTTCCATTATTAAAACAATTAATTGCAAAAATTAAAGACATGACAGAGACAAAATATTAATGCATAAATTATTAGGTTCAGAAATTATAATTATTAATCCATGTACTATAATTGTGGCACAAACAATGAACAATTATTATGCTAAAATCTATGATAAAATTTTTGCTTTTCACTTCCTTCCTTGGTCAAGATATGACTACTTCATGTTGGGCATAAAGTCTAGAAGAGAATTAGTATCTTCTAGGTACTGCTGAATAATAAAAATAATAATAATAAAGAATTAATACTGATTAGATATAAACATAAAGACCTATACATATAAAAGTGTGCTTTTTAGAATAACCATGTTGAAATATATATACGCATGATGTTATACTGATGTCTACCCAAAAAGTTAGGAATTTTTTATTTTTATGTTTGCCTCTAAGAATCAGAATATTTAAACTACATTCACAATCCTGCCTTTTACTAGCCATATAGAGGTAATTTCTTTGAACTTCAGGTTTAAGAAAACAATACAGAACTTCTTTACTTGCTTTTCATCAGCTTTGTAATAAACAGGTAATATATGAGAAAGTAGTTTTAAATGTCAAAGTATCAGACAAATCTGAACCACTATTATTTTATCAAAAAAATGGGTTCAGAATAATGTTCTGTTCTGCACCGCTCAAAATATTAGCCACTATCCACTTGTGGTTGTTAAGTACTTGATGTGTGACTGAGAAACAGAACTTTTTATTTTTCTAAAAAAATTATTTCATTTAAATGTAAGCAGCCAAGTGTATTGAACCCTCTATACACTTCTTGCCCTTTATCCAGGAATTCCTGTTTATCTGTCAGTTTTGAGGCACTGATTGGACCACAATAACTAGTAGCTTGGATCATATTTTTAGGGGGAGTCCATTAACCAGTGTGCTACTCTTTCCAATACCCACTGTGATCCTTTTGCACCTACAAGAATTCTAAACAAAAGCAAGTTTTAGCTTTTCCTGTCTGTTGCGCATCGCACCATTTACCTCAGGAAACTTTCATCTTGAATTCATTTGTACAAGGTGAAGATTTTTCCACCCCAGAACTAGACTTTTAGGTTTGAAAAGCTTAATACATGAAACTTAATTCCATACAGAAACAACTGTATAGGTCAACCTATAATGCAAGAGGAATAACTATTTGCTTTATAGTACTATTCAAATACTTTTCAAGTCAGTCATGTAAAATGTGACAACTTTCAAAATGATACAGCAATCTTGCAATAATAACACTTGATAATTTGTTTTGTTAAAGGAAAATAGGATGATTGAGGATTTTGATTTAAATGCATGCTTGGAAACATAATAAGCTGCAAAAACTATTTGAGGAGATAAAAGAGCTTAAGTATTACTTTTATATCTTCTAGATAAATAATAGACAGACAGGCAATAAATAAATACTATTTCATTGATTCTCTGAAAGGAAAATTTTATATTGTACACAGAATACTCTTGAGTGCAAAAAGTTAAAGTAATGGGAATATTTGAAGATTTAACTCAGCATTTTGTGCTAATTACATATTAGGGTCTAAACACATCTGTGTTAATTCAAAAGAATATTTATCTTTTAGGAAGATTTTCAAGTTTTGCTTTTGTTTTGTCATTCTTATAGCAGCAAATGTGCATATACAGGGAAGTTCATCAAGTAGATCAAGGGCACCCAAATTAATTAAAGAGAATATTCAATAGTCACCATGGGTTACATATGCAAATGACAAGATTTTGTTTCAAACAGAAATTATTAATATACTTAGGATGTCCTTTCCTGATGTGTGATCAAAAGCGGTTGTTATTCATCTCTTTAATTCAGGTGAAGTTTTGGGGAAGAGGCAAGAAACAGGTAGAACATATGGTTCCTGGGGCTTTGTGTTCAATGATGCACCACAAACACAGTGAAACTTTGATCTGCCTGACTTGGAGGAACTGGATGCTGAAAATCAGTGTTTGTTATTTCTTTTTAAGTAGAACAAATTAGCAAAAATATTTTTAAAGTGGACAGAATTTAAGAATAAATATGTTTTATATTTTTCTCCTAAAACTAAGTTTAAAAGAGTAAAAGGAAATAGAACTCACATTTCTACTTATAAAATATTATTTATTCAATACACAAAGTCCTATTTAGATTAAGACTTTACTTTTAGCATTGTGGTAATTTAGAAATAAGACTAAGTTTCTTAACCCATCTAAAGCATACCCTTATCTTAGATAACTCCTACCTGGCTCCATGTGGTACACCTTTATCAAATTCCACTTTTTATACATTTAAAAGAGAAACATAATTCCACAGTGAAACTTTCAAAATTATTTAAAAATCACTTATATGCAACTCCTAGCCCATTCTTTTCTCAGAAATGAAACCTATCAAACTAAAAATAATTCTACCTGCCTCTAACTTATCATGGTGCCTTCAATGAAAATGTGAAAAAGTTTTCAGAATATAACTATGGTATCTCAACAGCATCATGTATTAGTAAGAGTTCAGAGTTCTCTAGAGAAACAAAATCAATAGGATGTAGAAGGACAGAGAGAGGGGGGGAGGAAAGGAGTGGGGAGAGAGAGAGGTTTTCTTTGATTGGCTCAGGAGATGGTGGAGGCTTGGCAAGTCTACAAATTTGCAGAGTAGGCTGCCAGGCTGGAGACCCAGGGAAGAGGTGACGCTGTAGTTCAAGTCCAAAGATAATCTGCTGTCAGAATTCCCTTTCCTTTCAGAAATATCAGTCTTTTACTATCAAGGCCTTCAACTAAATGGATAAAGTTTATCCACAATATGAAAGGTAGTCTGCTTTACTTGAAAGTGAAAGTGAGAAAGTGAAGTCGCTCAGTCGTGTCCAAGTCTTTGGGACCCCTTGAACTGTAGCCCACCAAACTCCTCTGTCCATGGGATTCTCCAGACAAGAATACTGGAGTGGGTTGCCATTTCCTTCTCCAGGGGATCTTTCCGACCCAGGGATTGAACCCAGGTCTCCCGCATTGCAGGCAGACGCTTTAACCTCTGAGCCACCAGGGAAGTCTGACTTAAATGTTAATTTAATCTACAAAAATGCCTTCAGAGAAACATCTAGAATAATATTTGAACAAATATCTGAGTACCAAGGGCTAACTAAATTGACACATATAATTAGTTAACACATATATAGAATATTTAAAGCTAAATAAGCCAACTCCCCCCACCCCCCCCCAAAAAAAGTAGTTCATGTTATTTGAAAAGTTTTTGTAATCACTTTAAATTAGTTTTTTAAAATGTATGCCTTTTAGTTTTATAAAATGAGAAGTCACTCAGTTATGATCAATTGATAATCTTCTCAACTACAGGAAGAATTTACTAGTACTTACATAATCTTCTCTGAAACTCAGCCTGATTTCTGACATGTTTACTAAATGAATAAGGCAGTAAATCAATAATCTCAACATCATTAATACATTTTCAATTTAATTAAATACGGTTAAATCCCAGGATAATTTTCTCAAATTCACTCTACTTACTAAGTTTGTCATAGTTGATCAAATTTTGATTTTGATATGCCAGATTTATATTGAAAAGAAATAAGTAGGCATTATCAAACTAAGATTGTTCTAACTATAATTTAATATTAAAGTTCTCAAATATTATCAAGTGCCTTATAATACATTTTTGTATTGTTAGTCCTGTGTCCTAGTTCTAACATCGCATCATCTACGTGCACATAGCAAATGTCAATCATATATATTTATCCATGAGATTTTAGTTTGTAGTTTCACTAATAGGAAAACACATACTAAAAGATTTCAAAGATGAATGTAACTCATTACAGGCAGCAGTTGAGAAATATGCCATGGTTAGCATTCTACAAATATGCAATCTTGTTATATTGTGAAATGCTATAATACTATGCCCTCTTCTAAAATACAGTTTACTAGAGCATGGCAGGAAGAAGGCAGGAGTCCAAAAACTGGAACAGGCAATTATATAATGTAAGTTATTTTTCTCATTTCTAAAATAAAAATTTCTTTGACTTCTAATCCAATCTTTATCATAATATGTCATGCCTAACACCCCTATGGACATAGAAAATTTAATAGTCATGCTTTACTGCATCCATCTATTTAATTGTTTTTCCTTGAACAGTTTTAAAAATTTAATTTGAGACTTTTCTAACAACTGAAATATATAGAAGTTTATTTCCTTTTTTTTCCTTTGTAAGTCTTTAAAAATTTCTGTGTATAATAGCTTTAGCAAATGTTATGTAAGTAAAATAGTTTCCATATTTATTATAGCTATTACATGTATATACTATAAATTCTAATTTGTTTGGAATTTTCAGCCAAGATTTGTAAGAACTATTTATCCGACTTCACAAAAATTCTATGTTGCACATAAATATAGCATTCCCTTCTTTCACTTGCCAAGTTTAAATACTCGGACATTGCAAACTCTAGAATTTCACTTAAAATAACAGCCTCTTAAAATTCTATTATAATAAGTTGGTCATATCGGGAACCCAATTAATTTAAAAAGCATTTTTATTGAATCTACTTCTGTTTTATTAAATTTCATAGTAAAGCTTTCTCCCAAATCTTCAAATGTGGTTTGTACTTAGTTTAATGTATGAATTATAATGTTTTAATTTTCTCAGAATTTAGATCAATTTGTATTTCAAAATACAAAAAATTAAGAGATGATAAATCTAAGGCAATGGTTGAAAGATTATGCTGGGTCTAGTATCCCTGTCTCTTATACACATCTAGATGTGTATAAGAGACAGGACCTATACATATAAAAGTGTGCTTTTTAGAAATCAATTTGTATTTCAAAATACAAAAAATTAAGAGATGATAAATCTAAGGCAATGGTTGAAAGATTATGCTGGGTCTAGTATCCATGGTATTAATAGATTAAATTATTCCTAATTAATAAATTTATTGGAAATAAAATTAAGTTCTACTTATGTGTTAAATGCTGTTCTACACATTTAGTCTTTAATAAACTCAGTCATTATTTATAGAATTACATATTATATATGTGATTATGTATATAATATGTAATTGCATGTTATGTATGTGTATATTTTTATGCAGGAGATGAAAAGATTGAACATCAACATTTTAGGAATCAGTAAACTAAAATGGATGAAAATGAGCAAACTTAATTAACATGACAATTATAACTACTACTGTTGGCAAGAATCCCTTGGAAGAAATGGAATAGCCCTCACCATCAACAAAAGAGTCCAAAATGCAGTGCTTTGGTGCAGTCTCAAAGATGACAAAATGATCTCCATTCATCTCCAAGGAAAATAATTTAACATCACAGTAATCCAACTCTATGCCTCAACCACTAATGCCAAAAAAGATGAAGTTGAATGGTTCTATGAAGACCTACAAGCCTTCCTAGAATTAACAACAAGAAAAGGTATATTTTCATTACAGGGGATTGGAATGCAAAAGTAGAAAGTCAAGAGACACCCAGAATAACACAAAAGTTTGGCTTTGTAGTACAAAATGAAGCAGAGCAAAGACTAACAGATCTTCCCAAGAGAACACACTGGTTATAGCAAACATTTCTTTCCAACAACCCAAGAGATGACTCTACACAGGGACAGCAACAGATAGTCAGTACTGAAATCAGATTGAAAATATTCTTTGCAGCCAAAGATGAAGAATATCTATACAGTCAGCAAAAACAATCTAGAGCTGACTAGAGCTCAGGTAATGAACTACTTATTGAAAAAATTCAAGCTTAAATTAAAGTAAGTAGGGAAGACCATTAGACCATTCAGGTATGACGTAAGTCAAATCCCTTATAATTATACAGTGAAGGTTACAAATAGATACAAGAGATTAGATCTGGTAGACAGAGCACCTGAAGAACTATGGATGGAGGCTTGTAATATTGTATAGGAGCCAGGGATTAAAACCACCCCCATGAAGAAGAAATGTAAAAAGGCAAAGTGGTTGTCTGAGGCGGTCTTACAAATAGCTGAGAAAAGAAGAGAAGCAAAAGGCAAGTGAAGAAGAGAAAGATCCACTCAGATGAATGCAGAATTCCAGAGAAGAGCAAGGAGAGAGAAGAATCAATGCAAGGATCAATGCAAAGAAATAGAGGAAAATAACAAAATGGGAAAGACTAGAGATCTCTCAAGAAAAATGGAAATACCAACAAAATATTTCATGCAAAGATGGGCAAAACAAAGGACAGAACTGGCAAAGACTTAACAGAAGCAGGAGAGATTAAGAGGTGGCAAAAATACACAAAAGAACTATGCAAAAAAAGTTTTAATGATCCAGAAAACCACAATGGTGTGGTCACTCACCTAGAGGCAAACATCCTGGAATGTGGACTCAAGTGGGGCATAAGAAACATTGCTATGAACACAGCCAGTGGAGGTGATGGAATTTCAGCTGAGCTATTTTAAATCCTAAAAGATGATGCTGGTAAATTGCTGCACTCAATATGCCAGCAATTTGGAAAACTCAGCAGTGGCCACAGGACTACAAAAGGTCAGTTGTCATTCCAATCCCAAAGAAGGGTAAAACATGTTCAAACTGCTGTACAATTGGGGACTTTTCATATCAAATTATCAAACAAGCAAATTATCAAAACCTTCAAGCTAGGCTTCAGCAGGACATGAACCAAGAACTTTCACATGTACAAGCTGGCTAACATTGGCCAAAAAACCTCTACTGCTCATTGACTATGCTAAAGCCTTTGACTGTGTGAATCACAATAAACTGTGGAAAATTTTTAATGTAAAAGAGAATACCAGACCATATTACCTGCTTCCTGAGAAACCTGTATGCAGGTCAAGAAGCAACAGCCAGAACCAGCCATGGAACAACAGACTGGTTTAAAATTGAGAAAGGAGTACATCAAGGCTGTATATTGTCACCCTGCTTGTTTCACTTATATACAGAGCACATCATGGAAAATACTGGGCAGGATGAATCACAAACCTGAATCCAGACTGTTGGGAGAATATCAACAACCTCATATATGCAGATGATACTACTCTAATGGCAGACCGTGTATAGGAACTAAAGAGCCTGTTGATGAGGGTAAAAGAGAAGTGTGGAAAAGCTGGCTTAAAACTCGGCATTCAAAAAACGAAGAGCATGGCATCTGGTCACATCAATTTGTGGCAAATAGAAAGGGAAAAATTGGAAACAGTGACAGATTTTATTTTCTTGAACTCCAAAATTACTGTGGTCAATGACTCAAGCCATGAAACTGAAAGATGCTTGCTCCTTGGGGAAAACACTTGACAAACTTAGACAGTGTATTAGAAACAAAAGATATTACTTTGCTGACAAATGTCTGTACAGTCAAAGTTATGGTTTTTCCAGTAGTCGTGTATGGATGTGATAGCTGGACCACAAAGAAGGCTTAGTGCTGAAGAATCAGTGCTTTTGAACTGTGGTTTTTGGAGAAGACTGGAGTGTCACTTGGATTGCAGGGAGATCAAACCTGTCAGTCCTAAAGGAAATCAACCCTGAATATTCACTGGAAGGACTGATGTTGAAGCTGAAACTCCAATACTTTGGCTACCTGATACAAAGAGCTGACTCATTGGAAAAGAACCCTGATGCTAGGAAAGATTGAAGGCAGGAGGAGAAAGGGACAACAGAGGATGAGATGGTTGAATGGTATCACTCAATGGATACATGTTTGAGCAAACTCTGGGAGACAGTGATGGACAGGGAAGCCTGGCATGCTGCAGTCCATGGGGTTGCAAAGAGTCGGACATGACTGAGCAACTGAGCATGCATAATAATTATATACATATTATTTATTATATATCTGTATGAATCTGTAATACATCATACTAACCAATATTTCTCATCATGCAGCTTTGTTTTGCAACTATTGGTAGTACATTATCTCCAGATTTTTATTTTGCTCATGTCTTTGAACACCTAACCTAAATTTCTTTGGTAACTCTAGTGGGTTGCTCTATTAACATGGTTACACTGAAAACTACTTTTCCCAGAATCTCCTTCCCTATATTGTTTCAAGTTTGAGACTGATGAAAGTAAAGTTGCAAGCAATTTGCCAAGCAAAAATGAAACAGCAGTCACAATACAGCAGAGATACCGGGAGTGCCAGAGGTTTGTCCAGGATTTCTGATCTCCTGGACAGCTCTTCTTCTCAAATATGATCCTTACTGACCAACCATAATGACAGGATCACTATCCTACAGCTTGGCTGTAAACTCAAGGAGCTGGTAGCCAGGAAGGTTATTAAACTTATGTAGACCTCCTGGAATCATCTTTTCCAACTCTTCTGTGTTTTGTAAAGAAGCAAAGCAAACACTAATAACAGAAAATAGCTGAATTCTTCTAGGCCTTCTCAAATCTTGAAAGAAAAATTCTTCATAATATTAAAGCCCAAATTTTTGGATAAGTAGCTAAGAGAATGCAAACTAAAAAGCAGGGATCATTTGAACTAGAAAGTGTCTGAATGAGAGAAGACCAAAGTTGAGTTTGTTTTGAAGCTGGGGAGTCACAATGCGATTCTTCAAAAGCAAGGAATACACCAAAGGATTAGTTAGATACAGCTCACTTAGATCAGGTTTTTACATTTTCAGGGGAATGAACATCTTAGTTTTAATGTAGCACAGCTATTAATTAGAGGCACAGGATTTAAGAATCTAAGGGTTTTGACTTAGCTACAGGAAGTTACCACGGGTAGCTTCTAGCAGCACAAGGCAAATACTGCAACCACTCAGGCAAAGAGAAAGGCCAAGAGGTTGAAAGGTTTTAGCAGGCTTCTGATGACTGGACATTTTATTTCACAACACTACCTCTGAAGAGCAGAGAATTTGTTTAAGAAGAAGTGCTTAAAAACAATGCTATATTTTTGTGCACAGTTCTTTGCAATGCCTAAAAATCCAATTACAACAAGCAGCAATGTATGAAAGGTGACAAGGAGGTAGAACTTGAAGTGAAAAGTTTTGCATTTTGTTTGGTTTGCATTTAATTTACTGCACAAATACATAATTTTCACATTGGAAAGAAAATAATGAAAAATCCATACATGGACACATGACTAAGGATTCAAGTTAATAAATGTTCTATGCACTGCTTTATTCTAGAAATGTTAAAAATAAAAAAATTAAAAGATTTAGTTTGGTAAAAACTATCACTCTTATCTGTAGTTCTAATCTCAATTCATAAGGTGAGACAAAATTTAGTAATAATTTATATTCTGTAGTAGATAGTTATTAAAGTGAATACTCAAGAGTTATAAAAATAATTTTGTGATAAAACAACAGTCAAAATTATGAGAGTTTTTGGTTGTTCCATCTTCTTTATCAACCAGAGG
Source organism: Oreotragus oreotragus (assembly GCA_006410675.1). Classification (NCBI taxonomy): domain Eukaryota; kingdom Metazoa; phylum Chordata; class Mammalia; order Artiodactyla; family Bovidae; genus Oreotragus; species Oreotragus oreotragus. The sequence goes on from SJYX01007470.1 coordinate 58,044, forward strand.
AATACTGGTTTTTCATTTTCATTGCATACATTTCATATATAATTTTCATTATAGAAAATTAAATATGGGGCATAATTCTATGACCAATCTAGACAACATATTCAAAGCAGAGACATTACTTTGACAAAAAAGGTCCATCTAGTCAGAGCTATAGTTTTTCGGTAGTCATGTATGGATGTGAGAATTGGGCTATAAAGAAAGCTGAGTGCCAAAGAATTGACACTTTTGAACTGTGGTGTTGGAGAAGACTCTTGAGAGTCCCTTGGACTGCAAGGAGATCCAACCAGTCCATCCTAAAGGATATCAGTCCTGAGTGTTCATTGGAAGGACTAATGTTGAAGCTGAAACTCCAATACTTTGGCCAACTGATGCGAAGAGCAGACTCACTTGAAAAGACCCTGATGCTGGGAAAGATTGAAGGCAGAAGGAGAAGGGGGTGACAGAGGTTGAGATGGTTGGATGGCATCACCGACTCAATGGATATGAGTTTGGTTAAACTCCAGGAGTTGGTGATGAACGGGAAGGCCTGGTGTGCCACAGTCCATGGGGATGCAAAGAGTTGGACATGACTGAGCCACTGAACTGATACTAATGCTCTGCATCTGTACCTTTGGCTTGATTTCATGATAGGTGAAGTATATCTACCCTGTCTCTTATACACATCTAGATGTGTATAAGAGACAGCCTAAAAGATGATGCTGGTAAATTGCTGCACTCAATATGCCAGATAAAGGATATCAGTCCTGAGTGTTCATTGGAAGGACTAATGTTGAAGCTGAAACTCCAATACTTTGGCCAACTGATGCGAAGAGCAGACTCACTTGAAAAGACCCTGATGCTGGGAAAGATTGAAGGCAGAAGGAGAAGGGGGTGACAGAGGTTGAGATGGTTGGATGGCATCACCGACTCAATGGATATGAGTTTGGTTAAACTCCAGGAGTTGGTGATGAACGGGAAGGCCTGGTGTGCCACAGTCCATGGGGATGCAAAGAGTTGGACATGACTGAGACACTGAACTGATACTAATGCTCTGCATCTGTACCTTTGGCTTGATTTCATGATAGGTGAAGTATATCTACCTGCCTATTAACTCTGAGCATGATCATGCGAGTCTCTTTGGCCAATGAGCTATTGGCACACACAGTACAAAATGAGGTTTGTTGTGTGCCTCTGTGACTGAGCTTGTCTGCTCTCTGCTTTCCTAACAATACTGGTGGTGGTTTAGTCGCCGTCGTGTCGAACTCTTGAGATCCTGTGGACTGTAGCATGTCAGACTCCTCTGTCCATGGGATTCTCCAGGCAATAATACTGAAGTGGGCTGCCATTTCCTTCTCCAGAGGTCTTCCTAACCCAGGAATTGAACCTGGGTTTCCCACACTGTAGGCAGATGCTTTACCATCTGAGCATTGCAGGCAGATGATCTTCCAACTGAGCTATGAAGGAAGCCCCAACATTACATTATAATTCCTAACATTACTGGAAGATGTCAAAGCTAGCTTGTTCATCCAGGGAAAAAATGAGAAACTTCCAATCTGTAATTGGAACCTGGATCTGCCAACCACAGTCACCCTAAACGTGTGTGAGTAACTAAGTATGCCACTGAATACTTGACTGGTTGATTAAACAGCACTGTTGTGGCAATATGGAATGGTATAACAATTTATGCAAAAATCCCTACCATATATAACATTGGTTTTGAAACAAGGCAGAAAGTGACTAGAAATTATTATAAGAGGTTAAGAGATTGATAAGGAAACTATTGTATAAGGATGGAAAAAATGGTGACATATTCTGCATAGTATTAATAAAGCCATCACCTGAGATAACTGGGAAGAAATAAAATGTTTCCAATGAATTTTTAGGATTGAGGGAGGGATTTCAAGGCTAGCTGCATTTAAAAGGATGCTATGAGAAAGATTAAGCTAGAAACAAACTGGTTGGTATGCAAATAAAATTGATCTAATTAGTAGTAGAATTTGGATAATGCAAGAGTTTCTTACCAAATACAAGGTCATCTCATTTAAAAAATCCTAAATCTTTACTAGCAGCACGGTATCATGTTGCAATATGTGTGTGTATGTGGGTGTGGGTGTAGGTGTACGTGTGTGGCAAATTTGATGTAAGTGTGATACATCATTCCTGTTCAGACATTTGCTAGCCAATTGACCTCAGAAAAGTCACAAGTGCTTCAGCTTTCTAATTTCTAACCTGAGATAAAAGTGAAAATGTTAGCTGCTTAGTTCTGTCCAACTCTTTGCAACCCCATAGACTGTAGCTCTACAGGCTTCTCTGTCCATGGAATTCTCCAGGCAAGAAGAGTGGAATGGGTAGCCATTCCCTTCTCCAATGGATCTTTCCTACCCAGGAATCAAACCTGGGTCTACTTCATTGCAGGTAGATTACCAGTGAACCACCAGGGGATACATAGGATTCTTTTGTGTGTGTGTGTGTGTGTGTGTGTTTTTTTGATATATCAAATGAAATAATCAAATAAAATTTTTAAGGGCCTGACACGAGTTTGGGTAAACTCTAGAAGTTGGTGATGGACAGGGAGGCCTGGCATGCTGCGGTTCATGGGGTCACAAAGAGTTAGACATGACGGAGTAACTGAACTGAACTTACACACACTAAGCACTTGATAAAATTTTATATGTATCATATATACATACATAAACATATATATATATATATATACAACTGTTATTATTAGTTATGAGATGTGTATAAGAGACAGGAATGGGGATCTGCACCTGATCTGGGGATAACCAGCTCTCAGGTTGCAACAGTACTGGGTAGGATAAGCTTCAGAGAGACTCACTCCCTAAGGAAGTCCACCCATAAAAATAGAAGAAAGCCTATTAGTTGTGAGACTGTGCCGGGTCTCAGCGATAACTCAGGAGCCCAATGAAAACCCCATTGCCTTTCTGGAAAGGCTAAAAGAGGCCCTCCAAAAGTTTACTAAAGGACTTAGACTCTTACAAGGGACAGGTGATTTTAAAGGACAAATTCCTGTCCCGATGTGCATCAGCTGCTGCTGCTGCTGCTAAGTCGCTTCAGTCGTGTCCAACTCTGTGTGACCCCATAGATGGCAGCCCACTAGGCTCCTCTGTCGCTGGGATTCTCCAGGCAAGATACTGAAGTGGGTTGCCATTTCCTTCTCCAATGCATGAAAGTGAAAAGTGAAAGTGGAATCGCTCAGTCATGCCCAACTCTTAGTGACCCCAGGGACTGCAGCCCACTAGGCTCTTCCATCCATGGGATTTTCCAGGCAAGAGTACTGGAGTGGGGTGCCGTNGGTGCACAACACTGTGGCTCTGTATGAAGAGCCTGGATTACATGGTCCTCAGCTCTGGGAACTTGATTATAAGTACAAAACAGAACTAAAATTTTCAGAATTCTGTTTTTATTTAAGGAATCATTTTGTATAAATGACTGATTCCATTGTCTTCTTGCCCTTCCAGATTTGTATATCAATCTCTAGTCTTGTCAACTCAAGCACTTTTTATTTCCTGACTTAAATGTTGCAACAGGAAAGTATACTTCTTGTATGTGTGGGCTTACTCCAAATTTAAAATACCCAACTCCACTTTGCTCAATCTAAGTTCCAGATACAGCAACTTTTTCCAACTTGGGCATGCACTGCCTTCACTGTCAACAGATATCATCAACTACTTTCCTACTAAATGGACTCTCTAATTTCCTGACAAATTTATAAATCTAAGAATCTGTTTTTAGCCATTGCTTGATACTTTCCTTTCAAAAATTTCCTGACAACTAATTTTTAATTTATCTTTCTGATATTTTAAATTAACTTATTTAATTATAGCTACACATTGCAGGGGAACAAAATTTGCCAACCCTAAATATCTCTGGCACACAAATTATTTTGAGCTGAAAACAATCAAAGTCTCAAAAGACTCAGGAAGAAACTCTGATATTCCCTCTTACTATCTGAAGTATTTAGAGAGTAGATCTGTTAAAAGAATAGATCTATTACCAAAGATATCTGCAAAGAATATGAGATAATTGTTGTGGGGAAAAATTCAGAGATCAGAGTCTAATCTATGTCTCACAGTCTGCAGGGTCCAGCAAATGCTTCTTTATGAAACATCTGTTTTCCTCCTCCCTGTGACTTGCCTTCCTTCCCTTTGGAATTTCAAACTACCCCTAATTTCTTTTGTCTTTAGCTGAGAATGGTATTTAAGATCAGGATTAAATTTTGGAGAGTTACCCAGTTCTCCTGGATTTCTTTGTCATATCAGTTCAGTTCGGTTGCTCAGTCATGTTTGACTGTTTGCAGCTCCATTGGATTACAGAACACCAGGCTTCCTTCAGTTCAGTCACCCAGTCATGTCTGACTCTTTGCGACCCCATGAACTGCAGCCCACCAGGCCTCCCTGTTCATCACCAACTCCCAGAGTTCACCCAAACTCATGTCCATTGAGTTGGTGATGCCATCCAGCCATCTCATCCTCTGTCATCCCCTTCTCCTCCTGCTCTCAGTCTTTCCAAGCATCAAGCTCTTCTCCAAAGAGTCAGCTCTTCACATCAGGCGGCCAAAGGATTAGAGTTTCAGCTTCAACATCAGTCCTTCCAAAGAACACCTAGGACTGATCTCCTTTAGGATGGACTGGTTGGATCTCCTTGCAGTCCAAGGGACTCTCAAGAGTCTTCTCCAACACCACAGTTCAAAGCATCAGTTCTTTGGTACTCAGCTTTCTTTATACTCCAACTCTCACATCCATACATGACTACTGGAAAAACCATAGCCTTGATGAGACGGACCTTTGTTGACAAAGTAATGTCTCTGCTTTTTAATATGCTGTCTAGGTTAGTCATAACTTTCCTTCCAAGGTATAAGCATCTTTTAATTTCATGGCTGCAATCACCATCTGCAGTGATTTTGGAGCCCCCCAAAATAAAGTCAGCCACTGTTTCCACTGTTTCCCCATCTATTTCCCATGAAGTGATGGGATGCCATGATCTTAGTTTTCTGAATGTTGAGCTTTAAGCCAACTTTTTCACTCTCTTCTTTCACTTTCATCAAGAGGCTTTTTAGTTCCTCTTCACTTTCTGCCATAAGGGTGGTGTCATCTGCGTATCTGAGGTTATTGATATTTCTCCTAACCAACCTAGACAGCATATTAAAAAGCAGAGACATTACTTTGCCAACAAAGATCAGTCTAGTCAAAGCTATGGTTTTTCCAGTAGTCATGTATGGATGTGAGAGTTGGAGTATAAAGAAAGTTGAGAGCCGAAGAATTGATGCTTTTGAACTGTGGTGTTGGTGAAGACTCTTGAGAGTCCCTTGGACAGCAAGGAGATCCAACCAGTCCACACTAAAGGAAACCAGCCCTGAATATTTATTTTGAAGAACTGATGTTGAAGCTGAAACTCCAACACTTTGTCTCCAATACTTTTACCTGATGTGAAGAGCTGACTCCTTTGAAAAGACCCTGATGCTGGGAAAGATTGAAGGCAGGAGGAGAGGGGAACAACAGAGGATGAAATTGTTGGATGGCATTACCGACTCAATGGACATGAGTTTGAGTAAACTCTAGGAGTTGGTGATGGACGGGGAAGCCTGGTGTGCTGCAGTCAATGGGGTCACAAAGAGTCAGACACGATTGAGCAACTGAACTGAACTGATCTTAAAAATTACTTGGTTAAATCTGTGTTTTCCAGGTGTAAGAAAAACCTTCCCCTCAAACTAATTATGACAGTAATTTGGTAAAATTACAGTTTATTAACAAATTGAAACATTTAATGTTTTCTATCTGAACCCTCCAGAAATTGGAAACTTAGTTTCCAGCAAATTTATTAGATGAGTTAGGAAAGTTATCTCACTAACAGGTACAGAAATTTCATGGAATTTTGGAGATCTTGAGAAGGGAGGAATTTACTTAGATCTTTTAGGCAAAATCTGTGATAAGCCTTTGGCATGACTTTCCTAACCCTAAAGGTTTTATTTTAAAAGTTCAGTCTGAGACTTTATAAACGTTTCAGTAAAGCAAAAAGGTCTAGGATCAATTATGGTTATATAAATCATCAGTCTAAGAGTATCGAGGCCAGACCTATATAACAAACAAGTCTTAATTTGGTTATATTTGGTAAAAGTGATGGGTGATTTTAGGGAGAAAAAGATGTTTCAGTGAATGTTAAATCACCATTTTTTAATGGAGGTCTGTCTCTACTAAGACTCATTTCCTGGATAGTTCTTTACTGTTAGGTTATATTAATGTAAAATTTAATTGAATTATTAAAGGACACTCTAGGGTTGTTTCTGAAGCTTATCTCAGTAGTCTGTCTTTGGATGAAGATCAGATCCTCACCCATGACCTGCAACCAACACTGGGAGAAGACATAATTTAAGGAACTGTCTTCAACCTGAATGGAAGGAACTTTCTATTAGGTACTCTTAACTAACTCATGCACCGTGAAATTGAAGGGAAAATTGACTCTTGCATTAACTCCCACTTCCAAAGACCCCTAAGCTGGACTGGTCTATAGAGGGGACTGCTGACCTCAAACTCACATTAAACAATGCTCAGAGGAAACTACACAATACTCGAATGAGAAGAAGACAACATCAGAAGTAGACCCCGCTTGCCCAAGATGGTGATCTGACTTGTAAAATCATTTAAAATGTTTTCTTGATTCCTTGGATCTATGCCTATCAATCAAATGTTTTTTATCATGGACATGATTCTATGCTGATTTAAAACTCAACCCACTTGTTGGGTTGTGGCCAATTACCTGTGTCTAGTACCTCTGGGTTACCTTGGTGGATTTCTTTCCTCTAGGGCTCTGATTGAATACCCCCTAGGAAATTTCTTTTAGTTGAATATTCAGTACTGTTCTATCTATTCATGATATTATTAGGTGGGATCCTCTCACCTGGACAATTAAGAATACTTGCTCTGATGTTAGCCATAGATTTAAGTTTTCTCTTAGTGTCATTCAAATTCAACTAGAGTGACAAGATAAGTCTCAAAAAAACAAAACAAAACATTAATCTCTCATCTATTGAAAGGGAAATTCCCAAGATTATGCGGTGGATCTACATGGTTAACACCAGGTTATCATTGGAAGGACTGATGTCGAAGCTGAAACTCCAATATTTTGGCCACCTCATGCGAAGAGCTGACTCATTTGAAAAGACTCTGATGCTGGGAAAGATTGAGGGCAGGAGGAGAAGGGGATGATAGAGGAAAAGATGGTTGGATGGCATCACCGACTCAATGGATATGAGTTTGAGTAAACTCTGGGAGTTGGTTGGGGAAGGCAATGGCACCCCACCCCAGTACTCTTGCCTGGAAAATCCAATAGACAGAGTAGCCTGGTGGGCTGCAGTCCATGGGGTCGCTAACAGTCGGACAGACTGAGTGACTTCACTTTCACTTTTCTCTTTCATGCACTGGAGAAGGAAATGGCAACCCACTCCAGTATTCTTGCCTGGAGAATCCCAGGGATGGGAGAGCCTGGTGGGCTGCCGTCTATGGGGTCACACAGAGTCGGACACGACTGAAGTGACTTAGCAGCAGCAGCAGCAGCTGGGAGTTGGTGATGGACAGGGAAGCCTGGCATGCTGNTCCAGTATTCTTGCCTGGAGAATCCCAGGGATGGGGGAGCCTGGTGGGCTGCCGTCTATGGGGTCACACAGAGTCGGACACGACTGAAGTGACTTAGCAGCAGCAGCAGCAGCTGGGAGTTGGTGATGGACAGGGAAGCCTGGCATGCTGCAGTCCATGGGGTCTCAAAGAGTTAGACTCGACTGAGTGATTGAACTGAACTGAACTGAACTGATGGTCATTTAAGTTTAAAAGCTCCTCTATGTTGGGAAGGTTTAAATCATTACTAAAAATGATCAACCTGGTAATTATGAGACAAGACTGGGTGCTTTACGAACTGTGCCAATTATTACCCTTAGAGAGAGTGATTGGTATGGAATTCAGTGGATTTGTGGCACTAATTTATGGCCTTGACATCTACAGGGATGAATATGAAGATGTAGCCTGGTATTCCCATGAATTTAAGGTCATACATGTTAACAAATTAGAGGTAACCCCAAGCAATCTACCACTAGTATGATCTCAATGGGTCAAAGATCTGTATTCTACTGTTTGATCATTTAACAGCTTTTTGTATGTGTGTACGTGTGCTTTCAATGGGGTTAGAGGATGTAATTGGCCATATCTAACAACTTTCATAAGCTTTAAATGGTAGTAATCTGGGCTATTAGCCTATTGAATTCTGAGATCTCTATGATGAGAAAGGCAGTGCTACACAACTGCAAAGCCTTACAGTATCTCAGGGAGATGTCTGTGCTATAATTCAAAATGAATGCTATATTTTCATATCTTATAAATCCGTTAATGTAACACATTTGATGAACCACATGAAAAATCAAATTTCTGCTTTAACTGACCCATTCCCTAGTCTTCGTGATCTTAAAAAAATAAATAAAACCGGTTTGGTGTGGAAGGCACATGTTAAAAAATTATTTACCTTTATTTCCATTAATATTATTAACTATACCATTTGTATTTGCTTGTTTCACAAGATTGTTATTTCTTGTATTACCAAGTGTATGACTGAGCCTCCAATGAAAATAGTGATGACTAGACTTGAAGCAGTTGATCAAATGTATAGCTCAATATATGATCAATGATTGTAATAGTGTAACTCTGGATATGAGAAGATGCAAAGAAAGGGGAACACTTTCCTGGATGATAACTAGAAGATAGGTGTCCAGAGATCTTTGACCTTTAACACTTAGTCCAATAATGGCACACTGAATGGCCTATCAACAAAAACTTTCTTCAGAACTGGGAACGAGCCTTCCCAGCAACACAGTACAAAATGGTCATGAAATGTCCTCCAAAGTCTGGTTGGATTTATGACCACAAGGGGGTTGTGTCAACCGCAAATTGGCACTTAACCAAGAGCAATACCAATCACTGAACAATCTGCCTGTATGGAGATTGAAACCCATGGTGCTATAGCTGTTGATCTTCAACAACCCCTGAGGGAGTTCAGGATGGGATGAGGCACTCTGTGCTCCAGGGAATCTGGTGGGGCAGGTTTTTAGGAACAGATTTTATGATCTCATTCCTTGCATCTCCTCATATCTAGAGAAGCACTAAATCCCTTCATAGTAACATCAGATCCTCATGACTAACAACAAAAACAAAAAAACCTTTTGTAAAATGGGTATTTCATGATATGGAACTCCCCCTTCATCAAGACCTTATATATTTACCTTCCCCCACTGTCGCTTTGGAGCCGTCTCTCAGAACTATCTGAGATGCTGCCTCTTGGGCTGAATTCCTCATTTTGCCCCAAATAAAACTTAAGTCACAACTCTCAAGTTGTAAATCTTTTTTAGTCAACAGTATTCAGGACTGATTTCCTTTAGGATTGACTGGTTTGTTCTCATATACATGTTATTAAATGTATGTTTGATTTCCTTCTATTAATCTGTCTCACGCCAGTTGAATTATTAAACCAGGCAGAAGAACCTGAAAGGGGAGAGGAGAATTTCTTCCTCTTTAATTTTGTCTTCTCTGTATGTCAGCTTTCTTTTTTCTCTTCTGTTCTATATTCTTTGAAGTTATACCACTAGATGTTTGTTCTCCTGAGGGTTTGTTCTTGACTCTCAGAACTCTTTATCTAAATGGTTTTAACTCACCTATTTACCCTGATAAATTCCAAACTACCTGCCAACCCTGAAATCTCTGATGCTCCCCACCTAGTTTTCAGGCTGCTCACAGTGCTGTCTTAAAAATCAGTTAGTCCCAAAACTTAATTGTTTCCTTTGAATCTTATTAATCTTCTTCTCCATTGTATTAGTGATCATTTTTATTACTATTTCTTTGGTTTTCTAACCTATAAACACTGATATAACCTTTTTCTGTCCTGTACTAACCAGTAGTATGGCCTCACAGATAAGATGAACTCTGAGCAGAGATATGAGTCAACAAGGGAGGAAGTAATACCTGTATCTATGAGTGAGTGAAAGTCGTTCTGTCGTGTCCGACTCTCTGTGATCTTGTAGACTATACAGTCCATGGAATTCTCCAGGCCAGAATACTGGAGTGGGTAGCCTTTTCCTTCTCCAGGGGATCTTCCCAACCCAGGGATCAAACCCAGGTCTCCCGCATTGCAGGCGGATTCTTTACCAACTGAGCTATCAGGGAAGCCCATCTGTATCTATGGGTAAAGCGTGTTAGCCAGAGAGCGAGACAGGGAGAAGAACAAAGGGTGGAAGGCACTAGTGTGTCTCAGGAATGCCAAGGAGGTCAGTGTGAGCAGTCAGAAGCAGTGAGAGAGAAAATGTTAGAAGAAAGGACACGCAGTCCACAGAAAACTTCAGGTCTTACACATCTATTCATTTTCTACCTGAGCCTGAAAAGCAGAACGGCTGCAAATGGGCATATATTTGCATAATCGTTTTCCTTTGTGCCTTTCTTCCTGGGTGACCTAGAATGCCTTTGCTTAAAAAAAAAAAAAAAAGAAAAAAAAGCCCTCAATACTAGGTCTCAAGCTTCCCTGGCAGCTCAGCTGATAAAGAATCCTCCTGCAATACAGGAGACTCGGGTTCAATTCCTGGGTTGGGAAGATCCCCTGGAGAAGGGATACCTACCCAGGCCAGTATTCTTTGCTTCCCTGATGGCTCAGAAGGCAAAGAATCTGACTGCAATGTGGGAGATCTGGGTTTGATTCCTGCTTTGAGAAGATCCCTTGGAGGAGGGCATGGCAACTCACTCCAGTATTCTTGCCTAAAGAATCCCCATGGACAGAGGAGCCTGGCAGGGTCACAAAGAGTCAGACCTGACTGAGCAACTAAGCACAGCACACAATACAGTAAACAGCAATGAAGGTTATTGGGGTTTTGCTGGCTTTTTCCCAGTCTTCAGATACAAACAAAATGTTGAATTGTGAACTAATGGAGTGTAATGTTGTTAATAATATATGTCATGATCTATGTGGAATATTAAAAGACAAGCAAAAATTACGGTGTTTGGATTTCTTCCAATTTCTCATACAATAGTGTCAAATAGATGAGAGGGACAAATTGGGAACATGATAGTGGAAGGAAGTTATGAATTCATTTTCGTAGAATATCCTGAAAATACCCTTAAATGCTCTCTCTGGATTGCCTCAATGATAATTTTGCCAGAGATCAGGAATTTCTTTCACATCATACCTATAAACTAGTAACTTCTTTCCTGGAAGAAAAACTGAAAATTTCTCCAGGAAGCTCATAAAGTCAGCTGGTTTCTAACACTAGGCTAGCTGACACCAAAAGTAATTTGTCCCTTCACTATCAAGTCCCTCGTATGCATGCCCTAATAAAAGAGAAAACAACAGAAGTCTGATTTCCTTTTCTGGAATATACCTTCAGGAGGCCTACCAAGAAGAGCACTGCTGTCCTTTCATGAATCTCTTTGCAGAGGATAAGAGACTAGGGGCAGAGGGCACAATCACTTCTTACAGTCTCCTGATTTGTTGTCTCTTATAAAATTTGTTCCTTATTCTGTGTGACACTCTGTTCTGTCACGTGCCAACCTGAGAAGGAAGCAGTCTCATATAAATATTGAATTTTAATTCCCACAAATCTTTGTAAAATCTCCCTTTTGTTCAGTCAGACTTGATCTTGGATATTGACTTGATTTCCATGGAATGAAGAAATGTCAGGAGGATAATTACACTTTCTAACTGTCTATAGCAAATTGATCTGTATTTCATAGATTTACATTCCTCTATACAGGTAGGGACTGTGGCTCTAGAAAGCTGGAGGTTTGGGGAGGAATCCTCCCCAGGGTCTCGTACCATCCTTCATGTAAGCTTTCAAAGTGATATAGGCTTAGCTGAGACTATTACTCTGATTCATCACACAATCACACTTAAGAATTAAAATTGCAAGTAAATCAGAGATATGGTAAAATGAGAGGTTCCTGAAGGAAAAGGAAATGTCCTTTGATATTTCCAAGGACACTCCCTCTGCTATGTTCTAAGCCACACCAATTTGACAATGCTTTCTATAGCAACGATAGAGCAGAAGCCTACACAAAGCCATCACTGAGAACCCCTTTATCTACATTGTTCAGCTGTCTTCATATGCCTTTCCTTGATGGTTTTGAATAGAAAACATCCCTTGCTACGATAGACCACAATAGTTTCTTATTTTTTAATAGGGAGCAAGTTCTGCCTTTTTGCCTTTGCTACTGTACCCTGAATAATTTCATCTCAAAATGTTCTTTGTTGACTATAGAGGCAGTGAGAAATTTCATTTTATTATTTAGTAGCAAAACCTATAGTTCTCTGCCACACTTCTTTCTGTAGTGTTTTATATCCTCACAATAATGGAATATTTTTCATACCTAAACAATCCACTGTGTAATATATAATATACAAAATGATAAGCTATATAGATAGATAGATAGATATATTGTACATATAGTTTCTACAGGTAAGTATGTACCCAAGAGTTGCTTACAATAGAGGTAAGGTCAGCCTAAAACTTTTAAATTTCTTATTTGCGTAATGCAATAAAATGATTTTTAAATTGCTAACATCCTGCCCAGGTATGATCAATCACTGCTAACCTGCCTACAACTTAGTAAATTATGAATCTGAAGAGATTACAACTGTCATCTTCATCTCTTGCACTGACAAGAGATTCATATTTCAAATCTGGGCTATCTTTGCATACAATTCAGTGTTATATTGTCCTGCCATCTGCTAATCATGATTTGGAAAGATGATGAGTCTTCCAAATGCAAACATACATTTTCCTCTTATCACAGCAGCACAGTTCACTTTAGCAGAGTTAAGGTAGCATCAGTATTTCCATTATAAACTCCTGATTTCAAGGGGTTATGTTATGAAAGTCTGAAGTAGGAAGAAATATGTCATATGCAGTGTGTTCTGGAATACTTAATAAAGTAACACTGTACTAAAAAATCTTAAGTCTGAAATTGTGTCTTTTAAATACATTTTTGTGACTGAAAACTCAGAAAATTATTTTCATCTTACAAATGATATTGCTTTCTTCATCACAAAATGTGAAATTATTTATGAAAGGTAGTTTTGGAACAAAATAGATGGTGTTGAACAATAAATCAAAGTTAAACATTATATCTTTCTACATCATGTGGGTAAACATTTGATCCAAATATAACCAATCAAAGAACTGTATCCTCCAACCAAAGCAGATGTCCTGGGATTCAGGACATGTGATCCAGTCCACGATCTATGCTGGCCAATGAGAATGAAGTCCAATAATTTGGGGATGAGTCTAGAAAGGTGTCCAAATCTTTACTGTGAGACATGAGCCTCAGAGAAATTGATGTTGGAGCTCCTGTAGGCATCTTTACATCCAGAAAAGAGAGACTGGAACTGGCAGATGTGACGATGTGCAGCTCTAGGTTTAGGCCAGCATAAAATGAGGCAGATTCCAGAGAAAACTTAGTCCTAATGGCATCATTTGTGTCCCCCCATTTCTAACTGCAACTCCACATATGGATGTTTTCATTACATGACCTGATAAACTCAATTTGTTCTCTCCCTTTCCCTCCCTCCCTCCTTTCTTAAACCATAGTTAGTTTTGTTTTGTTTTTTCTTCTGTCACCTAAAGCTAAATGTCTCTTAATTGATACAGCATTCTAATCTATCTCTTCCATCTGAGCTCTAGGCTCTTTCAGTTTAGTTCAGTTCAGTCACTCAGTCATGTTAGGCTCTTTATTCATCTGGAATTTTCTACCTGACTCATCTTCCTAAAAGCATGCTTAATCATATCATTCTCTGTTTAAAAAAAAAAAAAAAGAATAAGGAAAAAAATATAACACTTCCAACAAAGCCCACTGCATCAAGTCTAAAGCCAGATTCTAAAGCCTTCCTTTGTGCCTCACAAAATATGCAAGCTTATTCCAAGCAATTTGTATACAAGTTCCAGTTAAAAAAATATTTCTTTTCTTCTCGCTTTGTTTAAACTCCATGTTTCTGTTCATATTTCCTATTCCTGGAATGACCTATATTATCCTCTTCACATACAGAAACTCTTTTTAAATTTTAAGTACCTATATTCTCTAAGCCTTTCTCAAATATTACGTTTCAATGATCTTTAGCTCCTTCTAATTTTGATAGTCTGTTTACGGTCTATATCTTTGCACTAAATATTTCCTTACATTTCTAGATAATGTTTTTCTTGAATCCAGTGACCATGTTTTAATTATTAATTTAAATGCCTATATTAGGTAAGACTCTTTTACTTTAGGTAATAAGATTAATCTTAAACAAGAGAGGAAAACATTTTATAAGGGTTATAAAATGTTTAAAGGAAGCCAGGGAAGGTAATTCAAGGCTAAGAAAGCTGTACAAATAAACTTTCTTACTTATTCAACAGTCTGCTATCCCAAGCCCAAGTCACTTTGCTAAATCTTTACAAGTAATCATTTCTTTGTCCAAAAATAATACTGTTGTTTTGCCCACTTTGAGGGTTCCATTTCTATGAGATTTCCAGTCATTGAATTAAATTGTCTTTTCTTTTTTTTCCCTTTTCTGTTAATCTATCTTGTAGCAATTTATTTATTATATCATCCAAAAGAACTCATAAGAGATGGGGGGGGAAATCCTCCCTTCCCTAACAGAGGCTATAACCTAAGATCGGAGGTGTGGAGCCTAATGAAATGTTCGGCTTCCTATTCCAAGCAGACCAAGAGAGATGATCAAAGCTCTCAGAGCAGTGGCAGAAGACTGAATTGATTGATGCTGCAGTGATCTTATGATCAAGTAGCACATGCCTAGAGGGAGCAGTAGGAATAAGAGCTCATGGAACCAAGACTACTCTCAGGGTTCCAAAACCTCCTGTACAGATTTGGAAGGAGTTAGAAAAAGTTAAACAAATGGATAAAATTTATAGCGTTAATGTAATTCATACTAACTTGCTGTCTAAGTACAGGAAGAAGAAAATCAAAGCAAAAGAAGAGGAGGAAGATGAGGAGAAGAGGAGGAAGATGAGGAGAAGAGGAGGAACAAGAAAAAATCCAATTGCCTTGCATATGAAAACATGTGCCCTGTTCTCGTCCCACATCCAAGGGATACTCTAGTTCCTTGGTTCTCATACTATGACCTATAAACCCACATTTGTCTGCTAATGACTAGCAGATGCCGTGATGTGGAAATGCAGAACAAATCTAGCTTTATAAGTAAAAATGTCATGTGATCTACATAAATGATAATAAGCTTTTAAAAGAATAATATCTGAGAAGTAACAGAAACCCAGAGTCTTCAGTTCAGTTCAGTTCATTCACTCAGTTGTGTCCAACTCTATGCAACACCATAGACTGGAGCACACAAGGCCTCTCTGTCCATCACCAACTCCCTGAGCTTGCTCAAACTCATGTCCATCCAGTCATTGATGCCATCCAACCATCTCATCCTCTAACGTCCCCTTCTCCTCCTACCTTCAATCTTTTCCAGCATCAGGGTCTTTTCCAATGAGTCAGTTCTTTGGAGCAGGTGGCTAAAGTATTGGAGTTTCAGCTTCAGCATCAGTCCAATGAATATTCTGGACTCATTTCCTTTAGGATGGACTGGCTGGATCTCCTTGCTGTCCAAGGGACTCTCAAGAGTCTTTTCCAACACCACAGTTCAAAAGCATCAGTTCTTCAGTGTTCAGCTTTCTTTATGGTCCAACTCTCATATCCATATATGACTACTGGAAAAATCATAGCTTTGACTAGACGGACTTTTGTTGGCAAAGTAATGTCTCTGAATTTTAATATGCTATCTAGGTTGGTCATAGCTTTTCTTCTAAGGAGCACGTGTCTTTTAATTTCATGACTGCAGTCACCATCTGCAGTGATTTTGGAGCCCAAAAAATAAAGGATTTCACTGTTTCCATTGCTTCCCTGTCTATTTGCCATGAAGTGTTGGGACCAGATGCCATGATTTTAGTTTTCTGAATAATGAGTTATCTTGGTGTCTTAGCTTGGTCTATATAACCAAAAATACCATGAGGTGGGTGTTTTAAATAATAGACATTTACCATTTACAATTCTAGAGGCTGAGAAGCCCCAAATCAGGGTGCCACAATGGTTGAGCTTTCTTCCTGGGCTGCAGTTGACTGCTTTCTTGATGTATTCTTATAGAGCACACAGAGCTCCTTCTCTTCTTATAAGGCCATTCATGAATCTCATCTGGAGGCCTTCACTCTTATGATCTCATCTAAACCTAGTTATCTGCCAAAGGCCCCACCTCCTAAAGCTGTATGCTAGGGCTTCAAAGTATGAATTTGGAGGAGACACAAGCATTCAGTTTATAACATTCAGATTTTTCCTGTGAATTCATAATGCAGAATCTCAATATTAATTGTTTATATTTCTTAATGTAAATAAATATCTGTCATTACGTATTTGAAAAATAAAGAAAAAGAAGAATAAAATAATCTTTAATAGTCATGTATTTGACTATTGAAAATATTCTGGTGAATTTTTTTCTCAAGTTTTAAATATATGTGTGAAATTTAAACAAATTCATGTTTAAACACTTAAATTTAAATATTAGATTCATGTTTAAATATTTAAACATTCATATGTCTGGAGTTTAAATTCTATATATATGGATCTTAAACAAAGTAATAGTCACATGAAATATATGATAATCTTTCTTTTTACTTAAACATGTCACATGTCTTTAAATATTGCTTAATTTTTATTTTAATAACTATAACATATATTCCATATCATTTATGTATTACTTTTCTGTTTTGCTAACATTAATTACATTTTTTCTAATATGATAAATATATTTTTAATACTTAGGTATTCCTATCTCTAAATACTTCTTCATAATAAATTTCATACATAGGCATTTTAAGTATTTTCATTAATATTGCAAAATTTATATCAGAAATATTACAGCAAATTCAGACTCTCACTGTTGACAATAAAGTGCTTTCATACTGGTCCTTTAAAAACACTAATTCTTATTTTATTTTGTTACTTGCCAATTGTACTGAAATTCTTTCTACTATATTTTAACAAAGTCATAATTGTTTTAGATATTTATGGCAGCATATTTACTGGTTACAAAACCTAACTCCAAATATAAAATTAAGGACACATTTAAACGCCATTTTACAGAAGTGTTTTAGCCTACTTTAAAATATTGCTTGAGAAACAGAAATAATTCTTATTAGAAAACTTTTCTGGGGAGACCAACCAAGATGGCGGAAGAATAGGACGGGGACACCACTTTCTCCCTCACAAATTCATCAAAAGAACATCCCAACGCTGAGCAAACTCCACAAGGCAACTTCTGAATGCTGGCAGAGGACATCAGGCACCCAGAAAAACAGAGCATTGACTTCAAAAGCAGGTAGGGGAAAAAATATAAAAGACAAAAAAAAAAAAAGAGAGACAAAGGAGGTGGGGAGGGAGCTCCGTCCAGGGAAGGGAAGCCCGTCCCGGGAAGGGAAGCTTAAGAAGAGAGGTTTCCAAACGCCAGGAAACACTCTCCCTGCCGAGTCTGTGGCGAGCCTTGGAAACACAGAGGGCAACATAACAGGAAGGGAAAAAAAATGAATAATTAAAACCAACAGATTACAAGCCCAACAGTAACTCGCCCAGCGGAAAAGCAGCGCAAACGCCTGCGTCCGCCATTACCCAGTGGGGGCAGGGCAGGGAGGCGCGGCAGGCGCGGGCTGCGGTGCTTTCAGAATCGGGCAGGAGCGTCCTGCCGCGCGTAACCAGAATGAACTAACTGCGGCTAGCGAACCAGACTGTGGGATAGCTTCCAC
>SJYX01007470.1:81732-104542 GCA_006410675.1 Oreotragus oreotragus
GAGAATAGCATTGAAATATGTATACTATCATGTAAGAAATGAATCGCCAGTCTATGTTCAATGCAGGATGCTGGATGCTTGGGGCTGGTGTATGGGGATGATACAGAGGGATGATGTAGGGTGGGAGGTGGGAGGGGGGTTCATGTTTGGGAGTTCATGTACACCCGTGGCAGACTCATGTCAATGTATGCCAAAACTAATAGAGTACTGTAAGGTAAAATAAAATAAAATGGAAGCTCTAAAAAAAAAAAAAAGAAAAGAAAACTTTTCTGAGAGCAAAAGTACAGCAACAAATATATTTCCTTTAACTACAAACTAGAAAAACATTAATTCAAACCTGAATTACCATCAAGAGCACAAGTTAATGCATTTATAGGTTATCACTTGAATTTAATTTTACATTTAGAAAATAAAAAATATAACTTTTCATTATAACAGGCTACATTTTAGTTTTAATGTGAGTATATTACAAAAAAGCACCATTATATATGGAAAACTAGTTTTTAAGAAACCTAAAATCTTATGTTTCTACTATCCCATTGCAAACCCTCTTAAAATAATTTAGTTCCTACTGGAGACTACTCAAGGGAGGGAATCTTTTCTAACAATTCAGATTAACTGTTGGATTAAAATATTGACTTTCAAAAATAATTCTTAAAAGTAAATTTATTATCAATAAGTCATAAATTAAAGAATTTTAGAACCAGAAACGGCATTAAAGATTATCTAGTTGAAGATTTCTCAAAAAATTTTTTCTCTCTCTCCCTCTCTCTCTCACTGTTCAGTGTCAGTATAACCATTTATTCAAATGCAGTCTTATAAGGAACCCCAATACATTCAAAGATGACAGCAGAGGCAATCTGGGATAAATAGTTGATGATTCCCTCACTCCAGCTTCTGAAGCTGAGCAGGAATGCTACTGCTCCACATGGTGCTTCTGTGCCTATTTGAAAAATATAGTCTCCTTCAAGACTATTCTGTTAGTTTGGACATTCATTTAACATATTCATTTTGTCATAAAATCATTTATTATTATACTTTGCCAATATTTTCTCAGCATGCGTGGTATCTATGAGGTACAGTGACACTGTTGTGCACATTTGAGCCTGCACATGTGATCAGTGGACCCTTATGTGAACACTGCAGTTCTAGACAGCACAGTAGTCTAAACAACAGATCTGGTCAAACTCCCTTGTTTTTCAAATGGAGATGACCCAGTTTGACTGAGCCAAGAGTCCCTTACTAGACAGACCTGCACTTACAAAGTACGTTTTCTACTTTTTTTTTTTCTTTTTTTAATTTCCATAATATCCCTATAGCTTTGCATGGAATAAAACAACTGAAAGATAAACTTCAACAAAATTACATTTCATATTGTGATTAATTGCTATCAAAATCAAAGTGATGAGGAACAAGGGTTTCTTTGGCCTAAGAAGGATTAAAAAGGTAGATGAGGAAGAAGTAGTTGGCCTGATGGAAAGGAAATAGAAAATGCACAAACTCTCTTGAAATAAAGGCAATTCATTTGAAGAGGATAGGAAAAGAATCCTTATAAAAAGCATGATTATGGAGTCATAGCCTACAAATAAATGGACAGGATGATGGAAATTTGTCAGAGGCAATAGTATCTAGATGTAAGGTTATTTTGCTTTTCAGGAACAGGAAAAATAAAAGTAGCTATAATATAAGTAAAGACATATGAGCTATTTTATTAAATATTTGGTAAAGAGATGAGTGAGATAAAGAGAATAACTGACAAAACTTATAGCTGTAATTCCCTTTTAACCAAAAGTTTCATAGTCTTTTCCATGGTTCCAAAATAAATATAACCACATATTATGATGGTTAGTCAGTTCAGTTCACTCACTCCGTCGTGTCCAGCTCTTTGTGACCCCATGAACTGTAGCATGACAGGCTTCCCTGTCCATCACCATCTCCTGGAGCTTGCTCATACTCATGCCCATTAAGTCAGTAATGCCATCTAACCATCTCATCCTTGGTCATCCCCTTCTCTTTCTGCTTTCAACCTTGCCCAGCATCAGCGTATTTCCCAGTGAGGGAAAGTCAGTTCTTCATAGCAGGTGGCCAAAATATTGGAGCTTCAGTTTCAGCATCAGTCCTTCCAATGAATATTCAAGACTGATTTCCTTTAGGATTGACTGGTTTGATCTCCTTGCTGTTCAAGGGACTCTCATGAGTCTTCTCCAACACTACAGTTCAAAAGCATGAATTCTTCAGTACTCAGCTTTCTTTATGGTTCAACTCTCATATCCACACATGACTACTGGAAAAACTAAAGCTTTGACTAGATGGACCCTGTTGGTAAAATAATGTCTCTGCTTTTTAATATGCTGTCTAGGTTGGTCATAATTTTTCTTCCAAGGAGCAAGAGTCTTTTAATTTGATGACTGCAGTCATGATATGCAGTGATTTTGGAGCAGAAGAAAATAAAGTCTGTCAGGGTTTCCATTGATTCCCCATCTATCTGCCACGAAGTGATGGGACAGGATGCCATGATCGTTTTTCAAAAGTTTAATTTAAACACTACTTTTTCACTCTCCTCTTTCACTTTCATCAAGAGGCTCTTTAGTTCCTTTTTAGTTCCTTTTAGTTCTCTGCCATAAGGCTGGTGTCATCTGCATACCTGAGGTTATTGATATTTTTCTCAGCAATTTTGATTCCATCTTGTGCTTCATCCAACCTGGCATTGCACATGGTGTACTCTGCATATACGTTAAATAAACAGGGTGACAATCTACAGCCTTGATGTACTCCTTTCCTGATTTGTAACCAGTCTGTTGTTCCATGTCTGGTTCTAACTGTTGCTTCTTGATCTGCACACTGATTTCTCAGGAGGTAGGTAAGGTGGTCTGGTATTCCCATCCCTTTCAGAATTTTCCAGTTTGTCATGATCCACACAGTCAAAGGCTTTGGCATAGTCAATGAAGCAGAAATAGATATTTTTCTGGAACTCTCTTGCTTTTCAATGACCCAACGGATGTTGGCAGTTTGATCTCTGGTTCCTTTGCCTTTTCTAAATCCATCTTCACATCTGGAAGTTCTTGGTTCATGTACTGTTGAAACTTAGCTTGGAGAATGTTGAGCATCACTTTGCTAGTATGTGAGATGAGTGTAATTGTGAGGTAGTTTGAACATTCTTTGGCATTGCCATTCTTTGGGATTGGAATGAAAGCTGACTTTTCCAGTCCTGTGGCCATTGCTAAGTTTTCCAAATTTGCTGGCATATTGAGTGAAGCACTTTCACAGCATCATGTTTTAGGATTTGAAATATCTTAGCTGGAATTCTATCGCCTCCATTAGCTTTGTTCATAGTGAATCTTCCTAAGGCCCATTTGACTTCATACTCCAGGATGTCTGGCTTTATGTGAGTGATCATGCCATTGTGAGTATCTGGGGCATTAAGATCATTTTTGTAGAGTTCTTCGTTGTATTATTGCCATCTTGTGCTTCCATTATGTCCATACCATTCTGACCCTTATTTGTGCCCATATTGGCATGAAATATTTCTTTGGTATCCCTAATTTTCTTGAGGAGATCTCTAGTGTTTCCCATTCTATTGTTTTCTTCTATCTCTTTGCTTTCTTCTATTTCTTTGCTTTCTCTTTGTTTTCTTCTATCTCTATTGATCACTTAGGAAGGCTTTCTCATCTCTCCTTGCTATTCTTTGGAACTCTGCATTCAGATGGATATATCTTTTCTTTTCTCCTTTGCCTTTTGCTTCTCTTCTCTTTGCAGCCACTTGTAAGTCCTCCTCAGACAACCATTTTGACTTTTTGAATTTCTTCTTCTTTGGGATTGTCTTGATCACCGCCTTCTGTTCAATGTTATGAACCTCTATTCATAGTTTCAGGCACTCTATCTTTCGCATCTAATACCTTGAATCTATTTGTCACTTCCACTGTATAATCACTTCCAATCTAGGGGTTTTCCTGATGGCTCAGCTGGTAAAGAACTCACCTGCAATGCAGGAGACCTGGGTTCGATCCCTGGGTTGGGAATATCCCCTGGAAAAGGGAATGGCTACCCAGTTGACTATGAGGAGCAGTGACCTCACAAGAGACTGAGCCAGATTTGCCTATGAGTGTCCAGGCCTCCCTAGCACAGGCATGGGTCAACAGTGGCCTGCCCTGGAGTCAGGGGCACTGAATACAACAGTCTGAGCATAAGTCATTTTGAAGGAGGACTTAGCTCTACCATTAGCCCTACCATATTTTGGTCTCAGGCTAAACTCCAGGAAGGGAACACAGCCCATCAATGGAAAATTGTATTAAAGATTTACTGAGAATGGCCCCTGCTGGCCCATGAACAGTATGAAAAGGCAAAATTATAGGATACCAAAAGAGGAACTCCCCAGGTCATTAGGTGCCCAATATGCTACTGGAGATCAGTGGAGAAATAACTCCAGAAAGAATGAAGGGATGGAGCCAAAGCAAAAACAATACCCAGTTGTGCACGTGACTGGTGATAGAACCAAGGTCCGATGCTGTAAAGAGTAATATTCCATAGGAACCTGGAATGTCAGGTCCATGAATCAAGGCAAATTGGAAGTGGTCAAACAGGAGATGGCAAGGGTAAATGTCGACATTCTAGGAATCAGCAAACTAAAATGGACTGGAATGGGTGAATTTAACTCAGGTGACCATTATATCTACTACTGCAGGCAGGAATCCCTCAGAAGAAATGGAGTGGCCGTCATGGTCAACAAAAGAGTCCAAAATGCAGTACTTGGATGTAATCTCAAAAACGATAGAATGATCTCTGTTCGTTTCTAAGGCAAAACATTCAATATCATATTATCCAAGTCTATGCCCCAACCAGTAATCCTGAAGAAGCTAAAGTTGAATGGTTTTGTGAAGACCTACAAGACCTTTTAGAAAACCCAAAAAAGATGTCCTTTTCATTATAGGGAACTGGAATGCTAAAGTAGGCAGTCAAGAAACACCTGGAGTAACAGGCAAATTTGGCCTTGGAATGCAGAATGAAGCAGGGCAAAGACTAATAGAGTTTTGCCAAGAAAATGCACTGGTCATAGCAAACACCCTCTTCCAGCAACAAAAGAGAAGACTCTACACTTGGATATCACCAGATGGTCAACACCGAAATAAAATTGATTATATTCTATGCAGCCAAAGATGGAGAAGCTCTATACAGTCAACAAAAATAAGCTCAGGAGCTCACAGTGGCTCAGATCGTGAAATCCTTATTACCAGGTTCAGACTTAAATTGAAGAAACTAGGGAAAAATCGCTAGACCATTCAGGTATGACCTAAATCAAATCCCTTATGATTATACAGTGGAAGTGAGAAATAGATTTAAGGGCCTAGATCTGATAGACAGAGTTCCTGATGAACTATGGAATGAGGTTCGTGACATTGTACAGGAGACAGGGATCAAGACCATCCCCATGGAAAAGAAATGCAAAAAAGCAAAATGGCTGTCTGGAGAAGCCTTACAAATAGCACTGAAAAGAAGAGAGGCGAAAAGCAAAGGAGAAAAGAAAAGATATAAGCATCTGAATGCAGAGTTCCAAAGAATAGCAAGAAGAGATAAGAAAGCCTTCTTCAGCAATCAATGCAAAGAGATAGAGGAAAACAACAGAATGGGAAAGACTAGAGATCTCTTCAAGAGAATTGGAGATACCAAGGGAACATTTCATGCAAAGATGGGCTCGATAAAGGATAGAAATGGTATGGACCTAACAGAAGCAGAAGATATTAAGAAGAGGTGGCAAGAATACACAGAAGAACTGTACAGAAAAGATCTTCACGACCCAGATAATCATGAGGATGTGATCACTAATCTAGAGCCAGACATCTTGGAATGTGAAGTCAAGTGGGCCTTAGAAAGCATCACTAAGAACAAAGCTAGTGGAGGTGATGGAATTCCCGTTGAGCTGTTTCAAATCCTGGAAGATGATGCTGTGAAAGTGCTGCACTCAATATGCCAGCAAATTTGGAAAACTCAGCAGTGGCCACAGGACTGGAAAAGGTCAGTTTTCATTCCAATTCCAAAGAAAGGCAATGCCAAAGAATGCTCAAACTACCGCACAATTGCACTCATCTCACACGCTAGTAAAGTAATGCTCAAAATTCTCCAAGCCAGGCTTCAGCAATATGTGAACCGTGAACTCCCTGATGTTCAAGCTGGTTTTAGAACAGGCAGAGGAACCAGAGATCAAATTGCCAACATCCGCTGGATCATGGAAAAAGCAAGAGAGTTCCAGAAAAACATCTATTTCTGCTTTATTGACTATGCCAAAGCCTTTGACTGTGTGGATCACAATAAACTGTGGAAAATTCTGAAAGAGATGGGAATACCAGACCACCTAACCTGCCTCTTGAGAAATCTGTATGCAGGTCAGGAAGCAACAGTTAGAACTGGACATGGAACAACAGACTGGTTCCAAATAGGAAAAGGAGTACGTCAAGGCTGTATATTGTCTCCCTGCTTATTTAACTTATATGCAGAGTACATCATGAGAAACGCTGGACTGGAAGAAACACAAGCTGGAATCAAGATTGCCGGGAGAAATATCAATAACCTCAGATATGCTGATGACACCACCCTTATGGCAGAAAGTGAGGAGGAGCTAAAAAGCCTCTTGATGAAAGTGAAGGAGGAGAGCGAAAAAGTTGGCTTAAAGCTCAACATTCAGAAAACGAAGATCATGGCATCCGGTCCCATCACTTCATGGGAAATAGATGGGGAAACAGTGGAAACAGTGTCAGACTTTATTTTTTTGGGCTCCAAAATCACTGCAGATGGTGACTGCAGCCATGAAATTAAAAGACGCTTACTCCTTGGAAGAAAAGTTATGACCAACCTGGATAGTATATTCAAAAGCAGAGACATTACTTTGCCGACTAAGGTCCGCCTAGTCAAGGCTATGGTTTTTCCTGTGGTCATGTATGGATGTGAAAGTTGGACTGTGAAGAAAGCTGAGCGCCGAAGAATCGATGCTTTTGAACTGTGGTGTTGGAGAAGACTCTTGAGAGTCCCTTGGACTGCAAGGAGATCCAACCAGTCCATTCTGAAGGAGATCAACCCTGGGATTTCTTTGGAAGGAATGATGCTAAAGCTGAAACTCCAGTACTTTGGCCACCTCATGCGAAGAGTTGACTCATTGGAAAAGACTCTGATGCTGGGAGGGATTGGGGGCAGGAGGAGAAGGGGACGACCGAGGATGAGATGGCTGGATGGCATCACGGACTCGATGGACGTGAGTCTGAGTGAACTCCGGGAGATGGTGATGGACAGGGAGGCCTGGCGTGCTGCGATTCATGGGGTCGCAAAGAGTCGGACACGACTGAGCGACTGAACTGAACTGAGAATGTCCTTGTCCATCAGAGGAAGACCCAGATTCTCCCACAGCCAGTCCCTCCCATCAGGAAGCTTCTATAAGCCTCTTATCCTTATCCATCAGAAGTCAGACAGAATAGAAACCAGAAAATTAACTAAACTGATCACTTGGATTACAGCCTTGTCTAACTCAATGAAACTATTAGCCATGTTGGATAGGGCTGCCCAAGATGGTTTTGTTCTAATAAAATGTGGTACACTGGAGAAGGGAATGGCAAACCACTTCAGTATTCTTGCCTTGAGAACCCCCATGAACAGTATGAAAAGGCAAAAAAAATATATGACACTGAAAGATGAACTCCCAATGTTGGTAGGTGCCCAATATGCTATGGGAGAAGAGTGGAGAAACAGCTCCAGAAAGAATGAAGAGGTGAGCCAAAGCAAAAATGACTAGCTGTTTATGTGACTGGTGATGGAAGGAAACTCTGATGCTGTAGAGAACAATTTTGCAATGGAATGTGGAATGTTAGGTCCTTGAATCAGGTAAATTGGAAGTGGTCAAACAGGAGATGGCAAGAGTGAACATTGGCATTTTAGGAATCAGTGAATGAAAATGGACCAGAATTGGTGAATTTAATTCAGATGACCATTATATTATGAAGGTAATTAACTTAAAAAAAAACTTTAAAGGGGAAAAACACCCCTCAAAACAAGAGAGATAAACCTTAAGATTATTTGTGGTTGTTTTTGCCTAGGAAATAGCACAGAAAGTTTTAGAGAAATTTACAAGTATTCAGGAAATAACTAAGAGAGTAGCAAGAGCCCAGAAGGGGATAGAGGTCTTCTAAAAAGCAGCAGTACAGAGTGGACATCTGCAGAAGACACAAGAAAGAAAAAACAATTAGTAGCAGAATGCAGTAAAATGCCAAAGAAAGGAAAGACACAGAAGGAAAGGAAGAATCTCAGAGATTAAAAAATGGGAAGCTTATAAAATATGGATAGCATTGTAATAAAAAATAATAATTGGTCTTTTAGGTATACTTGTCTGATTCATGAAATGGAAGAAAGGAAGGGAGGGAGGAATTGAGGAAGGAAGGAAGGAAGGGGAAAGAAAAGGAGGTGTATAGGAAAAGAAGGAGGAAAGGAGAGAAAGATGATCAAAATAACAGGCCTAAAACATGACCACACTAGAGAACATATATCAGTTCCCTCCCTCTGTGAAGAAGGCCTCCTGGCCAAAGTAAACTTTACAATTCAATAGTATATTGGTAATTAGTTGAAATGTTTAATTTAACGGTTTAGTAAATTCAGTTAATAGTTTATCTCAAGTGTGTGATTAAGTTTTTCTTGAGGAAATTCTTTTTTTATTACAAATCTCAATTAAGATTTCTAACATGGTATTGGTTCTTTCAATACATCCCAATCCAGAAAAAGAAATAAGTTGGATCTGTATCTTAATCTGTGTTTGAAAACATGTTTCAGATGGATCAAAGACCTAGATGCACAAACTAAATTCAGAAAATTGCCAAGAGCAGCAAAACTTACATAGTTGTATATGAAAACTTTTTACATAATCTGAGTAGGAAAGGCAAAATATTATATAAATCCAGGAGCCTTAAGGAAAAGACTGATAAGTTTGTTCACTTCGAGTTTTTAAAATTCTGACTCACAGGAAAAATCTTAAAGTAAAAGAAATAGTTGAATATTAGAAGGAAATACATGTAATGTATGATAGACAAAAAGTAAATTCTTAGTACTTACAAAGCTCTACATAATCAGCTTTTTAAAAAGAAAAATCACTGGATGATAAAAATAGACAATCCATAGCTATTAAGTACTTGGTTAATGTTTAGACTTGCTTACTGTGTAATACAAAGTCAAACTACATTAACATCCCATATTCACTTACCAAACTGGCAAATTATCAAAGGTTAGATAACACAATTTGTTAGTGAGATTGGAGAAAGAGAAACAGGCACTCTCAAATATGTTAATATAATTATTAAAATGTATTTGTAATTTACTTAATCTTTCCCCCGCCTCCCCCCATTCCAACTCTAGGATTTTTTGCTACAGATTATCATGAACTATGAAGGGTCTGAGATTTTCCCCTACTTCTGAGAAAATAGTTAGCCTGCCACAGTTTCATGGAAGCTGGCAGAAGACTGGAGATTTCCAAGGCAGAAATGAACCACTTTTGCACTTTATCATGAGATAGAAGCAGCCTGAGTTGCCTGTTTCCATCAGTTTCCTTTCAAGTTCCACAAGGGTGAAAAGGAAGGACTCAAATGGATGCTCTATGTCCTCTGTGCTTGCATCACAGCTGAGGAATCTTGAGTTTAGGAATCTGAATCATTTATGCTGACTAATAACTGCCCCAGCTCTCCTTCCACAGGGACTTACCATCTCTATCTTCCATGGGCTATTTGCCATACAAACCTCCTTGACAATAAATAAAATGGCAGAATAAAATGGCAATTAGCACCTCTACTCACAGACCCTAATACAGGCATAGCACATAGCTTTAAGTATGTGTGTTTTCACTGTAGCTCTGTATAAGAACAAACTGTTACAAATATTTAAGCTCTAAATGTACTAGTGAGTTTGTATATGTTTGTTGGGGACCAGGGCAGGCCACCCCAAAATATGACATATTGATTATTTTCAGTTAATGTTACTTTAGAGAAGGCCGAGACAAGAGGGACAATTTGACTTTCTTTTCTCTTTCCCCAAAAGCCAGAAAGAAACCCTTACTACCAGAATAGAGAATTCTGGGCTAAGAAGTATGTATAAACAAACTTTGTTACTTCTTTACTACCCCAAACCCAAACTCTATATAGAATCTTCACTAAGCACCCAAACCCTAAATTTCTTCATCCTGTCAAGTCCTCACAAATTTATTGTTTCTTTGTCTAAAAGGTATAAAACTTGCTTGCTTTGACTACTTTTTAGGTCCTATTTCTATTAGACCTCCATGTGCACAAATTCAAGTTGGTTTATTCTTCTCCTGTCAATTTTATTATTAGTCCAATTGATTAGAATTCAAGAAGGGTAGAGGGAGGAATTTCCTTTTCCCTGACACTGATGTTATCAATGTATAATAAAGGTAGGAAATTGGTATGTCTCTATCTCTTTTCCAAGTCTTATTTTCCAGAACCTAAGTTCATTCATATAATGAATTAAAAAAAAAAAAAAAAAAACAAACTAGCAAAAGCACTGTACCTAGGAAAGGAAGCTGCATAGTTTGGGGCATGTGGGGAAGAAAATTTACTTTTAATACTTTTTTTTTTTTTTTGCCTTTTGAATTTTATATTTACCAATTCAGAAAATTAGTCATCTTTTAAAACTATTCTGATTTACTTAATTGTTCTTGCCACTGGACTCAGGTTGAGGCATGGCCCCACTCTGATACTCACTTATTCTTAAATAGCAAAGAGAAATAGGTAAGAGGCTTCTAAACCACTGAATATATAGTAGAACCTTACCACCATTATTTTTCATCTCAAGATCCATTTTTTTCCCTACAAAATACTCATCACAAGTGTAGATATTTTATCTAGTGGTTTATTTGATTTTATTCTGCTCCCTCACAGAGGGTACTATAATCTCTACTATGAAGTTCATACAGTAAACCACTGTAAAAAATAGAGAAATTATATTGTAACATGTAACTAAACAGTAAGCTCTAATATGTGACAGCTATTCTGTTGTACAACTGTAAGAGTAGAATAATCAGGTTAATAAAGGGGTTATATTGTTTAAGAGATTAAAAAAATTATTCATCAGAAATTATCCCAACTCTAAGGAGTGATAGCAATATCTCGTACTAATATATTGATGTGAATAACAGCAATAGATTCTCATTAGTTAGATAACACTCTCTTAAAAAAAATCCCTTGAAAATAACAGCTATTTAGTCTCAGGTTAAGATATAAGGCAAGAAGCATTGGTAGTGAGAAACTCATGTATGTTTTTAGACATGGTCTCCTGAGGTAATACTAGTCTAACCGTTTATTCAAGGTATCATTTTGTGTTAAGACACAACTCAGTCTCTAGAAATGGAAGGCGATTGCCATTTTCATGTTCTCTGTTAGTTCTCAGAGTTTAACAGTCTTTTCTTCCTCAACATAATTTCCCTTATTAAAGTACTGATCACCAACAAGCAATTTAAGCCAACAGGAGAACTTCTAATTGCAAAGCAACATGGCTATTTCTTTCAGGCCCACAAGCTCCCTTCTGTTTAAGATGAGGCTCAGACTCTGAAATAGGTATGATATCTGTTCATCAACATTAAGGGTACTGTTTTGATTATGTGTTATGAGTGTTTATACATCCATCTATGAAAATCAGAGCTGAGATTTTCAACACATTCATTTGGGTTTTCCTGAAAGAGCTTTGAAAGACGACTTTTAATCAATAGCAACTTAGCTATATATTTTTTTAAATGACCTAGAGGTAAAAATGTTCTTCTGAAATCTATATTATTCAAGCCATACATCTCCTCAGCCTGAATGTAACTCATTCATTTTTGTTTATGTTTTATGAAATAATAATGTTCCAGACAGTGGGTAAGAAATGCTTATTTGCCCATGGGTCACACATCAGAGCTTATATGCACCCTGATGGACAGGAGAGGGAGCTTCAATTTGCTTTTAAAAAGCAAGATGAAAAAAGATAAAGGAAGGGAAACAGCATTCTCAGTTGATCAGTTGGATCACTTTTATAGATTGCTTGTCAGAGAGAGGAAAGAAATCATAGACATTGCTTCAAGTTTTCAAAGGATTAGCACTGGACTAAGTTGTTCCCTAAACCCCTTCTTACCATTATACCTCAATTATTTGACTTTTCTGTTAGCAAACGCCAATCACTCCCAGGTGTCCTTCATTATCAAGTCAAACCATTTTCTTTCTCAAACCTCAGAATGCAGCATTTCCCAAGGCTTACTGATGGTTTTAAGGGGAACCAAACTTTCAGATAAGATATTTTATACTTTGAAAATCCTTTTAAGAACAGCATGCTGTAAGTATGTGATATTAATTCTCTCTCCATCACACACAGATAAAGTTGGGGAGGTTTGTCTACTATAATCAGGAGAGCTTTTTCTGTTACAGTAACCCTTTCTGACTATGATGTTGCTTCCGACTGTTCACAAAATAAAGGGGAAAAAAGAGCTTTGACGCTGTAAGTCACAACTGTCGTATACTATTAAAAACTGCAATGATGACAGGTGACATATTAAATTATTTCTGTACATCAAATTAACTAGATTTGCTCTTTTCAGATGGACATCAATGCTGATATTTTGTAGTTCAGTGTATATGTTTAGTTCAGTGTGTATGCAACTCAAATCCAAAGTACTGTAAAACAGAAAGAGCTAGTGTTTATGCATTTCTATTTAGAGATGTCCAAATTCAAGGTAAATATTTGCACATCAATGCAGGCTAATCAGGCATCCTTATTAAGTGGTAAAGCTAGTGCTTTACTCAAAGTTTAACATGGAATGGTTAAAGGCAAGGACAACTTTCAGATGCCCTTATCAACATATTAGCCCCAATTGCATTTTCCAAATATGTTATCAAAATGGTAATTCTGTGCTTTCCTTTCTGTAGCTGGACTAGGTTTCATAAAGGTAGAATTATTACTATAAATATATTGGGGGGAAACTATTTCAATTACTGGGAGAATATGTAACTCCAAGTCTATTTATTTCAATTTATTCAACTGTCTTGATATATTCGTGCACAGAACTTTATAAAGAATGAATAAATTCACCTTGAAATTGTACCAATTGACTTTGGCTGGGCTAGACTGTGAGAGGAATCAGAGTACCTTTTTGAAATAAGCCTTGACAATACTGATCAAAACAAAGAGGCTATTCATTTATTAAACTGACAGCTCAACCCCAGCTTCAAGCTTATGGGATGATGGGGCCTGGGGTGTTAGTCATGGCCTGGTGTGCTGGCCTCTACCAGATACATTTTTGCTCCTCACACACTCAGAGCCTCTATCTGATGGTGTGACATTTCCTAGGGCACTGGCAGCTGTTCAGATGTCAAGCAGCTGGTGTGAGAACTGTCATCCATTCTAGGTTATTATTCCATGAGTGACATGCTAGCCCACAGAATTTTTTCATAAAACCATACTGGTTTCCCTTTAGTTACTTACAATCTATCAGAAATTTCAGCAAAGAGACATGTTATGGTTAACAACTCTATTAAAGCAAAATTGAGCATGCAACCATCAGGCCAGATAATAGTGTCTATTATTTCAGGGTTGTGAAACTTGTTACTATAGTTAATGGGCCAAATGTTGTGAATAAATCATTTATTTTGAAAGTGATAGTGAACCCAACTTTCCATTTACTAATGTCAAAGATTAAAGCACTGTAATGCCATTCTGGATACTCTCAGAATACTGCATAAACCAGAATAATATTGGGTATGGTAATAAATGAGTTGGGCACACAGAAACATCACTACCTACCCATGTGCGACCATCCAAAAGCTGTAAAATCATATGGAATGGCAAAACCATGATAAACATGGCAACAGTACATTAAGGTTTCAGCCATCTACAGCATTATCTTGGCTTTTTAAGTACATTTAGCAACATTTTAGTGAAAGCTTTCTCTCTTGGAACACTGGTTATTCTATGCTAAACTAAAGGCTTTCTACTTCTAAGAATATTCGGTTTTAAAATCAATACTAATTCACTAAATACAAGTTCTGAACCAGCATAAGTTGGTGTCAGAATGTGATTGTTGTTGGAAAAAGAGTAAAGTATTTTTAAAAAAAATAGTCTGAAAAGAATGAAGCTGATTAAGGACCAAAATGCTTGTATAAAATCTTTAAATGAAGATAGGAAAGCATAATAACACTCTTAACTAGAGGCTAGACATCCCCAGCTTATAGAACATCTCGGGTCCCTTCAAAAGACAAGCTTACTCACGTTTACGCAAGATGGCAAAAACAAATTTATAAATGTAAAGCCCTTTTAGTAAAGCTAGAACAATGTACTGTGATAAACATATAGATGCTAATATTGCTAATTTCCATTCTCTCATATCATGCTGACTATTCACACATGCTCCTTCATGAACACACAAGTATTCACCATCATATAGTCGGTTTTATTTTATTTTTCCCTAGATTCCTTTCAAAACTTTTGTAATATTATAAATTTCCCTCAAGACCAAGGGGACAAGCTTGTGACCTGGGTTTATATGAACCACTGTCTTACAAAGCTCTAAATGTGGCATATGATTCTAATTGCCAGATTTAGTCCTGAAATTCTAATATGAATTAGTGAGGCTGTAAGTCATTCTCCTTACTGTACTACTGAGTGGACTTCTCTGAAAAGTAACTGATTACAGATTGAAAAACAAACATAGAAAAGAACCTGGTGACATATACTGAGATCTAGAATTTATCCTTATCTGAAACTAAACATACCTTTCAGTTATGTAAGCAAACAAATTCTTAAGCCAATTTGCAATGATTTTGTTATTTGTTCCTGACAAATGTTTAATTTTTATTAAGTTGTCTTTTGAAAGTTCTTCTACAAATTATGTTTGGAAAGGAAAAATATTAAAATAGATATATGTCAATATTTGACAGATTTCACCTACATTTTTTGCCTGTGCTTTAAAAGAAAAATATACTTTAAAATCGTGCTAGATAACTGAACATCCAGATGCAAAAAAAAAAAAAGTATCTAGACACAGAGCTTATCCCCTTTACAAAAATTATTTCAAAATGGACCAAAGTCTTAAAAGCAACTAAGGACAAAAGACAAAGTATCTTCAAAGGACTGAGATCTAGAATTAAATTGACTTACTAGAAAAACAAAATCCAGAAAACAATGGAATGCTATTCTTCAAAAATCTGAAAAATAAATGAATAAAAATAAATACAGCCATTTATACAGAATTCCACATCCAGCAAAAACATCTACAGAGAATGAAAATGAAATACAGATATTCTCAGACAAAAACAAGGTAAATAATAAAAAGGAAAACCTGGGAGAATTAATCACCATCAGGCTTGTCGTAAAGGATATTTTGAATAGAATTGTTCAAGTGGAAGAATATTGAGCACAGAAGGAAGCTAGAATGAAGGCAGGCAAATAATCAAGAGTGACTAGGTACAAAAACAATCTTAAAATGGATCACAGACCCAAATGTAAAAAACAAAACATAAAACTCCTAGAAGCTAACAAAGGAGAAAACCTAGGATACCTTGCATATGGTAATGACATTTTAGATACAACACAAAGACATGATCCATAAAAGAAAGAGTTGATAAGTTAGACATTGTTAAAATTTTGAAAATGTGTGTTCTGTAAAAGATAATGTCAAAAAATGAGAAGATGAGACAAAGACTGGGAGAAAATACTTATAAAAGACATATCGGATAAAAGACTGATGTCCACAGTACGCAAATAGCTCTCGACAACAATTAAAAAAAAAACAAAAAACCTTATGGGCCAAAGACTTTAGCAGACACCTCACCAACAAGAGATAAAATATACAGATGACAAATAAACATGAAAATGTACTTCATGTCAAATGTCACCAGGAAATTACAAATTAAAATGACAGTGAGATACCTGAACATACCTACTAAAATGGCCAAAATCTGAAACATGGGCGACAGCAGTGCTGGGAGAAGCAGCAGCACTATCAGAACTCCCATTCTTTACTGGATGGAATGCAAAAGGGCAAGGCCAGTTTGAAGACAGCTTGGCAGATTGTTACCTGCTCTTATCATACAATACAGGGATCCCACTCCCTGGTATTTACCCACATGAGTTAAAAATTTTGTTAGTCTGAAGTCCTTACAAAAACCTACACATGGACATTTATAGCAGCTTTATAAGTAGGGATGAGTAGACTAAGCACAGCGGGGGGGGGGGTTTAGGGCAGTGAAATTACTCTGTATTTTTTGAAAATACCATAATATCACATAACATGTTG
The DNA here is from genome assembly GCA_006410675.1 of Oreotragus oreotragus. NCBI lineage: Eukaryota > Metazoa > Chordata > Mammalia > Artiodactyla > Bovidae > Oreotragus > Oreotragus oreotragus. Next base: position 98,027 of record SJYX01007470.1, read on the forward strand.
TTATATGCATGCATGCATGCTAAGTCACTTCAGCCGTGTCTGACTCTTCATGACCCTATGGACTGTAGCCCTCCAGGCTCCTCTGTCCATGGGATTCTCTAGGCAAGAATACTGGAGTGGGTTGTCATGCCCTCCTCTAGGGGATCTTCCTGACCCAAGGATCAAACCCAGGTATCAAGTCTCCTGCATTGGGAGATGGGTTCTTTACTACTAATGACCTGGGGAGCCTCACATTTTGTTACACATTTGTCCAAGCCCACAAAACGTACAATGTCAAGAGTGTACCATAATGTAAACTATGAACCTTGAGTGATTATGATGTTAGGGTGTCAATATAGATCCATCCATTGTAACAAGGATAACTCTGGTGGAGAATGTTGATAATAAAGAATAATAGAGTGAGTTGTCCTCCTCCAGGGGAATATAAATATATTCTCACTTTTATAGTTATTTTTAATATCTTCTTTAATCCTACCTTTCCTTTGAGTGTTTCTACTGTTTACTTAACTATGATAACTGTTGCCTAAATATTTTTTGCTTGTATTTTGGTTTCTTGATCAGATGTAACATTTAATGAACATGAAAGTGAAAGTGAAGTCACTCAGTTGTATCCGACTCTTTGCAAACCCATGGTCTGTATGTAGCCTACCAGGCTCCTCCATCCGTAGAATTTTCCAGGCAAAAGTGCTGGAGTGGGTTGCCATTTCCTTAATACTTAATACTAATCACTAAAACAATACTTATCAGAAATTTTCATTTGATTATTCTCAATGTTAGATTTTTCCTATTACCTATTGAGTTATAGTCTTTCAAATAAACATATGCATGTATATACATAGATATTCGTATGTATATATATATAGATTTTTGTTGTTTGCCTATGGAGAGGAAAAGGGATAGAGAAAAACAGAAAAACTTACAGAGGGAGAGAGTACCACAAGCTAATACTTGCTGAAATTTAGACTATGGAGCTTTTGTCTTCCTTAATTTTAAAATATGCTCTACTAACAGGAGGCAAGGAAGAGGAGGGGCACATTAAGGTATTTGCATCTACTTTAAGTCAAAGGATTTAACTGTTTTTTGTTTTGTATTTTTAAGGGAAGGAGTGATGCTAGGATGAGGCAGTAGAAGAATTCATAAGCTTCTTTGACTCCTAGTCTTGTCTGATGTTCAGTGTTATTAAGTGGTATCTGCTAGACAGAAATAAATTACCGTATGAGCAACCAAGGTTTTGAAACCATGAAGTACACACAGCAGGAAACAATTACATTAACAAATGTGTTTATCTTCTGTATACTGTGTAATATTAGCATGAGATAGAATGTTGCAATATATTTGTAATTTTTCACTTTGTCCAAAATTTAAAACAAACTCAGATTTTTAATTCAGTTAACAGTGATAATCTATTCACAATCCAATTCCATTTTAGATTTCATGCAGTCTTCTTCATAATTACTTTGACCAAAGTGAGGAAAATTCAGCTTATGAGGATATTTTTTAGTTTATTTTCTTATTTAAGATCAGACTAGGAAAGCGGCCATTTCTTACAATTTTGTTTATTCTTATATTACTAACGAATTATATATTATATTTTTAATAATTGGATCTTATAGAATCAGGCAAATGCTTTATATTTTCTCTATCTTTTTAAAATATCCAGCTGATGGGAGTCTGATTTTTTTCTGTTTTCAAAAATCTACATCAAAATCCATACAAATGTCTTGTTTCACATCACAATGGAAATAATTCAACTAGGAAAAAAAAATCCCTTTTTATGTGTATGTACAAAGTACTCATTTGTATCAGAGAAGATAACAATTCTGTGGGGGAAAAATGTGATTTCTAAAGAATCTTTTATATATTTTTAGCTTAGATCCTTATTTATCAAATACAAGGTTTCATGCATATTCCTCAGGAAATAAAGGGTATGAAACATCTCTTTATCATTTAATACTACCAGTTGACTTGTCTTGATTTACGTTATTGAAAATACTGTTTCCTATTTACCACTTCCAAACATTTATCTTCCTTTCTGTTCTTTTTGTCATTTGTTTCCTTATTTGCTTGTTTTGTTGTTGTTGTTTTTTATAATTTTATGCTTTTTAGAAAAAAGAAATAATTGAAGAATTTGAAAATTTTGTGTGGAGCTGAATGGCTAACCTACAGTCCCATCTTCATATCCTCTTACTCTTGAGAGAGAATAAAACTCTCCATATTCTTTAGATAACAAGATTTTCCTTTCATACTGCTGGTTTTTATTTCCCCCTCCTCAGCAAAACTGCTGATCAAGTGTCAGGTTCCATTTGAATAGCTTAAGAGCACATTTTGTCGGTTATAACTCTGGAAAATGTCCCCAGTTTACTTTAATTGTCTTCTCTCAGGTGGCAGCAATCAACTGACAGTGATATCAGAAGTGTTTACTACTAGAGCAATGCATTTAGCCTTCTCAGACATACCATATACAAGTGATAATAACAATCTATAATTAAATAGATACCATTTTTGAGTTGCTATATAAACAGCAGGACACAGACCTATTACTTAATTACCAGAATACCAGCTGACAGAAAAAAGCCAACATCTTTTCTAATGTGTGGACTCCAGAAGAGTCTTTTGGCATTGATTCCATTATCTACATACTTGGATTAAAGCATGCCACGGTGAAATGAAAAAACACACTTCATATAGTTAGCCTGCCAACATGTTTCCTTTCCCCTACCTAATACTACATATATGAATTATCCATTATTTACTTGTAACTAAAGATTGAAAAAAAATATGTACATAGTTTCATAGTTGCTACTACTTATGAAAAAGGAAAGAAATATATCCTTGCTTAAAAATAAAAAAACATTTTCTACATTCACATTAAACTAATTCCCCTTCTGAATTCAGTATGAGGAACCAAGAGTACAGTGGAAGTGAAAACTTTTTTAAAAATTAAGTAATTCTAAGAGGTAGATCAAATATTCAAATTCAGTTCAGTTCAGTTGTTCATGTCCAACTCTTTGCAACACCATGGACTGCAGCACGCCAGGCTTCCCTGTCCATCACCAACTCCTGGAGCTTAATCAAACACATGTCCATTGAGTAGATGATGCCATCCAACCATCTCATCCTCTGTTGTCCCCTTCTCCTCCCGCCTTCAGTCTTTCCCAACATCAGGGTCTTTTCCAATGAGTGAGTTCTTCACATCAAGTGGCCAAATTATTGGAGTTTCAGCTTCAGCATCAGCCCTTCCAATGAATATTCAAGACTGATATCATTTAGAATGCACTAGTTGGATCTCCTTGCTGTTCAAGGGACTCTCAAGAGTCTTATCCAACACCACAGTTCAAAGTCATCAGTTCTTTAGTGCTCAGGTTTCTTTATAGTCCAACTATCATATCCACACATGACTACTGGAGAAACCATAGCTTTGACTAGACAGACCTTTGTTGGTAAAGTAATGTCTCTGATTTTAATATGCTGTCTAGGCTGGTCATAGATTTTCTTCCAAGGAGCCAGTGTGTTTTAATTTCATGGCTGCAGTCACCATCTGGAGAGATTTTGAAGCCTCCCAAAATAAAGTCTGTCACTATTTCTATTGCTTCCCCATCTATTTGACATGAAGTGATGGGACCAGATGCCATGATCTTTGTTTTCTGAATGTTGAGTTTTAAGCCAATTTATTCACTCTCCTCTTTCACCTTCATCAACAGGCTCTTTAGTTTTTATTCACTTTCTGCCATAGGTGTCATCTGCATTATCTGAGGCTATTGATATTTCTCCTAGCAATCTTGTTTCCAGCTTGTGCTTCATCCAGTCCAGCATTTCTCATGATGTACACTCTATATAAGTTAAATAAGCAGAGTGACAATATGTAACCTTGAGGTACTTCTTTCCTGATTTGGAACCAGTCTGTTGTTCCGTGTCCAGTTCTAAATGTTGTTTCTTGACCTACTTACAGATTTCTCGAGAGGCAGGTAAGGTGATATGATATTCCCATATACTGAAGAATTTTCCAGTTTGCTGTGACCCACACAGTAAAAGGCTTTGGGGTAGTCAAAAAGCAAAAGTAAATGTTTGTCTGGAACTCTCTTGCTTTTTCGATGATCCAACTGATGTTGGCAATTTGATCTCTGGTTCCTCTGCCTTTTTAAATCAGCTTGGCCATCTGGAAGTTCACGATTCATGTACTGTTGAAGCCTGGCTTGGAGAATTTTGAGCATTACTTTACTAGCATGTGAGGTGAGGGCAATTTTGTGGTAGTTTGAATATTTTTTGGCATTGCCTTTCTTTGGGATTGAAATGAAACTTGACTTTTCCAGTCCTATGGCCACTGCTGTTTTCCAAATTTGCTGGCATATTGAGTGCAGCACTTTCACAGCATCATCTTTTAACTGAAATAGCTCAATTGGAATTCCATTACCTCCACTAGCTTTGTTTGTAGTGATGCCTCCTAAGGCCCACTTGACTTCACATTCCAGGATCCAGGATGACTCTGGTGTGAGTGATCACACCATCATGGGTATCTGGGACATTAAGATCTTTTTGTATAGCTCTCCTTGTATTATTGCCACCTCTTCTTAATGTCTTCTATTTCTATTAGGTCCATACAATTTCTGTCCTACATTGTGCCCATCTTTGCATGAAATGTTCCCTTGGTATCTCTAATTTCTTGAAGAGATCTCTAGTCTTTCCCATTCTATTGTTTCCTCCATTTCTTTGCATTGATAACTAAGGAAGGCTTTCTTATCTCCCCTTGCTATTCTTTGGAACCCTGCAATAGAATGGATATATCTTTCCTATTCTCCTTTGCTTTTAGCTTCTGTTCTTTCTCAGCTATTTGTAAAGCCTCCTCAGACAATCATTTTGCCTTGTTGCATTTCTTTTTCTTGGGGATGGTGTTGATCACTGCCTCATGTACAATGTCATGAACCTCTCTCCACATTTCTTTAGACACTCTATCAGATCTAATTCCTTCAATCTTTTTGTCACTTCCACTGTATAATAATAAGGGATTTGATTTAGGTCATACCTGAATGGTCTAGTGGTTTTCCCTACTTTCTTCAATTTCAGTCTGCATTTGGCAATAAGGAGTTCAGGATCTGAGCCACAGTCAGCTCCCAGTCTTGTTTTTGTTGACTGTATAGAGCTTCTGCATCTTTGGCTGCAAAGAATATAATCAATCTGATTTCAGTATTGACCATCTGGTGATGTCCATGTGTAGAGTCTTCTCTTGTGTTGTTGGAAGTGGGTGTGTGCTATGACCAGTGTGATCTCTTGGCTAAACTCTGTTACCTTCGACCTGTTTAATTTTATACCCCAAGGCCAAATTTGCATGTTACTCCAAGTATCTCTGGACTTCTACTTTTGCATTCCAGTCCCCTTTAACGAAAAGGACATCTTTTTTGAGTATTAGTTCTAGAAAGTCTTATAGGTCTTCAGAGAACCATTTTACTTCAGCTTTTAAGCATTACTGGTTGGGGCAGAGACTTGGATTAGTGTGATATTGAGTAGTTTGCCTTGGAAATGAATAGAGATCCTTCTGTTGTTTTTAAGATTGCACCCATGTACTGCATTTTTGTACATTTTGTTGACTATGATGGCTACTCCATTTCTTCTAAGGGATTCTTGCCCACAGTAGTAGATATAATGGTTCAGTTCAGTTTAGTCGCTCAGTCGTGTCTGACTCTTTGCAACGCCATGAACTGCAGCACGCTAGGCCTCCCTGTCCATCACCAACTCCTGGAGTTCACACAAACTCATGTCCATCGAGTCAGCGATGCCATCCAGCCATCTCATCCTCTGTGGTCCCCTTCTCCTCACTGGGATGCTCTCAATCCCTCCCAGCGTCAGAGTCTCTTCCAATGAGTCAACTCTTCACATGAGGTGGCCAAAGTATTGGAGCTTCAGCCTCAGCATTGGTCCGTCCATAGAACACCCAGGACTGATCTCCTTTAAAATGGACTGATTGTATTTCCTTGCAGTCCAAGGGACTCCCAAGAGTCTTATCCAACACCACAATTCAAAAGCATCAATTCTTTGGCATTCAGCCTTCTTCACAGTCCAACTCTCATATCCATATTGGTTATCTGAGTTAAATTCACTCATTCCAGTCCATTTTAGTTCACTGATTCCTAAAATGTCAATGTTCACTCTTGCCATCTCCTGTTTGACCACTTCCAATTTACCTTCATTCATGGACCTAACTTTCCAGATTCCTATGCAATATTGTTCTTTACAGCATTGCACTTTACTTTCATGACCCATCACATCCACAACTGGGTGCCATTTTTGCTTTGGTTTTGTCTCTTCATTCTTTCTGGAGTTATTTCTTCAGTGTTTTCTAGTAGCTTATTGGGACCTTCTGACCTGGGGAGTTCATCTTTCAGTATCCTATCTTTTTGCCTTTTCATACTGTTCATGGTTTTCTCAAGGCAAGAATACTGAAGTGGTTTGCCATCCCCATCTCCAGTGGACCATTCTGTCAGAACTCTCCAGCATGACCCATCCATCCTGGGTGGCCCTACA
>SJYX01007471.1:0-10865 GCA_006410675.1 Oreotragus oreotragus
CTGAGGGAGAGGGAGAGGGTGGGGTGATTTGGGAGAATGACATTGAAACATGTATACTATCAGGTAAGAAACGAATCGCCAGTCTATGTTCAATACAGGATACAGGATGCTTGGGGCTGGTGCACAGGGATGATCCAGAGAGATGATATGGGGTGGGAGGTGAGAGTGGGGTTCAGGATTGGGAACTCATGTACACCCGTGGTGGATTCATGTCAATGTATGGCGAAACCAATACAGTATTGTAAAGCAAAATAAAGTAAAAATTAAAATTAAAAAAATTATATTCCAATTTAAAATTTTAAAAATGAAATCAAATTTTTAAAAAGAAGAAAAAAAATTGCAACCATGAGGTTGCAATTATTCAGAATTGAAAAAAAATCTGAAAATAGTCATATTTTTCAACAATTGAGGAGGAACACTGTAAGAAGACTCTTTGACACTGAGAATTGAATGCCAACTTTTTTTCACCTCTTATTCTTCCCAAATTAATATATTGTCTCACAGGCTTAGAATGACTCCAACCTCCCAATGACTTCATTAAAATCTGAATATACTGAAACTGACTGAGACTAGAGTTTCCCCCTGCTTACTCCAAAGCTGCCTAACTTTATGACAAAGTAACAGACAGAATGTAGCAATTAAGCCATGCTCCCATTAGACAGGGCTCAACATATTTTTTTAACCTAAATCATTTGAAGTTCCAATTTATTAAGCAGCAAACCAATAGCATTTTCAAGGACAAACAGAATTTTAAAACAAATGATCATGGTTTTGTTGGTTCTCCTTCGCTAAGCACTAAAATGATGATAATAAAAATATTATGCATTAAACAATCTCTATGAACCTGTAAATACTACTTAATCGTTCCATATCTTCCACATATATAAAATTGAGATCATTATAGCACCAACCTCCATAGGGTGCACTGAATATTATGTAAGTTAATAAATCTGTCCAGCTTGTCACACTGTAGATGCTATGAGGATGTCTGTTATTACTATCATACCATGAATTAAATCTAGGGGTTTCGTCCCAGGTTTCTGACCCCATGTGCTCCTGCCCTAACTCAGAGCCTTTTCTGGGGAGGTGCAGGAAGCTGCCTGGGCCATCCAAGCACAAGCATGGATTACCTTGACTCTGGCGGCTCAGACAGTAAAGGATCAGTCTACAGTGCAGGAGACTCTGGTTTGATTCCTGGGTCATGAAGGTCCTCTGGAGAAAGAAACAGAAACCCACTCTGGTGTTCTTGCCTGGGAAACCCAATGGACAGAGGAGCCTGGTGGGCTACAGTCCATGAGGTTGCAAAGAGCTAGACATGACCGAGCAATTAACACTTCCACTTGACAGAGGAGGTCCTAACAAAGGGTTGGCCTGCCACTGTCCATAAGTCAGTTTAAGTGGAAGAGAGAGAAGAAAATATGACATGCCTTTCAGTTAAATGTACTTACAGCAAAAACCTACAGGCATTTCAAAGACTAAATAGAGGAAATGATGAGCATCATCAAGAGTCAATATGAGATGCTGAAAAATTACTGTCCCTGTTACACAGCAAATTATCACAATTACCCAACAACAGTTTACAAAACCAGAGTGATCATGGATGTCAGGGTCTGCTCATCTTAGCCCTCCCTCTTTCTGGAGTGAATAATTGATTGATTAGGCCAGAAAAAGCCTCTGGCCCACAAACGAGGAGCTAAGGTGGCCAGATTTAGCAAAACAAAAAAACAGGCTACACAGTTAAATTTTATGTTCAGAAAAACAACAAACTATTTTTTTTTATTATAAGTGCATTCCAAATGGTGCATGGTTCATATTTATATATACTAAAAGATTATTTGTTAATTATGACAAGCACATTTAAGCAGGTGTTCTGGATTTTACCTGGCAACCTTAGTAGACCTACTTTCCAAAGTTCCTTTCCAGGGACGATTATTTAAGAAAGGAAATTTTATGGAATGAATATTTATTTGTATCTCCATCTCCCAGAATCATATGTTAAGGCTCTAACTCCTAATATTACATATTTGAGATAGAGACTTTGGGAAATAATTAGGTTGAGATGATGAGTGTGAGACTCTTATGATGGGATTAGTGCCGGTATAAAAAGAGGTGTAAGCGTTTGTCCCCTCTTGGGGCAACGCAAAGCAGAGGCCATGGGGGTACACAGCAAGGCAGTGGCCTCCTAAGAGCCAAGGGTAGAGGCCTCAAGAGAAGAAAGCTTCCTGGGCAGCCCTTGATCCTGAACTCTCAAGCTTTTAGAATGATGAGAAATGAATTTCTGTGTTTAAGCCACCCAGTCTGTATTTTATTACAACAACCAAGCAGATTAAGCCGCTGAGCAGCTCACCACTGAGCCACCTGGGACGCCCTCAGCTTCCATAGCTTTCCTTTCTAATTAATTTTGCTTTTCTGCCATTCCTGACCTCTTTACACTCCAATTTCAAACTCACTGCCTTTCCAAAAGTGGGCTCCATTTCACTTTTCCCTAGACCACTCTTCCAGGTTCTAGACACTGCTGTACAATGCCCTACTTACAAATTGTCTTCACTTTAAAGTCTCATCAAGAACAGGTTAATAAAGCCCTTGCCTATCCACTGTCAGCCCCCTTTTCTGTTGCCTGTTGAATGTTATTTTTACCACACAGTGGTTTTAGTGGATTCAGGCAAGGCTGAAAACTGTTACAGTAGGCCGGAGACTGAATGGGGAATTTCAATTTTATTTTCCACTTCAGAAAAATATTTGTTACAGAACACTTGGAAAACTCAGCCTAGATTTTACAATTCTTCTATGAAAACTCAGCCTAGATTTTACAATTCTTCTATGAGTTTTGTGTGCAACTTCTAAAATCTCTACCTTGTTTTTTTTTTTTTTTTAATTTACTAATTGTTTTAGCATACACAAGGGGTTCCCTATTGGCTCAGATGGTAAAGAATCCATAATGCAGGAGAGCTGAGTTCGATCCCTGGGTCAGAAAGATCCTCTGGAGAAGGGAAGGGCTACCTAATCAACTATTTTTGCCTGAAGAATTTCATGGACAGAGGAGTCTGGTGGGATCCATGGGGTTGCAAAGAGTTGGACATGACTGAGCAACTAACATTCTCACTTTTTTTTTTTTTTCACTCTATCACACACATATTCTCCCACACCTATTTGGATTTTTATAGTTCAGTCTCCATTAAGTAGCTGAGCTCTTGACTGGAAACTAAAGCTTTTGCTTTTCTCCCATTCCTGACCTCTTTCCCCCTCAGTCTCAAACTCACTGTTTCTTCCTGTCCCTCTACCTTCCCCCTACTTGTCTCCCATACACACACACACACACACACACACACAGTATTAATTCTTACTTATTTTTCATTCATCTTTAAGCATAATTAAGACAGTGCTATATACACAGCAGTTACTCAGTACATCAGCTGTTGTTTTCTGACAACACTAACCTGCAGTTATGCTCAATTATTTCTGATTTATGAAATTATTTCTGAGTTATTCTCTTTTATCAATCTCAGAGGAAAACAAGAGAAAGATTCTGCCTGGAAAATAGTGCAATTACTCTCAAGGAATTTCCCATAAAATATTCTCAAAAATATAAAAAGAATTGTGGTTTATGAAATTTACTTTAGGCCTCCCCATGTTGATCTTTTCACTCTAAAGCTTATTTCATTTTGGTCCTTAGCTTTAAGCACAGAATAATTTGCTTGCTTGGATTACCATTGGTTCTAATAAGTGTTGGTCGTTAATAAAACTTTTTCAGAACATGATAATGGCTTAGGAAAAGTACATTTATATAGTAAAAGTAGAAGGGAAATGATTCTTGGGAGGAAAAGCTTTCCGAATTATGCAAAGAATGAAATTTACTCAACTTTTAAAGATCCAATGGGAGAGAATCTGTATGCAGTTATGCTTGTTTAACTGACTTAAGCTGAGCTTTTCCACCCAAAATAGACACATTTTACATAAGAATGTTATATATTGGTTTATTATAAGTTGCATGAGCCTGGTTTCCTCTGTAAGTATTGCTTACTTTATTTCATTTCAAATTCATTCTTGAATTCATGGCTCCTTTGTGCTTTTTTAGAAAAAAGATATTTTCCCAATGGATGCATTTTACTTCCTTTCAGTCTGCTTCTTCAACTCCTCCAAAATTCTAAATTCTGACTATCAAACACAATTTAACAAGCTGAGAGTAGGTGTGTTCCTAGCCTGTGATTACCCAATACCCTATGCATACCATTATCCTGCTGAGTTGCAATCATCTCTTTGCTTGGCTGTATTCCCTGCGAAAGCATGAGTTTTTCAAGACCACAGCTTGGCTGTTATCCCGTAAGGCACATGGTTCCTAGCATATGGCTGGGACTTGATCTATGGACCAATAAACAAACCAATAGATAAACAGGGACTTCAAAATAGCCATGATGACTCAGGCACTCAACAATGAAGTAGTAAAGAGGCTGAAAGTAAATAGTCTCTGCAAGAGAAACTGAAAGTCACTCAGCAGTGCCCGACTCTTTGCGACTCCATGGCCTGAATTCTCCAGGCCAGAATACTGGAGTGGGTAGCCTTTCCCTTCTCCAGGGTACCTTCCCAACCCAGGGATTGAACCCAGGTCACCTGCATTGCAGGTGAATTCTTTACCAGTTGAGCCACAAGGGAAGCCCAAGGATACTGGAGTGGGTAGCCTATTCCTTCTCCAGTAGATCTTCCTGACCCAGAAATCAAACTGGGGTCTCCTGCATTGCAGGCAGATTCTTTACCAACTGAGCCTCTACAGATAGGTTTTTAAATTCCCATGAAAAACATTTCATTCTGTCACCAGAAATATCACCTTGAAACTGTTAGTTTCTGGCATTTGTTATTGTTTGAAGCTAACCACAGTTATTTGAGCCTTCCCTGGTGGCTTCAACAATAAATAATCTTCCTGTAATGCAGGGGACCTGGGTTTGAGCCTCGGGTTGGGAAGATCCCCTGGAGAAGGGAATGGCTACCCACTCCAGTACTTGCCTGGAGAATATCATGGACAGAGGAGTTCATGAGGTCACAAAGAGTTGGACATGATTGAGTGACTAACACTTCACTTCATAGTTTTATTTATCTTTTTCACTAATATCCTCTGTGCTCCAATGTTTAAGGTAATTTCTATGACAATAGAACAGAAACAAATGTCTCCCTACTAATATAATGAGTCACACAGAGGAGCAGTTTTAAGTAAATAGAAAATTATACCATAATGAATCACCATTGAATTTTATTTTTTATTTATTTTTTTACCATTGAATTTTATACTATCATAACTACATGATTTTCCACTTACATTTCATTAGCACTTGCAAATTTACAGTTCCTTTCATATAAATGATGTTATTTAAAAAGACCTATAGCTTTTAGTTATACAAAGCACTATAGGACTTTGTGGTTTTTTGAGAAAATCTGAAGTACAGAATTATACAAATTAAAAAGGTGGAGTTCCAGCTGATCTAAGCTAATAGAATTTCATTTCCTCAATGCCTCCCCAAGTGTTATGTGGATCACAGTTCAGAAACCTAAGTGAACCCGGATAGTTTATAGGCTAGAGGAATTTAAAAAGAGAGGCAGTCCCCAGAGGGGTGCAAAAAAGAACCCTGGGCTGGAAATATAGCATTAATATTCAAAGAAGACCAATTGTGTCAACAGTCTTCACAATATGACTTTCAAGTTAAAGCACCCCAGAAGAACAATAAATCAATAATCAGCTCTATCAGACGTAACTGATTGTGTTTCAACATTGAAGCTAATATACAAGAAAATTATCTGGAGGAATTAACTAGCTGTTTCATGACTCCTTAAGGAAGCAATAATACTAACTAGTCTCAATGAAACAAGAGCACTGTCAGTTATAGGCACATTAATGTAGAATGTCCTTATTTGATGTCCTGATAGAGTCCAATTCACTGCTAGTATCATCAGTCTAAATATACCATGGACACCATAGGGTTTTGTTACCATATCTTAATCAGCAGAAAATGATAAGGTATCCTTTTAGGTGACATTAAAAACTGAATGACGGTAGTGACATAACTTAAAATATATATATTCTTTTAAATTTGGAAACAACTGGATACTTGTAGAGAATTCAGAGAACATTTCAGTTCTGGGTCCTGTCTGGCAAAGTGTATGCTACACTCCTGGGCAGTTTGACATGAAAATTACTAATGTTCTGATGTCAGCAAAACATATATATTTTAGACACCCTCCAAGCTCACTGCCTTTTCTCTAACATTACCATATCCATCTTCATACCATTTGAATCTTCATCATAACATACTGAATGTTTATCCTGGGTCAAGAACTGAACTTCTTTCTCCTTCCCCTGATTCTGTTCATTTGGTTTCAAATTATCAAGTGTCTGGTTTATTCCAATCACTTCCTTATGGTTTTTCCTCAAACTTCCTTCCTCACTGCAGACACAATGAGTACAACACAGACAAACAAATATGACTGCAAACCTTTCCTATTTCAAATCTTTCAGCCATGCCCTTTTCGTTCATCTAGAAAACACTTGCTTCCTCACGAGGCTATGCACCTGCAAAAGAGTCCAGGCTTCTTAGCATGGCATAAAAGGTACTTCTGGTTTCTATCTAAGGTACGATCATCTTCTAGTATTTTCCTCACATTTACCTTTCAGAAATAGCAAGTACATGACAGTGCCCTGAAGACAATATTCTGTTTTACACACCCGTGTCTTTTCTTATGCAGTCCATTCATCCTGAAATGTCTCAGTTTCTAGGGCACTTGATGACTTTCTACCCAGCCTCCAAAGCATGCTGTAATATTACCCTGTGAGGCTCTCCTTTCTATCTTCAAGAAAGTAAATGTACTACCCTGTATTACATTAAATCTGCCCTTATTGCTCACATCATAAGCTATGCATTCATCTGTTACATGTTTGTTTCCCTCAACAAATATGAGACTCCTAACGGCACGAGTTTTGTCTTATTTATCTTCATATACCTAGAATTCAGTATAAAATCTACTTTAAATACACAATAGGTATTTATAGACTGCAGAAATGAACTTAAGAGAAAAAGTTAATGATTCAAATAGAAACCATGTTTTATTTGGATTCCTGGTACTTTCAACAACAGAAATACCACAAGCATGGCTGATGATGCCATTTCCATAGGCTATTATAATTCACTTCAATCTTATATAACAGAATCCCCCAATTCATTTTTATTATACCTTGGAGAGTGTATTTACCTACTTGTTTATTTAAATAGTAATATTTTACTGAGAAAATAAGTAGTTATGTAAATATTAGCTAAAGATGACCTATCAAACAGGGACTCTGCAAAGAAATTACTTTCTTCTTAGAGTCAAGAGATAAATCAATAGTAGCTTAACATTTAAGATGAAAGCCTGGATACTTGTATGCCAACATACCAGTATTTCAAATTGAAAATTGCATGTAGTTCATTCTAGAAACACTTCATAAACTGACTTCTCTATTCCTCTAATATTAACATCTGTTAAAATAATTTCTGCAATTCCACAGTATGCAAAACGCTTTGCTACTTTCTCTCATAATATCTCCTCAATCTAGGTCAACTCAACTCTATCTGCATCCACCCAACCTCTGGACCAACTGATTCCATGATATTCATGCTTTACTTAGAATAAAGTTCTCCTATGTTCCTAACTTATGACACAATTCTTTTCATCTGCTCTTGTTGAGTGATAATTAATTTTTCCCTGGGACCATTTGTCTAAAGGGATCTAACAGAAGCAGAAGATATTAAGAAGAAGTGGCAAGAATACACAGAACTGTACAAAAAAGATCTTCAGGACCAAGATAATCATGATGGTGTGATCACTCACCTAGAGCCAGACATCCTGGAATGTGAAGTAAAGTGGGCCTTAGAAAGCATCACTATGAACAAAGCTCATGGAGGTGATGGCATTCCAGTTGAGCTGTTTCCAGTCCTGAAAGATGATGCTGTGAAAGTGCTGCACTCAATATGCCAGCAAATTTGGAAAACTCAGCATTGGCCACAGGACTGGAAAAGGTCAGTTTTCATTTCAATTCCAAAGAAAGGCAATGCCAAAGAATGCTCAAACTACAGCACAATTGCACTCATCTCACACGCTAGTAAAGTAATGCTCAAGATTCTCCAAGCCTGGCTTCAGCAGTACGTGAACAGTGAACATCCAGATGTTCAAGCTGGTTTTAGAAAAGGCAGAGGAACAGAGATCGAATTGCCAGCATCTGCTGGATCATGGAAAAAGCAAGAGAGTTCCAGAAAAACGTCTATTTCTTCTTTATTGACTATGCCAAAGCCTTTATTGTGAATCACAATAAACTGTGGAAAATTCTGAAAGAGATGGGAATACCAGACCACCTGATCTGCCTCTTGAGAAACCTATATGCAGGTCAGGAAGCAACAGTTAGAACTGGACATGGAACAACAGACTGGTTCCAAATAGGAAACCAACTCTGTGTGACCCCATAGACGGCAGCCCACAAGGCTCCCCCATCCCTGGGATTCTCCAGGCAAGATCACTGGAGTGGGTTACCATTTCCTTCTCCAATGCACGAAAAGTTGACTCATTGGAAAAGACTCTGATATTGTAAGGGATTGGGGGCAGGAGGAGAAGAGGACGACAGAGGATGTGATGGCTGGATGGCATCACTGACTCGATGGACATGAGTTTGAGTGAACTCCGGGAGTTGGTGATAAGACAGGGAGGCCTGGCGTGCTGCAATTCATGGGTTTGCAAAGAGTCGGACATGACTGAGTGACAGAACTGACTGACTGACTGAAGTTCCTAACTTATGAGACACTATTCATTTCATCTGCTCTTGTTCAGTAATAATTGATTTTTCCCTGGCACCGTTAGTCTCAAGGGTCAAGCAATATAATAAAATGAAAGGTAGTATTTCATCATCTATACATCTACCAACATCTGCTCATTCAACAGATATTTGAGTTGCAACTTTCCAGTCATTATTTAATTATATTTTCTCAATAATTTCCATCTGTTAATATGGATGCCATCTTATCTCAGCCTTTCTCAATTTTTATCCTGTCACTAGAAATTCCTAGAATCGTTAATGATTTTAGGATATGAAGCAATTTCCCATTTTCCCCCATCCTTTTTCATATCCTTAGGTTACTTATATGATCTTTCATAGTAATGACTCTTCAAACATATGGATTCCATGTGTCTTAATGTCCTACACTATCGCTACACTTTCGATACTTACCAGCCTATGCTGAAATCAAGATTGCCAGGAGAAATATCAGTAATCTCATATATGCAGATGATACCACCTAATGACAGAAAGTGAACAGGAAGTAAAGAATCTCTTGATGAAGGTGAAAGAAGAGAGTGAAAAAGCTGGCTTAAAACTCAACATTCAAAAAAGATCATGGCATCCCATCCCACCACTTCATGGCAAATAGAAGGGTAAAAAGTGGAAATAATGACAAATTTTATTTTCTTAGACTCCAAAATCACTGTGGACAGTGACCGAAGCCATGAAATTCAAAGATGCTTGGTCCCTGGATGGAAAGCTATGACAAACGTACACAGTGTGTTAAAAAGCAGAGACATCACTTTGCCAACAAAGGTCCATATAGTCAAAGCTATAATTTTTCCAATAGTCATGTTCAGATGTGAGAGTTGGACGATAAGGTAGGTTGAGCACTGAAGAATTGATGCTTTCAAATTGTGGTGCTGGAGAAGACTCTAGAGAGTCCCTTGGACAGAAAGGAGATCAATCCAGTCAGTCCTAAAGAAAATCAACCTTGAAAATTCATTGGAAGGACTGAAGCTGAAGGTCTAAAACTTTGGCCACCTGATATGAAGAGCAAAGACCGTGATGCTGGAAAAGACTGAAGGCAAGTGGAGAAGGGGACGCCACAGGATGAGATGGTTGGATGGCATTTGAGTGAATGGACGTGACTTAAAACAAACTTAGGAAGATAGTGAAGGACAGGGAAGCCTGGACGGTCAGCACAAAATCTGACAGGGCATCAGTCTTGAATTCTCAGAGTCCAGAACTGTGAGAAACAAATTTCTATTGTTTATAAGCCACCCAGTCCATGGTATTTTTGTTTTAGCAGACCCGATAGACTGATACACTACAAGTCTCATTCAGGAGCAGTTACAATCTAGGGCAGAGACTATGTCTTCCATTTTTTATCTCCCATAATATTGAGAACCATACACATTATATTTGATATGATTTTAATAAATGTATGCTAGAAAGAAAAAATATTAGAACTGGAAAGTTCTTTAGATACCATATTGTTCAAATGTTTCATTTTTACATTCAGATTTTGCAGACCTGGGAAAGGTAAGTGACTCCCACAAGGCCACAATGAATGTGATAAACATGTAACAGGGAAGAACAAATCTGAGTCCATATTAGATCTGTTCCTTTTGCTTTCACCTGTGTGCTCTGCTGCTTATGCTTATTCAAACTGGCTCTGCACCTTCGTAAAAGAATGTTGCCTACAACCTGAAATATACAGGATAGCTTATTCTCAGGGCTCTGACCTTTAAGAGTCAATTCATACCGAGATAAAAAGTTGCAGAACAGAGAATAACATTTGTCTTGTTGGAGGTTTATAGGAACATCTTGACCTGACCTTTGTGGACAGCTGCAACAACAAAGTATTCCTAGACCAAGCAGTTTGCAACAACTAACCACACCCCTCTCTCACCTTGCCTTTAAAAATGCTTTGAAGCCCTTTGGGGATCTCAGTGTTTTGGGGGGCATGAACCACACCTTCTCCTTGCAAGCCATACAATAAAATTCTCTGCTCCAAATTCTGATGTTTCAGTTTTGTTTTTTTTTTGGGGTTTTTTTTTTTTTTTTTTTTTTG
>SJYX01007471.1:10999-55519 GCA_006410675.1 Oreotragus oreotragus
GTTTTTTTTTTGGGTTTTTTTTTTTTTTTTTGGCCTCATTGTGCATCTGGCACAGGAACTTGCAATCAGTAGCAAAAAAACAATGTAGAAATAAAAATACAGTCTTCAAAATTATCATACATCATTTATTTGTGTGACAGTTATTTAAAAACCTCAAGTGATATAAAGTTATGTCTTCAAAGAGACAAAAAAGATGAATAGGGTTTTGGAATTTTAGAACTTAAGAAGACAGAGTTCATATACCTAAATTAATCTCATTTATAAAAAAGCTACAGAGTCTCAGAGGGATAAAATTCCTTTGCTAAATTCACAAAATGGTAAAGATCTGGTTTACCAACGCTGAATCAAGTTTTATTACCACTATATCATACTGACTTTAAAATAACACATTCTGTTATAAATTGCAATTCCCATTTTTGAAGCAAATTAGTAAAAACAGCAACTAATATGCTACATTCAAAAATTAAACAAAACTTCAGAATACACCACAAATATCCAGGTTGCAAATTTTATACATGTTGATTCAGCTTCTAACAACCTAAAAATGTAAGAGGGCTAAGTCTGAAGAATTAGTAATCTAAAATTCCATTTTCTTTTGTCAAAGTACAACAACACATGTATAAAGCTATTTTAAAATGAATTGTTCTGGAAAATGGGGACTCTGACACAACAAGGAGGTCATGAAATCCACAGCTTCTTCATACGTCATCAAAATTTATTCAAATCACTGTAATAGATTTTCTGCTCTTAGGAAACGAGCAATAAATGACAGCGTCCTTTCTAACGGCAATTCTTGACATTCTTATTAAAGTTTTGTTTTAAGTGCCCAGATATATTAAATCAATCCATTGTTTTCCATCTACACAGACAGTCCAGAGTTCTAAAGGAGAATGGAAGCAGAAAGGAAATCAATCATCAGAATGTGCTTCTTTTAATACATTATGCTGTTGGTTAATTGGGTTTTAAAATAATCTGATATAAATTTGAACTTGAATTCAAAGTCCTTGAGAAAACTATTGCCAAGAAAGGAGAAAGTAATATTTTCCTAAAGCTATTCTTTGAAAACAGTGAAAGAAGTACTTATCCATAAGGATTTAACATTGTTTCCTGTTTCACAAGCTGCGAGGGCCCTGGCAGCACCTGAAAGTGACGCATTAAATTGTAGACTTTACTTATTCTCCTGGTATAGGGTCTATGTTTCTTCCTGCTGAGCGGCAGACAACATCATGTAACACTGACATTCTCTTTGCAATTCTCCAGGTTCTACTAAAGAACTCCCTCTGTAGAGGTAGAAAGTTCATCTAAGAACCCCAGAAAGGTACCTAACTTCAGTCAAGCCTTTAGATCAAATCTTACTTTTTCTTCCAGCAGAAGTTGACAAAGAGAAAATAACTGATTACCTCGTGATGAGCAAATAAGAAATAGTATTATGGAAACCATTAAACATGGGTCCAAAGCAAAAGCTACAAATTATTTAACACTAAGCGATAACAACCCCAGATAACCATGATGGTGTGGTCACTCACCTAGAACCAGACATCCTGGAGTGTGAAGTCAAGTGGGCCTTAGGAAGCATTACTACAAACAAAGCTAGCGGATGCTATAGAATTCCAGCTGAGCTATTTCAAACCCTAAAAGATGATGCCATTAATATAATGTACTCAGTATGTTAGCTGCTGCTGCTGCTGCTGCTAAGTCACTTCAGTCGTGTCCGACTCTGTGTGACCCCATAGACAGCAGCCCACCAGGCCCCCCATCCCTGGGATTCTCCAGGCAAGAATACTGGAGTGGGTTGCCATTTCCTTCTCCAATGCATGAAAGAGAAAAGTGAAAGTGAAGTCGCTCAGTCTGTCCGACTGTTAGCGACCCCATGGACTGCAGCCCACCAGGCTACTCCGTCCATTGGATTTCCAGGCAAGAGCACTGGGGTGGGGTGCCATTGCCTTCCCTGCAGTATGTTAGCAAATTTGGAAAACTCAGCAGTGCCCACATGACTGGAATGGTTCAATTTTCATTCCAATCCCAAAGAAGGGCAATGCCCAAAGAATGTTCAAACTGCCATACAATTGTGATCATTTCACATGCTAGCAAGGTAGTGCTCAAAATCCTTCAAGCTAGGCTTCAACAATGATCTGAGAATTTCTAGATATACAAACTGGATTTAGAAAAATCAGAGAAATCAGAGTTCAAATTGCCAACATCTGCTGGATCATGGGAACCCCCTGTAGCTCACATGGTAAAGAATCTGACTGCAATGCAGGAAACCCAGGTTTGATCCCTGGGTCAGGATGACTCCTAGAGAAGGGCATGGCAACCCACACCAGTATTGTTGCCTGGAGAATAGAAAAAGCAAGGGAATTCCTGAAAAATATCTACTTGTATTTCATTGACTACACTAAAGGCCACAGCAAACTGTGGAAAATTCTTAAAGAGATGGGAATACCAGACCGCCTACCTCCTGAGAAACCTGTATGCAGGTCAAGAAGCAACAGTTACATCCAGAGGTGGAACAACAGACTGATTCAAAACTGGGAAAGGAGTATGTTAAGGTTGTATATTGTCACTCTGCTTACTTAACTTATATGCAGAATACATCATGCAAAATGCTGGGCTAGATGAATCACAAGTTGGAATCAAGATTGCCAGAAGAAATATCAATAATCTCATATATGCAGATGATATCACCCTAACGGCAGAAACCAAAGGGGAACAAAAGAGCCTCTTGATGAAGGTGCAAGAGGAGAGTAAGCAGGCTAGCTTAAAATTCAACATTCAAAAAAAAAAAAAAAAAAAAAAATGGCATCCNATCAAGATTGCCAGAAGAAATATCAATAATCTCATATATGCAGATGATATCACCCTAACGGCAGAAACCAAAGGGGAACAAAAGAGCCTCTTGATGAAGGTGCAAGAGGAGAGTAAGCAGGCTAGCTTAAAATTCAACATGAAAAAAAAAAAAAAAAAAAAAAAGATGGCATCCAGTCCTATCAATTCATGGCAAACAGATGGGAAAACAATGGTAACAGTGACATACTTTATTTTATTGGGCTCCAAAATCACTCCACACAGTGACTGCAGCCATAAAATTAAAAGATGCTTGTTCCTTGAATGTGAGAGTGGGACCATAAAGAAGGCTGAGCACCAAAGAATTCATGCTTACAAATTGTGGTGCTGGAGAAGACTCTCAAGAGTCCCTTGGACAGCAAGGAGATCAAACCAATCAATCCTGAAGGAAATAAACCCTGAATACCCATTGGAAGGACTGATGCTGAAGCTCCAATACTTTGGCCACCTAATGCAAAAAGCTGACTCATGGGAAAAGCCCCTGATGCTGGAAAAGATTGAGGACAGAAGGAGAACGGGTTGACAGAGGATGAGATGGTTGGATAGTGTCATCAACTCAATGGACATGAGTTTGAGCAAACTCAGCGAGACAGTGAAGCACAGGGAATCCTGGTGTGCTGCGCTCCATGGGGTCGCAGGGTCAGACAGGACTGAGCAACTGAACAACAAAATAGCAACCTAGAAATGTGACAAAACTGAGAATTTGTGCCATTGAATCATGGCATCATTTTAGTACCAAATCAATGTGAGTGACTGTCTTTTTGTAGGATATACAGTGACTGACACTTGAGAAGGGTTTAATAATAGCTATGGTTATTGTCATTTTGTTGTTACTAAAGTGGCAGTAAAGAAAGGAGCAAACTAGTATACATAAATCAGTTACTAAATGTCAAACTCTTGACAGTTTATACCAGTTTTAACACTCAATGGGCATTCTTATCTTCATTTTAAAACTTAAGAAAAAGGAGGGAAATAGTAAATACTTTGAGGAAGTTTACTCAGTTAGTAATTGCTAAAACTGAGATTCAAATAGCATACATAATTGTCCACATGGATCTCTGGTATGTCAAGCCCTGAGCTAAGCAAGTTAACTGGGCTATCTCATTAAACACACAGGTAGTAAGTGGCTAAACAGCGATTCAAACTGAGACTGTCTAGTGCCAGAATTTCAAGTCTGTAACTACCATTCCACAGTGCTTATTAATTTTAATGTCCATGTTCTTTCCTCTACACCAATCAGGGGTTAAAACACAGAGGAAAATTCACACTTTTTTCTTCTCTTCCTGTCATAATATTCCCCAAACCGTAAGACAATATAACACACCAATGCCTTTGGAGATTCAAAAGATGCTAATGATAATCTAGCTGAACTAAAAGGTCCATTTCAATTGTCAAAGAAAATGCTTTCTAGAAGGATAAAAGAGCTTTACAGGGAGCAGAATTGCACATGTCTTAATGGATACTTGTGTAATAAATTTTCCAATTAGGATCAATCATTGAGACCAATGATATTTATCAGCAACCCAAGAGAGAGTCAGCATGCAGTTAAAAGCAATTTAAAAGCAACTCCAAACGTGTTCTAGATTTGTGCGTTTGCTTTAGATGGCCTTCAACACACTACCCAGGTGCATTTTTTTTTTTTTTTCCTTTTCTGGCTGTACTTGGTACAGGCTGTTCAGATAATATTTTGTGGCATCTTTTGGAAATACAAAATTTTGTAACCATGTAAAAGAGAGTGAGTGCTGTAACATTCCCTCATTTCTAATGTTTCCATATTTTTATTACAGTAGTGAAAACTCTACAAGGCAAACTGCAACGTGATCTTGGCAACCTCTCCTACAAATACAAGCACAGTCCCAGACAATTGACATTCCTTGGGCACCAGAGCTTTCAATTCTTGCACTTTGGATCCTGGAAACTCTGTTCTAGCTTGTCATAATTGAGGCTTTGACAGCCAAACACATCTGCTGCAAAGAATGGTGTACATTTTATAGAAACTTTCCATCTAAACACATATATTTTTCTGACACAGCCTAGATGTCTCATTGTGCAAACATGAGAGAGAAAGTGAGTCTTGAAAGAAAAGATCCTCCAGAGAGACTCTTTTTGGCTTAAGAGAAGTCACTTGTAATCACGTAGCAAAGTATGAGCATATAAAGTATTCCCGTGGAGAAGGAAATAGCACCCCACTCCAGTACTCTTGCCTGGAAAATCCCATGGGCGGAGGAGCCTGGTAGGCTACAGTCCATGAGATCGCGAAGAGTCAGACACGACTAAGTGACTTCACTTTGACTTTTCACTTTCATACGTTGGAGAAGGAAATGGCAACCTACTCCAGNGCACCCCACTCCAGTACTCTTGCCTGGAAAATCCCATGGGCGGAGGAGCCTGGTAGGCTACAGTCCATGAGATCGCGAAGAGTCAGACACGACTAAGTGACTTCACTTTGACTTTTCACTTTCATACGTTGGAGAAGGAAATGGCAACCTACTCCAGTGTTCTTGCCTGGAGAATCCCAGGGATGGAGGAGGCTGGTGGGCTGCCGTCTACTGCACAGAGTCGGACACAACTGAAGTGAATTAGGAGGAGCAGTATGTTCTGATAACATTTTTAAAAAATACCCTAAATTCACTGATGTACTGGTTAATATTGAGTGAAGGATTATCTTAGAGAAAAAAAGGCAAAATAATTACATGGGACATTTTAGGCACTGATATAAATTATTCTGCTGATTAATTGGTTTTTAAAAGAATGTGATATAAATGTGGACATGAATTCAAAGCCTTTGACAGGACTACTGCCAAGAAATGAGATTGTAAGAAGACTTGGATGTTCAAGATTTTCCAGGATATGAAATAATTGAATTTTTCCATCAACTACATTTACTTCTATTTCTCTATGTTGCCAATCAAACAAAGGCAGCAGGAAATGCAATCCATTAGACTTAATCACATTGAGTTCAAATCATATTTAACTATTCAGTTGAAGAAAAGTATCAGCAAAGCTAATCTGAGAGCTGAAAAATAGCGATAATAAGATTGAAACATAATAATAGGATAGGAAATGCCTAAGAAATGGAGAATCAACAAGTATATATAAATGTCAATACAAGAGGCAATCTGTATTATTAATTTTAAGGAGGATTTACCTCTGATCAAATCTTTTTTTATATTGTATCTCAAAACTTTAGAATTCTCCTCCTAAACTAGACAAAATTGCAAATGAAGAAACATCAATCTGACAAGGATATTGATAAATCATCAATAAAATTTCTTCTTGTTCAAAGATAACACAATCAAATTTTAGAAAACTTTATAAGAAATTTGAGAATTGAATATACTTTAAAAATATTGTGAATCCCATTATACATAAATGGGAAAATGTTTGTGTCATTCCTTAGTTTATGGGTTCTTTGAGCGTTAAATACAGCACCTGACTCAAATTCGGGGATTTTGCCAGTTGCTGAGTATACCTAGTCTAAGCATTTATTCTGGACCTGAGAAAAGACCACAAGATGAGTTTCAGGACCCCCTGAACCCTCTATGAGATGGGCCTGAGTGAAAACTCCATTCATCATAAGCCCTTACTATGACTGGGGGACCACAGAGACCTTTAGGGTCTCCTGAAATTAGTGTCAGTTCATAGCCAGTCCTCAGGAATCCCTGGAAGATCTATTTCCTTTCCCCACCCCGCCACCCCACAGTTACCTTGGTAAAAGGTCCAAGTCACTCTGGGAAAGGATGGGAGATAGATTAAAAGCAAACATATTTGGTAGAAGGGCAGAGTCCTTTCTCAAGGGGATCCAGCCTCCCCTTCATTCAAGGGCTTCTGTAAACTGGGTCAAGTCTGGGAATTGACCAGAGGGTCCATGATTCTGTCATGGTTCACATTAGGCTTTTGTTCACTTGTCCTAGAACTCTTCCACTTAGATCAAGTAAGAATTTAGCAGGCTTCTCACTTTCTAACTTCTACAACAAGCCAGTGCCAGGCAGGTATCTGTGAGTCTGCCTACCCTGATCACTGCTTTGACTCTGATTTTCATGATGCTAACCACACTCCCTTGCCTTGGCCAACTGGGTGCTCCCATTTGCCTCTGCCACTTTAGAATCCAACTACCTCCACTGTATTTTGGTTTCCCAGTTCAGTGGTAGCAGTTCTCATGGTGTTTTCTGGCTAACAGAGAAAAGTGATCAGAGGGCTCTTCAAGATTGCCGGTACTCCCCTCACAAATTTATTTCTCACAGTCATGATGAAAGGTATGTCCTCTGGACCCTCCTAGGATGGGTGAGTAGATCTAAGTGACAAACCCATTTTAACATTTCTACCTTCCTAAACCTTTGAATCCCTTTCCCTATAGTATATCAGAGCAGGTCTAGCATTTTAAGTTAATTTTACTGAGGCTCACATTTTGGTCCATGTTTTAGACAACAGGCAATCAAACAAACTGTTAAGGGTTCTCTCCAATTCCCTGAGCTGCAACATTAAATCTAGAATCTCTGCCTAGTGGGTCTCTTTGGATTTCAGAGGTAAAATGTTCCTGATTTGGGTGTGTAACTCTGGCCCATTTACTGAATGACTGGTTAGTTTGAACAGGGCCCAGAACAAGTGAAGGTTCTGCAACAGGTCTAGGCTTCTGCACAGCTGTTCTGACACTCAGGTCATACGATCACATGATCAAAATATTTTCCCCTAAATGTATGTACTAGAAAAGAGACTTCTAAGCTGTGTATGGGTCTTCACAAGGATTCTGTCCTGGTTTCTAAAAACCAAAAAATATTGGAAGAATTATTGAACGCTATAATCTTTCCATTTCCCAGTATCTCCATGAACTGAATCTATGCAATGAAATGACCATCTACAGAGATCCAGGGTCACTGTGGATTCTAGAATAGTAAATACAGAAGCAGGATGAACTTCTACCTGATAAATCACAAATCAAATCTAATATTACTTTTGGACAAAATGGGGTTGATGAATTCTGCTGCTGCTGCTAAGTTGCTTCAGTCGTGTTCAACTCTGTGCAACCCCACAGACGGCAGCCCCCCAGGCTCCCCCATCCCTGGGATTCTCTAGGCAAGAATACTGGAGTGGGTTGCCATTTCCTTCTCCAATGAACGAAAGTGAAAAGTCAAAGTGAAGTCACTCAGTCGTGTCCGACTCTTCGCGATCTCATGGACTGCAGCCCACCAGGCTCCTCCATCCATGGGATTTCATAAATCAATANGGCTCCCCCATCCCTGGGATTCTCTAGGCAAGAATACTGGAGTGGGTTGCCATTTCCTTCTCCAATGAACGAAAGTGAAAAGTCAAAGTGAAGTCACTCAGTCGTGTCCGACTCTTCGCGATCTCATGGACTGCAGCCCACCAGGCTCCTCCATCCATGGGATTTCATAAATCAATATAGAATTCTTATCCAACCCCTGCTATAGAACAGTATAATGAGTAAACTCGGAAAGATCTAGACTGATGGGAAGCACAGGTTGTTCAGTGGGAAGTGAGGTATACTGGGAGAAGTGAGGCCTGGATTTAATCCAGGTCTGAACAGCAAATAAATTATATGCTTATTAGCAATAAGACTCTCCATTTCTTAGCCTTGGTTTTCACATCTGAGAGCTGATGAGGTCGCAGCACATAAATCCAGTAGAGTATATCCACATTCAAAGCTATACTGATACCCATACTTTTTTGCTTTGGCGATGTGGTCAAGGCCTAGGTTTACTGTGAGAATATCTGAGTACTCTGGAATCCTCAGTTCATCTTGTAAATTGTCCTGGAGTTGCCAACTATGTGGGTCTTAGGTTGTTTTATATTTTACTTTTTGTTTTTTTCTTTCAATTTTAGTCTTTAAAATGGAATAATAACTTGTATTTTTAAGATACTTTACTTTTTTGAATTTTGAATCCTATGATTTATTATATTTCCTTTAAACATTTTAGGATTAGAGGAATAAGAATACAAAGATCACATATAAATTGGCCAAGACAATTCATTTTGCTGAGTATGCTAATTTGTAATTAATTTACTAATAGTCTCCAGAGACTGTGGACTCAGAGGCTATTTCAGTTAAATATTAAAATTTCCCTAGAGTACTACAGCTAATATTTATTGAATGCTACTATATGCCAGATACTGTGTTAATATTACTCTTCTTTACTCACCAAAACAATCCTTAAAGCCATAATAATCAATAATTATTAAATATTTTTTGCATAACAAGCATGCTTATATTTTAGTATAAGCCAGGAAGTTTTGAAGTATACTAAACATACTATTAAATTTAATCCTCAAGATACCCATTATCATCCCTACCTTGGAGATGAACAAAGAGAGCGATTAAATAAACTGCCCTAGTCATACACTTAGTAAGCAGCAAAAATTCAAACCAGAGACTCATTCTCAGTTCTGAGGATTTAACCATTGTATTACTTCATTACTAAAAGTTAATAAAATTTGACCATCAAGTTCACTTAGTACCTTGCCAAAGTCGTGGATTCTAAATAGCAGAGGCGAAATTCACATCCAGAACAGCCTAGCACCAAGGTCTAAGATTTTTACCACCATCTAATGCTCCGTTCTATGCTAAAGGCAAAAAACAAACAACTTAAGAAAGCAAAACTGAAGTTTTGAGAGGCTGATGAAACTATTAAGACAACTAGAAAAATGTTGATGAAGTTAACACTTAATAAAAATCAGAAAAAAAGAATAGTATCTGAGATACCAGTGCACTTTGACTCTGTTACAGAAACCTTGAAATGCCCATGTGCCCCCAGGAAAGCTCAGTTTAGTTCAGTTGCTCAGTCATGTCCGACACAGGAAATCTATTTAGAATCCCAACAAAGTCCAGGAGCTCACAGGCCGGGATCAGCAGACCTACTGGTTATGTTCTGATGTGGGGCAGATTACAATCTGAGACCTTAAATCTACCTTTTTACCCATGCTGTTTTCAGGTCCCAGGTCTGTCTGCTACTGTTTTACTTTGCCTGGGATGATCTGCTCAGCTGGTACTTAAGTGTGCCAACATGCCTTCTTCAAAAACGGGCACTGCTCCTCTGCCATGGGCAGTAAAGTTGACAACTACTGAACCATTTTGCCATTGTGTACTAAGATAAAAGCATAAGACTCTATGATGAGATAATTAATTCAGATATTCTGGCTATTCAGTTCAGTTGCTCAGTCGTGTCTGACTCTTTGTGACCCCATGAACCACAGCATGCCAGGCTTCCCTGTTCATCACCAACTCTGGAGTTTACCCAAACTCACGTCCATCAAGTCGGTGATGCCATCCAACCATCTCATCCTCTGTCATCCCCTTCTCCTCCTGCCCTCAATTTTTCCCAGCATCAGGGTCTTTTCCAATGAGTCAGCTCTTCGCATCAGGTGGCGAAAGTATTGGAGTTTCAGCTTCAACATCAGTCCTTCCAATGAACACCCAGGACTGATCTCTTTTAGGATGGACTGGTTGGATCTCCTTGCTGTTCAAGGGACTCTCAAGAGTCTTCTCCAACACCACAGTTCAAAGGCATCAATTCTTCGGTGCTCAGCTTTCTTTATAGTCCAACTCTCACATCCATACATGTCTACTGGAAAAACCATAATCTTGACTAGATGGACCTTTGTTGACAAAGTAATGTCTCTGCTTTTGAAGATGCTATCTAGGTTGGTCATAACTTTCCTTCCAAGGAGTCTCTTTTAATTTCCTGGCTGTGATCACCACCTGCAGTGATTTTGGAGCCCCCCCAAAATAAAGTGAGCCACTGTTTCCACTGTTTCCCCATCTATTTGCCATGAAGTGATGGAACCAGATGCCATGATGTTTTCTGAATGTTGAGCTTTAAGCCAACTTTTTCACTCTCCTTTTTCACTTTCATCAAGAGGCTTTTTAGTTCTTCTTCATTTTCTGCCATAAATTTTGCATTAAAACTTGTCTGTGGCTTTGCTCTCAATGTCCACATGGCTTCAGATGCCCCCCCCCCCACCGTCTGTTGC
This sequence comes from Oreotragus oreotragus, assembly GCA_006410675.1. Classification (NCBI taxonomy): domain Eukaryota; kingdom Metazoa; phylum Chordata; class Mammalia; order Artiodactyla; family Bovidae; genus Oreotragus; species Oreotragus oreotragus. Next base: position 21,830 of record SJYX01007471.1, read on the forward strand.
ACTATCATTCGGTCTCTTGAATATGGCAAATTTACTTACTCCATGAAGCCTTTTCTCATTCTTCCAGCCAGATAAAATAATGCTTTGTCTTCTAGGAAGCAGGGTTCATATCATGAGCTTTATCACCGTAATCTTCTGTTTACCTTGATAGCTGCATCAAGTTGGTAATCTATTAAGGACTACATCATAATCCCTTAATGGGACTTGTGCATAGTAATCTCTAAAATGACTGAGCCAGCAGGGAAGCCCACTTTCAGTCTCTAAAATATTGCCCATTCTGAACTGTACTCCAATTTACCTGAGTTGTCAGTCTAGTTCTAACAGCCCAGAAGAGCATCTTATCTGGTTAAGTGTCTTTCTTGCTATCTTGTTAAATGTGCCTTCCTACTCCAGCTAAGTCCAGCTCCTCTATAGCTCTATCCGTCTCCTTAATGAATGTACGTTGTTGCACTAGTTGGCATAAGTAAAAAATAAAAAGGAAGCACAATGTAAATCTGTACAATTAGGGATACTGAATCCTTACACTAAATTACTGTAGGAATAATCCCCAAAGACAACTTTATATTTCCCATCAGATGTTCTTTTTAAAAAAACAATATTTTAATGAGATAGTTTCAATTTAACAGTCATTGAAGAACCCAGATATGCAACACTCTGCCTAGCAACACAGTCAGTACAAGGGCACAGGTCATGGTAATATGATATGTGACATATTCTTCATTGTCCAGCTGTGGCCCCCCCCTCACTTTTCCTTTGAGTGACACTCCCTCCAGCACCATATATAAAGTTACTTAACACAAGTTACTGATTATAAGTCAATCATCATTCTATTGCCCATTGCTTTAAATGTAAACAACTTTATTCTCTCACTGAATGGCAAACTGGGGAATCATTCCTTGAAAAGGCACAGTTTCCCGTGAGATGGGAAACGTTAAATTTGCAATTTTATTTTCTCTCAACTTCTTCTCCTCATTCCAATTTGTTTAGAACCAAAAGAGCTGGGAATTTTTAAGGAGAAACAAAATAAAATGAAAAAAAAAAAAGCTATTTAAAGATGCTCCAGAATTGTAAAGTATATTCTAAAAGAAAAATTTAAAAACACATTTAATATTAACTCTATCTTTCAATCTAATTCTCTTTAAGCTGCTATTTGTTTTACATCTTAATCATGCCTTAGTTTAACCATATCATGTGGAAACACAATACAGATATCCATACATACTTTGAAGAATATACATAAATGTTTCTAGAATTCTGCAGGAAAAATGTTTCCCATAATTTTTCTTTTAATGTAAGTTTCATTGAAACTTACATTTTTTAGTAAGAATAAAAATCTCATAATTTTTTTTTCAAAATTATCCATCCATTTCTCCTGTGTCTGCATGTTTAGTCACTTCAGTCATGTCCAACTCTTTTTGGTCTTATGGGGGCTGCAACCCTATGCAGCCCTCCAAGCTTCTCTGTCCATGGGATTCTCCAGGCAAGAATGCTGGAGTGGGTCGCCATGCCCTCCTCCAGGGGATCTTTCCAACCCAGGGATCGAACCTGCATCTCCTGCATTGCAGGTGGATTCTTTACCAATGAGCTACCAGGAAAGCTCCATTTTCTCCTATCTTGACCTAAATGTGAGGACAATATGTGATCCTGATTTCAATGGGGGAAGGATAAAGGTCGGCACTTTTCAGGGACTTCTACTCTGTGCCTGTTGTTATTTAGAAACTATGTCTTGTCTGACTCTTTTTGACCCCCTGAACTGTAGCCCACCAGGCTTCTCTGTGCAAGGGGCTTTCCAAGCAGGAATACTGAAGTGGGTCACCATTTCCTTCTCCAGGGGATCTTCCCAACCCAGGGATTGAACCTGTGTCTCCTGCATTGGCAGGCAGATTCTTTACCAGAGCCTTAGATCATAATCCTCATTTTATTCTATTTTCTCAAAACGATCTAATCCTACAAAGGACTAGTAAGAAGTGGACAGTTGACTGAAACACTCACGAAAAGAAAAAAATTAAGTTCACATTACATGCTATAGAAAAGAATCACCACATTCCTCTTCAAGGTCTCAGTTCTAGTGGTCAGTATCCTCCATCTTCTAGCTGGCTCTTCATTTCTCTTACCTTCACCCGCACAAAATATAGACTAAAAATCTCTCTAATTGCTTTCAGCATTTCAGCTCTGGCTCTCAATCTGTGTACCTCACTTAGCCATACTAAGATTCATACAAAAAAAGCCATCTTCTGCCTCTCAGGCATTTCCCTTGAGTGGTATCCTTACCACACCAATAGCTAGTTTTAAACAACGGATGCATACATTGATCTCCTCATCCCCAATCCTGAAAAATCTCTAATAATTGAAGAAAACCCTATGAAATATATTCCCAATGATTAATTCTTCAAGCCATTCCTCCTTTATCATGCTATAATGTCACATTTTTTTGTAGGCAACACATGTCATAATTTATCACCTAAAAATGAGAATTTAAATATGCAAAGCAGTGGTAAGAACTTATATTGAATATTACCTTTTGGAGAGGAGAGATTCTGCAACTATCTGAGGCTCTTTAGAAATGGTTCAGTAATTTCAGAGCCTTAGATCATAATCCTCATTTTATTCTATTTTCTCAAAACGATCTAATCCTACAAAGGACTAGTAAGAAGTGGACAGTTGACTGAAACACTCACGAAAAGAAAAAAATTAAGTTCACATTACATGCTATAGAAAAGAATCACCACATTCCTCTTCAAGGTCTCAGTTCTAGTGGTCAGTATCCTCCATCTTCTAGCTGGCTCTTCATTTCTCTTACCTTCACCCGCACAAAATATAGACTAAAAATCTCTCTAATTGCTTTCAGCATTTCAGCTCTGGCTCTCAATCTGTGTACCTCACTTAGCCATACTAAGATTCATACAAAAAAAGCCATCTTCTGCCTCTCAGGCATTTCCCTTGAGTGGTATCCTTACCACACCAATAGCTAGTTTTAAACAACGGATGCATACATTGATCTCCTCATCCCCAATCCTGAAAAATCTCTAATAATTGAAGAAAACCCTATGAAATATATTCCCAATGATTAATTCTTCAAGCCATTCCTCCTTTATCATGCTATAATGTCACATTTTTTTGTAGGCAACACATGTCATAATTTATCACCTAAAAATGAGAATTTAAATATGCAAAGCAGTGGTAAGAACTTATATTGAATATTACCTTTTGGAGAGGAGAGATTCTGCAACTATCTGAGGCTCTTTAGAAATGGTTCAGTAATTTCTGAACCTGCTTTTGTAAATTATGGGGAAGATGCAGTTTATAGGCATGGTGATATCCTACCTGCAGTGGAAAGAGCCACCAGACACACCTTCTTTATTCCCAAGTTCTGAAGTGCAAATGTGTGATACCAACAGTTCACATCAATCTCTAACATGAAGGGCAGAAATCACAGATAAATTCAATGAAAAATTAAAAACCGAATAATTTTTTGGCAACATTTTGGTTTACACATAGACCATTTCAAGGAAAAAAAAAAAAAAAAGGCATGGCAATCATTAATTGCCCTAACTCTACAATAGTAACGTATGAGTATATGTCATATTTATCACATTTATTTTCCATGTACATCAGTGAAGACAGACAAGCCCTGTACATCACAGGAAGTCAAAAATTTGTGGTATGATTTTAAACTTCATTGTGTTTGTTCAATGACATATACTGCCTTCTTCCTGATTAAACACTTTATGAAATGCTACTTTAGTTGTAATTAATATACTCCAGATCTTTCTTCAGTATTGATTTAATAATGTCTTAACATTCTTAATTTAAATGAACATAAGGAAAGACAGGAGGTTGCAACCCCCCACTTTGGCTTTATGGCTTGCTGAAACACTTTGTTTCTAGGTAACCAGATACCATAACTCACATTTATTTTTGATTGGGCATCAGGTATATTAGAGAGATAATTATAAAACTGTATTGGAATGGCTTCGAGGAAACACATCAGAAAAAAAAAAAAAAGATCATGCAAATAATATCAGTACCTGAACCATGTACACAGGGCTAATTTTCTACTATCATTCTTAAAGTCATGTGAGTGATAAGGAGACAGTATCTAGAAATATCATCAATGAAACCACACTTCCATTGAAACTTACATTTTAAAAAATACACTAACTGCCTTACATTTTAAAAAATACACTAAGTGCCTACAAACATTCAACATATAATACCATCTAGTGAAGATTCAAGGAAGAGATAAAAATGAGAAAGAAATATAACAAAGTATGACAGCCATAATGTTAGTATGTTCAAAGTAAGCATCTCTCTCTCGGGCAATAAAAGGAATCATAGAAAGAATGGGATGTCTTATAAACTGGTTAGTTCCTCTACACTCAGGATGCTTTCAAGCATATGCTATAGGACTATTTTCTTATCAATTGTGTAAACAGAAGTTCCTATACTGTGTAGGCCTGAAAAAGTCCCTTCTAGGCTAAAAACTTAAGATTATTCATTGGCTATTTATGTCTTGTTTTTTTGATCCTTTCCAAAGCCCCTTTGGCAGATGCCTATGTTTTTCTGTAGGTACAATAAAGAATAGCCCTTCTTATTTGTACCCTTGCAACATTTTTCTCCAACAGCACTTTGTGAATTTTTTATACCACTCTGAACTATAGAGCTGAATCAATTGTGGGGAATGTGCTGAATGTCCATCCATAAAGGGAAACAAGATTAATGACCTCTAAATGTGAATGGGCAAAAGCAATTTACAAGAGTGAGTGAGGGTCATATTTTATTGCAGGCAGGTGCCTTATTCCAACTTTGCAAACAGTTACCAAAAATGCACATAACCACAAATCTTTAGCCTTTCCCTCCCCATGCAAAACCATTGTGTGTTCTGGACAAATGACACCTGCCATGTTTTAACCCTTCAATCTTCATACGTTAATAAAGACTGAAATAGATTGCTAGGGTACTCTTTGTAGTAGAAACCAACAGCAAAAGAATTTTCCTTCCTAACCCACTCTACAGCATCTGTACTGCATCCAGCAAGAAAAGGAGCATCAAATTGTGTCTCTCACTTTCTTGGAAAACCCTTACTTAGTGCACGGGCTAACTAATTGTGCATTTGAAAATTTTTCTTTCACCTAGGACTTTGTCCTTGTTCCACTAAACTGTGAATTTTAATCAGTGTATCAGATGGAGTTTTGTTTTCATATTTTGGTAGTCATAGTAGGGAGTGGTAAAAGGTATGTGATATGGGAAAACTCTGGTAAAATCTTTCTATTACAAATTGTAATATAATAAAAAAACCCACTTATGATATGGGACCCTATTTCTCACCTTGACAATAATGCCTCTAGTATAGTTTGGGTACATTGTATAGTATGGGGCTTCCCTGGTGGCTTAACTGGTAAAGAATCCACCTGCAATGCAGGAGACTTGGGTTCAATCCCTGGGTTGGGAAGATCTCCTGGAGAAGGGAAGAGCTACCTGCTCCAGTATTCTGGCCAGGAGAATTCCATGGACTGTATAGTCCATGGGGTCACAAAGAGGCATACAGGACTGAGTGACTTTCACTTTCAGGATAGTTGGGGCAAAGCCAATAATGAAAGTGAAGTCACTCAGTCGTGTCCGACTCTGCAACCCTGCAGACTGTAGCCTACCAGGCTCCTCTGTCCATGGGATTCTCCAAGCAAGAGTACTGGAGTGGGTTGCCATTTCCTTCTCCAGGAGATCTTCCCAACCCAAGGACTGAACCCGGGTCTCCCACATTGGAGGCAGATGCTTTAACCTCTGAACCACCAGGGAAGCTAACCTGGGTGAGTTAGTCTANCCAGGCTCCTCTGTCCATGGGATTCTCCAAGCAAGAGTACTGGAGTGGGTTGCCATTTCCTTCTCCAGGAGATCTTCCCAACCCAAGGACTGAACCCGGGTCTCCCACATTGGAGGCAGATGCTTTAACCTCTGAACCACCAGGGAAGCTAACCTGGGTGAGTTAGTCTACTTGTGAACCTTTGAGGTCAGGGCAAGAGATTAATATCTGAAACTAAAGCCTAGATGTATAAGCTACATTTTGCTGCATAACAAATTACATGAAACTTAATAACTTAACCCAGCATGAAACTCTTATCTCTCAGTTTCCATGAGTCAGGAGTCCGGGCACAGAATAACCAGGTCTCTGCTAGTAGTCTCACAGGGCCAAAATCATACTGTCAGCCATGCTCTTTCATTATATGTAGCCTGGAGTCCTTATGCAAGCTCCTGTGGCTGTAGAATTCAATTCCTTGCAGTTAAAAGATCGAGATCCTATTTTCCTCCTGGCTGACAGCACAGGGCACTCTCTGCTCCTTGAAGCCATCCACAGTTCCTTGCCATGGATCCCGTTCCATCTTCAAAGTCAGCAATGAAGAATCCCTCTTTCACTGAATTCCTATCACATTCAAATCTCTGTGGCCAGAAAGAGCCTTGACTTTAAAGGTTATTGTGATTTAAAGGTTAGGTTAGACCTACTCAATATAAGACCCTTGTAGCTCCGTTGGTAAAGAATCTGCCTGAGATGCAGGAAACCTGGGTCCGATTCTTACGTTGGGAAGATCCCCTGAGAAGGAAATGGCAACTTACTCCAGGATTCTTGCCTGGAGAATCCCATGGACAGAGGAGGCTGGCAGGCTACAGTCCCGGGGAAGCAAGAGTTGGACACATTTTAGTGACTACACCACCACCACTTAATGTAATCTCCTTGGGCTTGTCAGGTAGCACTAGTGGTACGGAATCTGCCTGTCAATGCAGGAGACTTAAGAGGTGCAGGTTAGATCCTGGGGTCAGGAAGACTCCCTGAAGAAGGGCATGGCAACCCACTCCAGGATTCTTGTCTGGAGAATTCCATGGACAGAGGAGCCTGGCAGGCTACAGTCCATAGGGTTATGAAGAGTTGGACACAAATGAAGTGACTTAGCACATTCTTAAAGTTAACTATGCTAAAAAACAAAACCTAATTATGGAAATGACACTGAGATATGACATCATCATCACAGGTCCCTCACACAGTCAAGAGAAGGATATTATACAAGGGTGTGTGTCTTTGCGAGGAGGGTCATCTTAGAATTCTGCCAAATACATAAGGCATTGAATGGAGCATCATGAAACCAGGCATGAGCCAAGACAAGTTAGCTGTTATCTTTAGTAGGGCTTTCCAGAAAAGGCAGCAAGAGAGCATCTCTGGAAATAGGAGTGAGGACAGAATCTTAGTTAAGATTAAGGGGTAAAACAGGATATTTTGACCAAGTAATGACATTGTTAAAAGTATTCTATTCACAATAGAGGAATGTGAATATATGTAACTTAACATTCCCTACCTGAAAAGATTCTAGCCTGTATCCTTCTGTGCAATTGGGTAATTGAGCTAAACCCCAACAATCCTGGGTAAAACCAAGTTATGAAATGTGATGAATGCTAAATGAATTAAACACAATTGGAAATATCAAAAGGAAATTCTGGATATTTTTTAAGACTAAAAAAAAAAACACAAACAAATAAACTGAGAAAATAGCCAAACAGAGCTTCCTCAGTATCCTCACTATGGATTACAGATTAACAGATTAACAGGGCTCAGGACTATCTAGGTTTGGAATCCCAGCTCTCTAACTCACTAGCTATTTCACCATGGGGAAAGTTATTCAACTTCATTTTCCTCACATAACTTCACTGTAAAAACATATAAAGTTGGTGTTCAATATATATGTACCCTAAATATAAGAATATAAAAAATTATATATTATATAACATTTTTAATGCCTTAGTTAATATGCTATAAAGATCAGCCATTATTGCTAGCTTTAGTGTTCATATTACTCTTATTATTTGACTATTAGAACTAAAGTTTGCATGCCTCTGTCCTACCACTGATAGCTCAAAGCTCCAATGCACATGCCTCTAGCACAGCACTCTGTAGTTATTTGCTTGCACATCTATGTAATTTTTCTGGTGGGAAGTTTTCTTAAGGGAAGAGAGCCATGCTCTCATTGATGTAAACCACAAGCCCCACAGTAGACAATACATATGGGTTGCTGACTACCACATATGCCTTAGTAGGAAATCACTTTTGCAGTATGAGTTTTCAGTTATAGCAGACACTGCCAGCTGCCCATATTACATTTATACTTATGACTAATAGAACTTGGATTTGTTTTGGTGGAAAGATATGCCAGCCTCATTGATCCATTGTCCCTTGTGGTATAGTTCTGTCCAAAAGATGTCAGGGTAAGTACTTGGGATTCCCCAGTCAAGAATGAGTTTGTGAGGTAGGAGATGGAATGGCCATTTTGTGCTTTTGAGGCACCAACTAGAAGAGGAAAAGACACAAATGAAGGATGGCAGTGTGAAAGACATAAGGAGTCAGGGGCACTGAGGACTTAAGAATCTGTAGCATTAATACTGGACAGGGTATTCTTGTACTTCTGAATTGTGAGAAAAATAAATGCCTACTTTGGAAGCTACAATAGTGAGATCTCTGTTAAGTGCAGCCAGGCACAAGTTTCTAACTGATACATCACTTGATTCAGCACTGAAGGGCAAAGATCACTAAAGAGCTTGCAGAATATAATTAATCCATATTAATGCCATCCTTCTGCCACGAGATGACATATAATTGGATATAGAACCTCTGTACAAGTCACTTGAGTCAGGGTGAGAGGAAGTAAACAAGGAGAATAATGCCTAAGGATATGCTTAACTCAAGCAATAATCCATTGCTGGGCAACAGAGAAAGGTTTCAATTTAGCATCTCATTTTGCATATGATGTGCCTTATAATTCAGCCTGTGAGGGAAAAGTGTAAGTGTGGCTACAGATCTCAAAGAATAATAGAGGAAGATTTTTCTACAGTGTCATGATGCATTAGCATTTTTAGGCAAATACACACATCCGTGTATTGTAATATATAGGTTTAACTTATTTATCAATGAAATTTATAATATCATTGATGTTAAAAACACTTGAGTCGGAGCAGATTGCCTAGGTTGCAATTGCACCTCTGCAGCTTATTAGCTACAGACCTCATCTTTGAGTCTCAGTTTTCTCATTGGCAAAATGGTTATAATAAAATCTACCCACAGTAGATGACCCTATAGTCTATTATACAGAGTGAAGTAAGTCAGAAAGAGAAAAACAAATATTCTAGTTTAATGCATATATCTGTAACCTAGAAAGATAGTACTGATGAAGCTATTTGCAGGGTAGCATTGGAGTCCCAGACATAGAGAACAGACTTATGGACACGGGGTGGCAAGGGGAGGAGGGAAAGGGTGGAATGAATGGAGAGAGTAGCATGTACATGTACACTACCACATGTTAAAGAGACAGCCAGTGGGAACTTCCTGTATGACTCAGGACTCAAACCAGAGTTCTGTGACAACCTAGAAGGGTGGGATGGGCTGGGAGGTTCAACAGGGAGGGGACATATATATACCTATGGCTGATTCATGTTGATGTATGGCAGAAACCAACAAAATAATGATAAGGCAATTATCCTTCAGTTGAAAACAAACAGATAATAATACAAAGAGAAAAATATCTACCCACAGGATTATTAGAAGGATGCTATGAGTTTCTTAATAGGAAGTACATAGCAAAGGGTGTGGCACAGTCATATATGCATTAGCCAATATTACTTTTACAATGTCATAAAAGAAAACATGCTCTCAACTGTCCAGGTGCAAAACAGTTAGCTTATCACATCTGTTTCCACACATGTATTCCATTTAGATACACAGAGAGCCCATTGTTCTGGTACATGCGGTGCTCTTTTACAGGTTGCAGATCCTTCTGAAGTTTAAAAAGCACCAGCAGCATCAGCTATAACAGCTACCACTTATTGGATATTTACTATGTGCAGGGGCTGTGCTGCACACTTCACTGGCATTCTCTCTTTAATCCTCACAAAGAATGTAGTATTATTACCAGCCCTCTAAAAGGATTAGCAACTTGCCCATGGTAACAAAACAAGCAGGCAGAGGAATTGGAATCCAAATCCATATCTCTGTTTCCAGAGCCTGTATTTTTGGTTTGGATGCTGTCATTAACTTAGATGACATGACATTTATGGGACAAAAATTAGAAGTCCATGTTTTGGAGACTCAAATAAGTTTCTACTGATATGGGAAAAATACTCTTGAGCTAACTTCTACAAACATCGTATTTGCCATTAATCTCTTCTACTTATATTCTAGACAGTAACACGGGGGAAAAAAAAAATCTTGGAATAGAGAACAGCTAGTTTTAAAGTGTAAAACCTGATATACTTGCTTAACTAAGTACTGCAGATAAACCAATACTGTCTATTCAATCACATAACGAAGTCAGTCAGAGAGTACAGAAAGAAATCCAATAAATGTCTCCAAAACACACTTGTGTCCCCTAAACTAAGCAGTCCTCAGAGCATTCCATAGCCATCTTGCTTGTTATCTGCTGACCATGCTCTTTAGTAACTGTTTGTTCAACTGCCTGAATTGTGTGCCTAGTCCAATGACTAGGTACATTGGACCTGGTAGGCTGCAGTCCATGGGGTCGCAAAGAGTCAGACACGACTGAGCGACTTCCCTTTCACTTTTCACTTTTGTGCATTGGAAAAGGCAATAGCAACCCACTCCAGTGTTCTTGCCTGGAGAGTCCCAGGGACAGGGGAGCCTGGTGGGCTGCCATCTATGGGGTCGCATAGAGTTGTACACGACTGAAGCAACTTAGCAGCTGTCCAATGACACCTAGTCAAGAGGAAGCAACTTGAAATCCATTCCACACTCCATTTGCAATGGCAGGTGTCCTGATTTAGAGCTTAGTCAGTCTGGAGAAAGGATGTGTTTTTTCCTAATTAGCACTAAGAGATGATCTCTTCTAACAAGCACCTTGCATCCAAGGCAGTGCCATCTTATTCACCACCATCCAAGTACCTGGGAAAAGAGCTGGTGCATAGTAGGTGCTAAATAAATGTTTGATTTTTTTTTTTAAGCAATGATTAGCATGCAAAAGAAGGAAGGGAAAATTACTCCTCACACTTCGCTCCCTTCCTGCACCCTGCACAGTTTGGGGCTGATGCTATTGCCTAGAATATTCTCACCCAGAGTATCTATACATTGTTATAAAAGGGAAGGCCTGGGGCCTAATGTGTGATTCTATCCGGAATGCACATGTAGATGTGTGCAGCATAACAAATAACTAGATCCCATGTGAGCTCTCTTTTGCATAATAAAATTTCACATGTTAAGATGCAGATTTATTTCAAGCCCTGCAAGTGCTGACCATATGCCTCAGTGGCTGAGGAGATGGCTACTTAATAGATAATCTGAAACGCGCGCCAGAGAACTAATCACGGCCATCTGATCATCACGCCCCATCAAAAACCAGAAATGAGGAATCAGGGAACACAGCCAGAAACTGACAATACATCTCACAGGCAGGGAGAGGCAGAAGCATAAAGGGATGGGATAATAAAATGAACATCTCCCCATTCTAATAATAATAATAACAGCAATAATAATAATAGCACAGCTTTATTATAGTGCTGCTGTTATTCAATTGCTCAGATGTGTCTGATCCTGTGACCCCCATGGACTGCAGCATGCCAGGTTTCCCTGTCCTTCACCATCTCCCAGAGCGTGCTCAAACTCCAGTCAATTGAGTCAGTGATACCATTCAACAATCTCGTCCTCTGTCAGCCCCTTCTCCTCCTGCCTTCAAACTTTCCCACCATCAGGATCTTTTCTAATGAGTCAGCTCTTTGCATCACTTGGCCAAAGTATTGGAGCTTCAGCATCAGACCTTCTAATGAATATTCAGGATCGATTTCCTTTAGAATTGACTGGATTGAACTCCTTGCAGTCTAAGGGACTCTCAAGAGTTCTCCAACACCACAGCTCTAAAGCATCAGTTCTTCAGTGTTCAGCCTTACTAGGAAACATGAAACTGAATAAACATGCTTTTACTGTCATCTTTTTTAACTTTTCATTTTATATTAGAGTATCATTGATTAACAGTATTGTGTTTCTTATAGTTGAACAGCAAAATGATTCTGTTATATCTGTACATCTCCTCTCCCTTGGGAAACTGTTCAGGATATTGATATTCCAGAGGGCAGTATATGTTCCAAAATCTACATCCTAAAATATGGAGTCTCTATTCATAGTTTTGTTGACAGTCCAAGCTTTTGACTACTATCCTACAGAACATGGAACATCATAGATGCCAAATACTTCTTCACTGAACAACCACATAACACAGTGTTACATGGTTATTAACTGAATTTAATAGCTCATAGTATATAACTTATAACCCGACAATATATTCTTAGTATATTGATCATTATGAATGGAAATATTTTAAAAGGTCTTGAGTGTTTCTCTGCCATCTTACTAAGAAATAGACAAACTGTTACTAAAGAACATTTTCCCCTTTTTTAATGACTGAGAGTCATGATCCAAACTGCATGTCTTTGAATGACATGCCTCTTAGCCTCTGTATGAGTTTGCTACAGTTACCATGACCAAGTGTGTGGCTTAAAGAACAGAAATTTATAGTCTCACAATCCTGGACGCTACAAGTCCAAGATCAAGGCATCAGCCTAGCTGACTCCTCCTGAGGGCTGTGAGTGAAAAGCCATTCCATGCTTCTTCCCTACCATCTGGCGATCTTTGGTGTTATATGCCTTCTATATGCATCGCTCCTATCTTTGCATAAATCTTTACATAGCGTTCTCCCTGTGCGCATCTCTGTCTAGTGAAAGTGCAAGTCACTCAGTCACGTCTGACTCTTTGTGACTCCATAGATTATCCAGTCCATGGAATTCTCCAGGCCAGAATACTGGAGTGGGTAGCCTTTCCCTTCTTCAGGGGATCGTCCCAACCCGGGGATCAAACCAGGGTCTCCTGCATTGCAGGCAAATTCTAAGTTCCCCTTATATGGTCACCAGTGATATTAGATTAGGGGCCCACCCTACTTCAACATGACCTCATCTAAGCTANCATGGAATTCTCCAGGCCAGAATACTGGAGTGGGTAGCCTTTCCCTTCTTCAGGGGATCGTCCCAACCCGGGGATCAAACCAGGGTCTCCTGCATTGCAGGCAAATTCTAAGTTCCCCTTATATGGTCACCAGTGATATTAGATTAGGGGCCCACCCTACTTCAACATGACCTCATCTAAGCTAATTACATCTGCAATGACCCTCTTTCCAAATAAGGTCACATTCCAAGGTATTGGAAGTTAGGATTTCAACATATGACTTTGGAGAACTCAATTCAACCCATAACAGTATGTTATCTATGTGCCTTTGTAGACACTCTTCTCCACACTTAGAACACTCCCTCAACCATTGCATCCCTTTTTCTCCCATACCCTTTACAATTGGCTAATTAATCACTCAGGTCAGTGCTACTATTTCCCTTCCTTCAAGAAGCTTTCCCTGATGTAGCTTAAAGAATCTCAGCTAATATTATGAATAATATCAGATAAATATAAATCACATTCAGTAGTCATAACCCAATGATAGAAAGCAATGCTGAGTTTTCCTAAACCTGCTCAGTGATCATTTGCTTTTTATTTCTCTCATAATGTTTTTAATCTGTTTTTTAATTAAAGAAAATAAGGTTTCTCATGAGCATTAGTTTATTACCTGTGTTGGTTTATTATTTTATGGTGCAGACTTTGCTGTGATAACAGATCTACACGTCTGTTGTCAGATTAACTCCCTTTCTACTTTCCACACTTTGTGATTGATCTCAAGTGAGGCAAAAAATATCTAATCCTCATTTCTTCATCCTGAAAATCAAAATACAATTCTTAGGTTGTAAAGCTGATGTGATGATTTAGAGATACACCTGGGATAGTGCTTGACTCATGACTGGTACCTAGATACTCATTATTTAATAATTATCATAATTAGAACTGTCACTAATATATGAACTTAGTATTATCAATGTTTCATTTAGACTATATTTTTCTTTTCCTAGTCTACAGGGCCAAAAGCATAAAAGTTTATCTTTTGGACCTACCTGTAACAAGAGAATAACTAAACTCTGAAGAGGATTCTTTCTATAAGCCAGTATGACAGCTTTGGTACACAAGCCTGTGAAATCTACTGAGATCCTTCAGAAACTCTTTTGGTTTATCTTTGTTCATAATTTGATGTCTGATGAATCTGCAGCACAGTGTTACTAAGGTGTCATCAGACATCTTTAAATATCATTTAGTTATGATACACAATCACAGAGAGAAATACTGAAAACAAGAAAACTCCTACTACAACCAAATAGGCTTTCCAGAAGCAAAACACTTAAAAATCTCATAAAACACATATATGTCTATAGGAGGTAAGTAGATAGCTTATTTAATGTGAAGCATTCACTACTTTATCTTAATGTGACCAGTGCTATATCAGACACAGGAAGACATAACAAAACTCCAGAGTATCTCATAATATGTATTCTTAATATAACACACTTTGGTCTTGGGAGGAAAGGAGGGGCAGCAGAGTGTCATGAGCACCAGACTGAGGGTTGAGCTCAGTTCAGTTCAGTCGCTCAGTCGTGTCCGACTCTTTGCGACCCCATGAATTGCAGCACGCCAGGCCTCCTTGTCCATCACCAACTCCCAGAGTTCACACAAACTCACATCCATCTAGTTGGTGATGCCACCCAGCCATCTCATCTTCTGTCGTCCCCTTCTCCTCCTGTTCCCAATCCCTCCCAGCACCAGAGTCTTTTCCAATGAGTCAACTCTTCTCATGAGGTGGTCAAAGTACTGGAGTTTCAGCTTTAGCATCGTTCCTTCCAAAGAACACCCAGGACTGATCTCCTTTAGAATGAACTGGTTGGATCTCCTTGTAGTCCAAAGGACTCTCAAGAGTCACAGGCCTATATTCCCTCCCTGTATTGCACCGTGACCCTCTCACAAGTTTTAATACTTTCATGATTCTATAAATGCTCTCCAATAAGAGGCTGGTAACGCGTGGAATGACAACAGTCAGTTTGCAAATGTATCCTATTGAAAAAGCTGAATCAGTAAATAGATCAGTTTAAAGTCTCTCAAAACTATATGTATAATTTATATGCAGTTTATAAAGTAGCCCACTTATTATTAGATTAGCTTCACAAATTTCACCTGAAAATCTGTCTGGGAAAATTTAACTTTAGCTGCTTTGCAATCAGTTGGGTAGTTTAATAATGAAGTGTGGATATAAGAAATGGAATAAAACTTATTCACCTAATGTCTTAATTTTTCAGTGGAGAAAAAGTAAGATATCATACAAATGTTTTGGATGCTATATTTAATACAGATATTTATATTAATATTTAATTGAATCTAAGTAAAAGAGGAATCAACTAGACATTTTAGCCTGGACTAATAACATATATGACAGTTTATGCCTTAAAATAGTTTAAAAATACTGCTGACTTAATAGTAAGTCAAATCTAAGGTTCTTGGAAGCCTGAACATTTCATCAGTATGATACACTAGATAAAAATAATTTTTAAAAAATCTACCATTGTGTCTTTTATGAATTCATTTAATTGGTTTGGTAACTGCAGAAATATAAAATGGAGTTGTCTAAAATATAATTTTCATTTTCAGAAAAGATAATAACATATTTATGTTCCAAGGTATTGATGATACCTCATCTTAAGCTGAGAACAAAGTATGGCTATTCAGCAAATGATAATCATTAGACTCAGTGATTGATTGATTCACCCACTCATTGATATATTCAATCAATGACTCTTACTGAGAGCATACTCTCCTTGTGGCTCAGCTGGTAAAGAATCTCCCTGCAATGCGGGACCCCTGGGTTTAGTCCCTGGGTTGGTAAGGTACCCTGGAGAAGGGAAAGGCTACCCTCCAGTATTCTGGCCTGGAAAATTCCATGGACTGGATAGTTATGGGGTCACAAAGAGTCGGACAAAACTGAGCAACTTTCATTTTCACTCTACATCTGAGATAAAGACATGAATATCACAAGTTCAACTTCCAGAAATGTGAAGATCTTACATTCTCAGGAGCCCAGATAGCGTACCATACTTTAAACTCTGGGTAATTTGTATGCAATTGGCACTCAAAAACTGGTTATGGAGAAAATAATGTGATACATTTTCTTTAAAAACTGATGATCTGTGTATGACTGACATTTCAGTGCACACATTTATTTCACCAGAACATCCCGTTGCCTAGTCATATTAAGACAGGAAGATAATTTTAAACATATTTAAAAGCTGAATAGTGGCTGAAATTTGCTTCCATTCAACTTTCAACCATCACTTTTTAATTCCATTTTAAAAAATTAAGACTTGTTTTTAGAACAGTTAGAGCTTCACAGCAAAATTAACTAGAAAATAATAAATTTCCCATATACTGCCTACTCCTCAACAGCACAGCCTCCCTCTTTATCAACAGCCCCACCAGAGTGGCACCTCTGCTACAAGTGATGAACCTATATTGATATAGCATAATCACCCCAAATCATCATTTACATTAGAGTTTACTTTTGGTGTTGTACAGTCTGTGGGTTTACATAGACACACATATATCTATGTTACCATACAGAGCATTTTATTTGCCCTAAATATCCTTTATGCTTTGCCTATTCTTCTCTACCTAGTTCCCAAATCCCTGGTACTGATCTTCTTACTGTTTTCATAGTTTTACATTTCCCAGAAAGTCATATAGTTAGAATCTCACAATATGTAGCCTTTTAAGATCAATTCCTTTCAATTAGTAGTATGCATTTAAGATTCTTCCATGTCTTTTTGCACCTAGATAGCTCATTTATTTTTAGCTCTGAATAATATTCCATTGTCTTGATTACCACAGTTTACTTTTCTGTTCATCGACAGAAGGACACCTTGAAGGCTTCCAAGTTTTGACGTTTATACATAAAGCAGTTAGAAACATCCATGTGAAAGTATCTGTATAGCCATAAGTCTGTAACTCCTTTGGGTAGATACCAAGGATGATAACTACCAAAGGTCATTACTGAGGAATAGTATGGTAAGAGTATGTTTAGTTCTGTAAGAAACTGTCAAACTGTCTTCCAGCGAGGCTGAACCACTTGCCTCTCCACCAGCCCTGAATGAGAGTTCTTGCTCCACATTCTCGCCCTCACTTGATGTTGTCAGTGTTCTGGATTTGGGCCATTCTTACAGGTGTTAGTGGTATCACACTGTTGTTTAATTTGCCTTTCCCTGATAGCATGACGTAGGGTATCTTATCATAAGCTTATTTGCCATCTGTTTATATTCTCTATGAGGTATCTATTGAATACTATAGTCTTTGAACCACTTTTAATCAGGTTGCTTTCTTATTGAATTTTAATAGTTCTTTGTGTATTCTGAATATTAATCCATTTAAAAAATTTTACTAAGGATTTTTCATTTCTTCATTTAGTACTGACAAAGCTGGAAAATTTTACCAAGTACTGAAACCTATCCCATTGCTATCTCTATTTCTTTTTTTTAATCTTAACTTCCATTATTTTATATACCAAATACATTCTCTGAGTTAATTTCTGCACATGGATATCTGTATAATAATTGTTACATTTTAGGTACTTCCCAGTGTTTAAAAAAAGGAAAACTGTGGCACTCAGTAGGGACTAAATAAGTCACAATATTTGATACTACTATTTTTATTGCAATTCCACTGCAGAAAAAGTATGTTTACTATGCTGCTGCTGCTGCTAAGTCGCTTCAGTCGTGTCTGACTCTGTGCGACCCCACAGACAGCAGCCCATGAGGCTCCCCCATCCCTGGGATTCTCCAGGCAAGAACACTGGAGTGGGTTGCCATTTCCTTCTCCATAACAGAAGAAAATCTGATGTTAGATGTTTGACATCTAACATTTAGGATGTCAAATCCTAAATGTTTTAGCTCGTTGTTTTCATTCAGCTAGATAGATGAATTAATCTCCTTGGGTTCTGGTTTCTATATTTGTAAGCTAATGACAATATATGATTGATTAGAGGTAGTATTAGATTAAGTAATTAATGAGGGTAATCTAATTTAAAAAGCAAAGAGACTTTGTTTTCATTCTCTTTCATCTTTTATCTACGCTATACTCTAGCTTCAGGCTATTCACTGTTTATTTATTGTAGCTGTCCTTTCCTGCCACCAAATTTTTTCTTGGGCTAGTCCCTTAACTAGAATTCCTGTAGCTTCATCTTTACTCATCATATAAGACTCATCTCAGATGTATCTTTTATTAAAAATCCAGGGAAATTTTACTAAGAAATAACCTCAAAACCCCATGTATCCCCCCATATCATATCAAATACAATCCTTGTATATATTGTCCTTATTTATACATACCTCTTCATCCCCTCATCTAGACTGTAAGCTATAGAAAGCAGGTATGGACATGTTATTCTTCTTCATGTCTCTTAAATTACCTACTCCAAATGCCCTGCATATCAGAAATATTCAATAAACTTTGGTTAACTATGTTATGATTCTTCTGTATATTTTAGACTCTATTATATAACTCTTTACTTTCCATTTAAAGTAAGTTCTATTAATACATTCAGGAGCATCTCACATCAAGCAGCATACATAACAGTCTCTAACTTTCTATTGATTTGCCCACACATCTTTTCAAAACTTCCCTGCAGATGTGGAACCGTGGGTTAGGACAGTTGCGGAGGACAGCTGCCGAGGACAGCTGGAGCAGACGAGCATGGGCAGCTCAGAGGAATCTCCACAGTGAACTGGTGTGCTCTGCTTCTGCCATCAAGAACAAAATGAAACAACTCAGCAGAAGGAAAGAGGCTAGCGCCATCAGTCTGGACCTGGAGGTCAGAGCTGGCTCACTGTGCTCGGGGTTGGTTCTCCAACCACTAGCCTAACTTGCTCAAGCAGTCCCTAGCCAGACGTCCAAAGAAGGCCTATTCTCGAAACCTAGTGCCCTTTTCCAGTACTGGCTGTACAGATGAAAACATAGCAGCAATACTCATTATTCTCATTTATATAGCATTCTCACGTTCTTACTCGTACTGCAACCCAATTCTGTGAGATTGTTGTTATCAAATCGGTCCTTTCTGTGAGAGCTCTGTGGCTCAGAGTGACGAAACAAACTGACCCCAAGTTACTAATAGATCCGTTATTCTCCGACAACCCCCACTCTTCTCCTAGGACACCACACTTCACAGATTCTTTTTATCCTTATTACCCAACTAATGGCCCTGGACTGTTGTGAGGAAAGTAACAACAACAACAACAACAAGAAAATAGCAGATCTGCAATACTCCCTTTAAATCAGTGCCAAAGGCAAAGGAAAACATATCAAATAATTTTGGTATAAGATATTACTGAAAGCCTTTATTTCTCAAAGGGAAAAAAAAATGAATGTTTTAGGTCTGAACTAAGGCTGAGGAGAGCCTTTCTAGCTGTGAGGGAGGAGTCTCCCATCCCGGCAGGGGCGACATAACACAGCCCTGGTAGTCTGCAGGCACTTCAGAAAGAAGTCAGAGTCGGAAGCTCCTCTTCAGAAGTGCGCTAGGGCGTCCTCTTTTGGACCAACATATATTAGCCAGAGTGTGACTGCTTCTGGTATTTTAAACACCCTGTCACCTTCATCCTGAAATTGAAAAGAACCGAAAGCAGAGGTGGGAATGCCCTGAGATATCTCCGACTCTGCAGGCCTGTAGAGCTTGGGGAGATATTGACAGTTGTTATATTTTTGTTTTAAACCTTTTCCAGTCATGGAAAAATACAGCTGCTCTTTATTTTTTCTACATAGTCATTTTTGTTTATTTCTGTCCACAAACATTTTTCCAAAGTCACATGCTTTACTCTCTGAATATATAGTGTTTCTCCTGTTAAAATCCACAAAATACATTCTTCCCTGCCCAGTAACACCATGGAATAAAATAAATGTTACTCACTGGCCTGAAAGATGGCACACTATAACATCTGCCTATAAACTAACTTGCTAAACAGCATTGGAAACTTGTCTCCTCTTATAAATGTAGCATTATGTAATCCACCCAGAAAACTGATAAAAGCACAAAGGCAGCATTAATTAGGACCCTGTTTCTTTCAACTTAGGCCTCCCACATAACATTATCTTCATGTAATTTTGGTTTGTGGTCTAAAATAATTGTTTCTATATAAAAATGATTGTAACACCTTTGCAGTTACATGTGTTCACTCTCAAGAACCACAGATCCCATACACAGAACGACAGGACTAAAATGTTAACCAAGGAAAAGACACAAGCTGGTATTGCACAAATAAACATTTGTTACATCTGAGAAAAAGCAAGAGGATACAAAATCCCCTAGTGTATTCATGAGAAACTTAAGCAGTAGCTCTAATAATTGGGTAAGGGCTACTTGAAAAAGAAAATCAAACACAAAGTTCAGCTAATTCAGTCGCTCAGTTGTGTCTGACTCCTTAAGGCCCCATGGAGTGCAGCACACCAGGCATCCCTGTCCATCATCAACTCACAAAGACTACCCAAACTCATCTCCATTGAGGCGGTGATGCCATCCAAACATCCCATCCTCTGTCGTCCTCTTCTCCTGCCTTCAATCTTTCCCAGCATCAGGGTCTTTTCCAATGAGTCAGGTCCTCGCATCAGGTGGCCAAAGTATTGGAGTTTCAACTTCAATATCAGTCCTTTGAATGAACACTCAGGACTGATCTCCTTTAGGATGGACTGGTTGGATCTCCTTGCAGTCCAAGGGACTCTCAAGAGACTTCTCCAACACCACAGTTCAAAAGCATCAATTATTTGGCACTCCGCTTTCTTTATAGTCCAACTCTCACATCCACACATGACTACTAGAAAAACCATAGCCTTGACTAGACAGACCTTTGTGAACAAAGTAATATGTCTGCTTTTTAATATGCTATCTAGGTTGGTCATAACTTTTCTTCCAAGAAGCAAGTGTCTTTTAATTTTATGGCTGCAGTCACCATCTGTGGTGATTTTGGAGCCTAAAATATTAAGTCTGCCACTGTTTTCACTGTTTCCCCATCTACTTGCCACGAAGTGATGGGATAGGATACCATGATCTTAGTTTTCTGAATATTGCACTTTAAAGCCAGCTTTTTCACTCTCCTCTTTCACTTTCATCAAGTGGCTTTTTAGTTCTTCTTTACTTTTTGCTATAAGGGTGGTGTCATCTATGCATCTGAGGTTATTGATTTTTCTCCTGGCAATCTTGATTTCAGCTTGTGCTTCCTCCAGCCCAGCGATTCTCATGATGTACTCTGCATATAAGTTAAATTAGCAGGGTGACAATATACAGCCTTGACATACTCCTTTTCCTATTTGGGACCAGTCTGCTGTTCCATGTCCAATTCTAACTGTTGCTTCCTGACCTGCATACAGATTTCTCAAGAGGCAGGTCAGGTGGTCTGGTATTCCCATCTCTTTCAGAATTTTCCAGTTTGTTGTGATCCACACAGTCAAAGGCTTTGGCATAATCAATAAAGCAGAAATAGATATTTTTCTGGAACTTTCTTGCTTTTGTTGCTCCAGTGGATGTTGGCAATGTAACTTCTGGTTCCTCTGCCTATTCTAAAGCCAGCTTGAACATCTGGAAGTTAATGGTTCACATAAACTTGCTGAAGCCTGGCTTGGAGAATTTTGAGCATTACTTTACTAGCATGTGAGATGAGTGCAATTGTGCGGTAGTTTGAGCATTCTTTTGCATTGCCTTTCTTTGGAATTGGAATGAAAATGGACCTTTTCCAGTCCTGCGGCTACTGCTGAGTTTTCCAAATTTGCTGGCATATTGAGTGCAGCACTTTTACAGCATCATCTTTTAGGATTTGAAACAGCTCAACTGGAATTCCATCACCTCCACTAGCTTTGTTCGTAGTGATGCTTTCTAAGGCTCACTTTACTTCACATTCCAGGATGTCTGGCTCTAGGTGAGTGATCACACCGGGATGATCTGGGTCATGAACATCTTTTTTGTACAGTTCTGTGTAATCTTGCCAACTCTTAATATCTTCTGCTTCTGTTAGGTCCATTCCATTTCTGTCCTTTATTGAGCCCATCTTTGCATGAAATGTTCCCTTGGTGTCTCTAATTTTCCTGAAGAGATCTCTAGTCTTTCCCGTTCTGTTGGTTTCCTCTATTTCTTTGCACTGATCCCTGAGGAGGGCTTTCTCTCTCCTTGCTATTCTTTAGTACTCTGCATTCAAATGGTGTCCCTTTCCTTTTCTCCTTTGCTTTTCGCCTCTCACTTTTCACAGCTATTTGTAAGGCCTCCCCAAACAGCCATTTTGCTTTTTTGCATGATATTTCCTTGGGAATGGTCTTGAGCCCTGTCTCCTGTACAATGTCATGAATCTCTGTTCATAGTTCATCAGGCACTCTATCAGATCTAGGCCCTTAAATCTATTTTTCACTTCCACTGTATAATCGTAAGGGATTTGATTTAGGTCATACCTGAATGGTCCAGTGGTTTTCCCTGCTTTCTTCAATTTAAGTCTGAATTTGGCAATAAGGAGTTCATGACGAGCCACAGTCAGCTCCCGGTCTTGTTTTTACTGACAGTATAGAGCTTCTCCATCTTTGGCTGCAGAGAATGTAATCAGTCTGACCTCGGTGTGGACTCTCTGGTGATGTCCGTGTGTAGTCTTCCCTTGTGTTATTGGAAGGGGGTGTTTGCTATGACCACAGCTCGCCGCTCCCGTGCAGCGCAGCCGCTGCTCCAGCACGGTGCAGCCGCCAAACACAAAGCAGATGTATTTTAAATTGATAATTAACACTACATGAAAAAGAGACATATTGACTAATTTTTAAATGTTACTATAATAGCTATTTACCAAAGAAATGTTTCACTAAAATCTTATTTGAGGCAGGCAACTGGGAGAAGGTTAAGACCTAGAGTGGGGGCCATTTTAGAAATATCAGTGAAAAAGATAAAGCAATTCTTCTCATCAAGACTTATAAAATGATTTTAGATGAGTTTTTTAAACTGTTAATGTGTCTTTGTCAATAGTAGGTTGAAACTCATTTTCATTCTTGATCCTTTTTAAAAAATACAGTATATATGGGTGACATTAAAATTACATGTCCTATCAAGGAGACTGTCACCTTCTTTTTTAAGACCCTTTTGGCGAAACGTAAGGTGGAGTTTCATGACAGTCTCCTGATTATGAAAAGCTGACGCTGGCCCACAGTAGGGAATAGGGGAGAGGGGAGGTGTGAGAATTTGGGAGCACTGAGAAGGCTGATATCTCCTGTCTACTCAGAGGCAGCCAGGATTACATCAAAGCTATTGTACCTGCTTCCTGTGTGCCTTCAATGGCACAGGACTGGTCTTATAAATAACTTCTAGCTGTTGTTAATTGAGTCATACAGATCTTGAACCCGTGATCATGATCTTGCTTGAGCTAAGGCCTAATACCTTTGAGTTGAGAGTGACACTCCCTCATTTCTGAAAGATCCTTTAGAATCCACCAATCTTCCTGCAGGTACTTGCACACATACTTTGGGACCACCTCTGACCAAATCCATTCCAGAAGAGTTTGACATCGAATACACTGATGTCTCTGTGTTATTGATAGAAACATTTATTCAGCTTCTGAAATCTCCCCACAACACCACTATTTTGCAGGTAAGAAATCCAAAGCACAGAACATCAGAATGAGATTTGAACCTAGGTTCTCTGGATTTCTATCCATTGGTTAGTGCCCCTAAACCACACTGGTCACATGTAAACTACCCCACAAATGCTCTTTGGTGGGTATACCTGTAAATAAGAAACAGAGGTCATTAAAAGCAAAAGAAGTATCCTCTCAAAAGAAGTATCCTCTATAATCTAGTATTTAAATAATAGACATAGTAGGAAACTGAGAACGTACTTATTCTTATAATATATTTAATCCAAAAAAGCTTTCTTTCATCTTCTTGCTATCTAAAAGTTTGAAGAGTCTTATGGTGAATAAAAATGTGCCAATGTAAACCCACCTAGGGAACTAGTCTAGCAGACCCGTTAAAAGCATAGACTCTGGGGTCAGATACTCAGTTTACCTTTTGGCTTTGTTATTTACTAGTTGTGTCACTAAGGGCAGTTTACTTAATCTCCTGTATCTTAGTTAATTCTCAGAGATACACATAAAAGATTTAAAAAGGACATTTATAATATAAATATAAGTCCTGTTCCTTTATCTAACCATGCCATGTATAATATACTATGGATTAATTTTTAAAATATGCACATTGTGAAGATTTTGTGCCCTAGAAACTTTTTGCATTGTTTTTCTGTTAAAATTTTTATTTTGTTATATAAATAGTTTCAAAATTTCATAAAGACTTTTGTGACTTTAATAGTCAAAACAAAACAAAAACAAACACAAACGAACATGACACAGCTCTCTAGTCCTTTGAAGATCCTGACTTAAACACACTGATGCTGACTTTCTTCACTATAGCATGGGCTGGCTATTAATGGTTACATATAGTTTTTTTTTTTTTGGTGAATATTAAATAAAATATAAAGGACCTCAATCAATCACTGCCATTGTTATTTTTTCAGCAAGGAAAAATCACTCTTTTAGGAATCTATTACTGGTTCTCTGATTAGCCAATGTACTGTCAAATTTCAGGTAAAGGATCTGAAGTAAGAATTTTATAAACTTCCACAGACTGTTCCATGTCCTGAGCCTCTCTGGTTAAGACAGAGCAACATTAACTCTCTTTTTTCCTCAGTACTAGAGACAGTGAAAGAGAAAGCATAAAAAACAAGAGTGTGGGACTGAACATATTATAGTAGGTAGTATAGTTATAAAGCTAACTCTTAAATAAAATTGCAAACTTGGAAAGAAGTCAGGAAAAGCTGAAGAATGGTCACTACTGCTTTTCCATCACAATATTGCCCCTCCCCCAACTCCCATGTTTTAAATAATTACACACACTTTCTTAGTAGAACTTATTGATCCCTGGGTCGGGAAGATCCCCTGGAGAAGGGAATGGCTACCCACTCCAGGACTCTTGCCTGGAGAATTCCATAGACAGAGGAGCCTGGTGGGCTACAGTCCATGGGATCACAAAGAGCCCAGCACATCTGAGTAACTAACACTTGTACTTGCACTTTCCATTGGAATGAAAGCCAAAAACATGTCATGACTCTAGGAAGAATCGCAAATATGGAAATTTAAAGTGGAGTATCCACTAGACAAACAGGCACTTAGCTGATGACCCTTCACATAATGAAATTTCTTTTAGGGGCATTATGAATTGCTGTTTGCAATGGGCAAGAAGGTAAATCATAAAGGCAGATCAACTACGTTGCAAAACTTGTGCAGGGATGCTGAATGCAGAAGACCTTAGTTATCCAGGTTTTTATTTCCTATGTTTAACCTCAGTTGCAGCAAACTATGTGCATGCCTTGAAGTCCTGATCTGGCCCCTAACCACACACGGAGTCCCTTTGTCTTTTGTCATTTTCAATTATTGTAAATGAGGAGGGTAAAAACTAACTTTAACATCAGCTGTAGCAAAATGTAAATAAAAGATAATATATTAAAATCTATGTAGTAAAGATATTTACAAGTCAAAACAATCATTGACAAAAAAGCCTCATTATTTTCTTTGGCTGACATTTTGCTCCAAGCATTTCTCTGACTGTACCTCCACGGCACTCATTCCTGCCTCCAGGAGAATATCACAGTCTTTTCAAACATTTTCTTGGAGCCAAAACAAGAGAGTACTTTTCAAAGGGAATGCATAAAAATAAAACTGGAATGTCTCAGCTTTGTTACTTTTTTAAGATGAGAGCATAATGCACTGAGGTAACACTGCCTCTCTCTGATTCAGAGGAACAGCTTGACGATAAGATATATGGTATTTTGTCCATAATAACTTTTGTTTTCTTCATGTCATCAATTGAGCTTGGTCTTTACCTCATTAGAGCATTTGCAAATGCATCACTGCAACAGATCATCTCTCTGCATTACTGTATCCATTATCTATAGAGCAAGTTCATCCAATTTCCCCAGCAGTTTATGAGAAAAAACAAATCAAAAAAGGCCTCCTTTCCCATATATCAGTGTAATTTATGCCAATGTTAGAGCCCAAGTGTTTGTATTTTCTCTGGCTTTTCTATTTGCTTGACATATGAAGTAGCAAAGTTAATATTCTTCGGGAAAATAATTCTGTTCTGGTCTCTACTGATTTAAACATAAAGTTCAAAAGGAGATGGTATCTTATAAAGACTCTAAGCTCACTGCATTAAATTAACAATACTAATCTCTGTGTTTCACATGGTACTTCTCCAGAGCAGTTTTATAGACATTAAGCAAAAATGCCAAAGCTGTCTTTTAGATAAAAAACGATAATGGAAACTCCTTTCGACATTCCTTCAGGTCTTTCATAGAATAAAGAGGTGCTAAGACATGAAAGGGAAAAGCTGCAGAAAGCTTCCATGATTTCATAGGTCTGTCTTAGTCAATGTGAGCTGCTGTAACAAAATACCAGAAACTGGGTAGCTTATAAACAATATATATTTATTTCTCATAATCTAGAAGGCAGGAAGTCTTAAAGTGATGGCACTGGCAGACTGGCTGTGGCAGCTGGCAAGGGCTTACCTCCTAGTTCATAGTTGTTGCGTCACATGGAAAGGGCGAGAGAGCTTTCTGAGGTCTCTTTTATAAGAATATTAACCCCACTCCATCCTCAAGATCTAAACTTCCTCCAAAGGCCTGCCTCTTAACACCATCAGGTTAGGCACTAAGATTTCAACACAGATTTGGCAGGGACACTAACATTCAGGCCTCAGCAAGACCTTCGTATAATTCCTGCTCATCTCACTTGAGCTTCCCAGTTCTCCTCTTCACACCTGTCCAGAGGGAAGGTACATGTTTCTCTGGAGTCCCGGCTACTTCTTTTCTTGACTGTACATATTCAAAAATGATCTACTGAAAATCTATGATATGCTCTGCTAGAATTAAAGACACAGTATATGAATAATGGAATCTCTACCCTTACTGGATTCTGGATCTTGGGGTTGGGATGCATGAGGGAAGATGCTGGAAAAACAGCCAGGGATAAAAAAGAAAAAGGAAAAAAAAAAAAAAAAAAAATTTTTATTTTGTTATATAAATAGTTTCAAAATTTCATAAAGACTTTTGTGACTTTAATAGTCAAAACAAAACAAAAACAAACACAAACGAACATGACACAGCTCTCTAGTCCTTTGAAGATCCTGACTTAAACACACTGATGCTGACTTTCTTCACTATAGC
Source organism: Oreotragus oreotragus (assembly GCA_006410675.1). Taxonomy (NCBI): domain Eukaryota; kingdom Metazoa; phylum Chordata; class Mammalia; order Artiodactyla; family Bovidae; genus Oreotragus; species Oreotragus oreotragus. Next base: position 49,054 of record SJYX01007471.1, read on the forward strand.
ATGGGCTGGCTATTAATGGTTACATATAGTTTTTTTTTTTTTGGTGAATATTAAATAAAATATAAAGGACCTCAATCAATCATTGCCATTGTTATTTTTTCAGCAAGGAAAAATCACTCTTTTAGGAATCTATTACTGGTTCTCTGATTAGCCAATGTACTGTCAAATTTCAGGTAAAGGATCTGAAGTAAGAATTTTATAAACTTCCACAGACTGTTCCATGTCCTGAGCCTCTCTGGTTAAGACAGAGCAACATTAACTCTCTTTTTTCCTCAGTACTAGAGACAGTGAAAGAGAAAGCATAAAAAACAAGAGTGTGGGACTGAACATATTATAGTAGGTAGTATAGTTATAAAGCTAACTCTTAAATAAAATTGCAAACTTGGAAAGAAGTCAGGAAAAGCTGAAGAATGGTCACTACTGCTTTTCCATCACAATATTGCCCCTCCCCCAACTCCCATGTTTTAAATAATTACACACACTTTCTTAGTAGAACTTATTGATCCCTGGGTCGGGAAGATCCCCTGGAGAAGGGAATGGCTACCCACTCCAGGACTCTTGCCTGGAGAATTCCATAGACAGAGGAGCCTGGTGGGCTACAGTCCATGGGATCACAAAGAGCCCAGCACATCTGAGTAACTAACACTTGTACTTGCACTTTCCATTGGAATGAAAGCCAAAAACATGTCATGACTCTAGGAAGAATCGCAAATATGGAAATTTAAAGTGGAGTATCCACTAGACAAACAGGCACTTAGCTGATGACCCTTCACATAATGAAATTTCTTTTAGGGGCATTATGAATTGCTGTTTGCAATGGGCAAGAAGGTAAATCATAAAGGCAGATCAACTACGTTGCAAAACTTGTGCAGGGATGCTGAATGCAGAAGACCTTAGTTATCCAGGTTTTTATTTCCTATGTTTAACCTCAGTTGCAGCAAACTATGTGCATGCCTTGAAGTCCTGATCTGGCCCCTAACCACACACGGAGTCCCTTTGTCTTTTGTCATTTTCAATTATTGTAAATGAGGAGGGTAAAAACTAACTTTAACATCAGCTGTAGCAAAATGTAAATAAAAGATAATATATTAAAATCTATGTAGTAAAGATATTTACAAGTCAAAACAATCATTGACAAAAAAGCCTCATTATTTTCTTTGGCTGACATTTTGCTCCAAGCATTTCTCTGACTGTACCTCCACGGCACTCATTCCTGCCTCCAGGAGAATATCACAGTCTTTTCAAACATTTTCTTGGAGCCAAAACAAGAGAGTACTTTTCAAAGGGAATGCATAAAAATAAAACTGGAATGTCTCAGCTTTGTTACTTTTTTAAGATGAGAGCATAATGCACTGAGGTAACACTGCCTCTCTCTGATTCAGAGGAACAGCTTGACGATAAGATATATGGTATTTTGTCCATAATAACTTTTGTTTTCTTCATGTCATCAATTGAGCTTGGTCTTTACCTCATTAGAGCATTTGCAAATGCATCACTGCAACAGATCATCTCTCTGCATTACTGTATCCATTATCTATAGAGCAAGTTCATCCAATTTCCCCAGCAGTTTATGAGGAAAAAACAAATCAAAAAAGGCCTCCTTTCCCATATATCAGTGTAATTTATGCCAATGTTAGAGCCCAAGTGTTTGTATTTTCTCTGGCTTTTCTATTTGCTTGACATATGAAGTAGCAAAGTTAATATTCTTCGGGAAAATAATTCTGTTCTGGTCTCTACTGATTTAAACATAAAGTTCAAAAGGAGATGGTATCTTATAAAGACTCTAAGCTCACTGCATTAAATTAACAATACTAATCTCTGTGTTTCACATGGTACTTCTCCAGAGCAGTTTTATAGACATTAAGCAAAAATGCCAAAGCTGTCTTTTAGATAAAAAACGATAATGGAAACTCCTTTCGACATTCCTTCAGGTCTTTCATAGAATAAAGAGGTGCTAAGACATGAAAGGGAAAAGCTGCAGAAAGCTTCCATGATTTCATAGGTCTGTCTTAGTCAATGTGAGCTGCTGTAACAAAATACCAGAAACTGGGTAGCTTATAAACAATATATATTTATTTCTCATAATCTAGAAGGCAGGAAGTCTTAAAGTGATGGCACTGGCAGACTGGCTGTGGCAGCTGGCAAGGGCTTACCTCCTAGTTCATAGTTGTTGCGTCACATGGAAAGGGCGAGAGAGCTTTCTGAGGTCTCTTTTATAAGAATATTAACCCCACTCCATCCTCAAGATCTAAACTTCCTCCAAAGGCCTGCCTCTTAACACCATCAGGTTAGGCACTAAGATTTCAACACAGATTTGGCAGGGACACTAACATTCAGGCCTCAGCAAGACCTTCGTATAATTCCTGCTCATCTCACTTGAGCTTCCCAGTTCTCCTCTTCACACCTGTCCAGAGGGAAGGTACATGTTTCTCTGGAGTCCCGGCTACTTCTTTTCTTGACTGTACATATTCAAAAATGATCTACTGAAAATCTATGATATGCTCTGCTAGAATTAAAGACACAGTATATGAATAATGGAATCTCTACCCTTACTGGATTCTGGATCTTGGGGTTGGGATGCATGAGGGAAGATGCTGGAAAAACAGCCAGGGATAAAAAAGAAAAAGGAAAAAAAAAAAAAAAAAAAGGCAGCACTATGATAAGAGTTTGCACAGGGTACTCTGCTATTCCACTCAGTAACCATGTGCCCAGACATGATTTTATGTTTCTGTATTTTCAAATCCATGATGATTGCCTATGTGCACAACACAACTAAATCTTATTCTGCAAAAAGATGAGATGACAATTAATTGCTTCTTTATTCCATAACTTGGTTGTCTCCACAATGGGTGTAGGAAGAAAATATTATTAAATAACATTATAAAAAATGTTTTATTTTTTTAAAAGAGAACGAAGTTGCATCAACCCTTAGTGGGCACATTGACTGTATGTCAGTAAAAGCACAGAAGTACCTGAAAGGAGAGAAAATTCTACAGTGGCACAGGCTATGCAGTGAGACTTCTTCATATTGCAAAGTCTGCTAGTCTGTGTGAGCCTGGTTAGGCAAGGTGTACATATCACACTATTTGATGCCATTACCTTCCAGTTCACTCTCACAAAAGAGACAGAAATAAATTATCTGCAGAGAGAGCTTGGATTACAAACAATACTATTTCTGCACATGCAGAACAAGAACATGGCCAAGGTTACTCTTCTGCTACCTGGCAAGATATTGCTTTCAGTTAGATGGCAAGGAAAGTGAATGATTTATTCATATCAGGCATGAATGCCTAATAATGTGAAATTATCAAATCATGTATGGATGTGAGAGTTGGACTATAAAGAAAATTGAGCACTGAAGAATTGATGCTTTTTTAATATAAATTTATTTTAATTGGAGGTTACTTTACAATATTGTACTGGTTTTGCCATACATCAACATGAATTCGCCACAGGTATACATGTGTTCCCCATCCTGAACCCCCTCCCACCTCCCTCCCCATACCATCCCTCTGGGTCATTTCAGTGTACCAACTCCAAGCATCTAGTATCATGTATCAAACCTGGACTGGCTATTCGTTCCATATATGATATTATACATGTTTCAATCCCATTCTCCCAAATCATCCCACTCTTGCCCTCTCCCACAGAGTCCAACAGACTGTTCTATACATCTGTGTCTCTTTTGCTGTCTCACATACAGGGTTATCGTTACCATCTTTCTAAATCCCATATATATGCCTTAGTATATTGTATTGGTGTTTTTCTTTCTGGGTTGCTTCACTCTGTATAATAGGCTCCAGTTTCATCCACCTCATTAGAACTGATTCAAATGTATTCTTCTTTGAACTGTGGTGTTGGAGAAGACTCTTGAGAGTCCTTTGGACTGCAAGGAGATAAAACCAGTCCATCCTAAAGGAAATCAGTCCTGAATATTCATTACAAGGACTGATGCTGAAGCTGAAGCTCCAATACTTTGGCCACCTGATGCAAAGAATTGACTCACTGGAAAAGACCCTGATGCTGGGAAAGATTGAGGGCAGGAGGAGAAAGGGACAACAGAGGATGAGATGGTTGGATGGCATCACCAACTCAATGCACAGGAGTTTGAGTAAACTCCGGGAGTTGTTGATGGACAGGGAAGCCTGGCATGCTACGGTGCATGGAGTCTCAAAGAGTCAGACACAACTGAGCAACCAAACTGAAACTGATGGATAGGGTTTCCCTGGTGGTCGAGGTTAAGAATCCACCTGCCAGTGTAAGGGACATCAGTTCTATCCTTGCTGCAGGAAGATCCCACATTCCTCAGCACAACCAGGTCCAGGCCCCACAACTACTGAAACTGCACTCAAGAACCTGTGAGCCACAATGACAGAAGCCCACGTGGCCCAGGGCCCAGGCTCGGAAACAAGCGAAGCCATCACAGTGGAAACCCATGCACAACTAGAGAGTTCTCTGCAACTAGAGAAAGCCCGCCTGCAGCAGTGAAGACCCAGCACATCCATAAATAAAAATAAATACACCCTAAAGAAGATGCTATGAATAGAGAAAGCCCGCCTGCAGCAGTGAAGACCCAGCACATCCATAAATAAAAATAAACACATCCTAAAGAAGATGCTATGGACATTAGAGTTACATTCTGTATCTAAAAAACGGACTTCACCCTAAATGTGTGGTGTGGGTGGACTTTTAACAACTGCTGTATGAAGGCAGGGGAAATATATACTATGTTCCGTAAGAGAGAGTTATGATATTCCATGACAGAATTTGTTTATGCTAAAATATTTGTTAGTTTTCTATAATGATTAGGCATAACTGATAAGATTCCATTCCCCCCCCCCATTGGTAGTAAAATAATCTTCACTTAGGATGTGCTATCAAGACAGACAAGGCACACATCTGAAAGCAGATTGTAACATAATAAATATATTTCTTAATGCTAAAAGAAAATCAGTTCTATTTAATCTAAATTTTGTACCTCAAGCACATCTGATAAAATAAGTAGATAGAACTTTATGAATAAAAAGTTCTTTAAAAATTTTAGTGGCTTGTTATGTTTGCCACTAGTTTAATCATTCTTTTTCTTTTAATAAAAATGAAATAAAAATGGGTTACTTGATATCATTTTGTTTCTACTGTTTCTTACAGGTCATATTCAGAGTTGACTGAGCACCATAAGTGTTCAACAGACTTTGATTTTATTTTTATCACATGCCTCATAAAACTAATTTAGAAACCTAAAAATGTGTCACTAAGATTTTGAATTATGAACAGTCAGAGCTTTCTGAATTTCCCAAATCTAACAAGAATGGTTGGCTATGAAAGCAAAGCAAACAAATACTCTTTAGCTATAGCCAGCCTCATTTAAGAAACTCTTACAGGGATCAAGAAGATTCTGAACTGCCATGACTGATACCATGCCAATTTTTCAGAAGCCAATAACATGTTTTTGGAAGACTTTTCCTTCTGCATGGGTGCCTAATATATTTCCCATCACAAAGTGACTGGGACCTACTTTAGAATTATAATGGAAATCAAGTAAGCGTGTGGAAAATTCCCACGACTGGCCCATTTTGAGTTATTTTTTACATGGATGTTCTTCCTATATTATGTCTGTCACAGAATATTCATCACATCTCAACTGTCAGCAGAATCTACTTGTTCAGTTGGCTATACTTCATCATTTTTCCATTGCTATTAATAGATCTATATGATTTATGGTTCCCCTTCTGTTAATATTACTCAGAAGCAGGCGTGTTACAGTACTTTGAGCTCTACACCAGAGTACTAAGCCTGATACTTAACACTGTAATGCACAAGTTGGGGAGGAAGGACAGGGTAAAAAAACCCAGATAGCTTGCAAAAGTAAGCATTCATTTTAAAAGTCTAATGATTTCCAGAAAGAAAGTTAGATACTTACAAAATTGAGTGATACCCCAAGTAATGCTCCTCTTACTAAAAAGTCAGACTTCCAGCAAACACATTCCCTTGGGGCCCAGTTCTGAAGCTTGAAGTAAATAAATTCTTTTGTATGTACTAAGAACCCTGCAGTAAAGCTGTGTACTTAGCTGACCTCTTAGAGCCTGACTGATGCTTACTTAATATACAAAGTAGCCATAGGAGAGAGAGGTGATTTAGGACACTATGTAGATCAACTCTGCCCTGTGATCATTCCTTAACCTCTGCCAGTTGTGACTTCCTCTTTTGAGAAGGGGGATAATAGAATCTATTCCTAGAATGCCTGGGGACTTTAATTGAAGTAATAACCTTCTGATCACAGTTTATCACTTGGAGAGGAAAAAAATGGTCACTATATATTAAATACATGTTTTGTTTTTAATCAGCCTAGCATATATCTGTGGGTAGGGATAACTGTTTCCTGTCACGTCCAGTCGGGGAAGGCAATGGCACCCCACCCCAGTACTCTTGCCTGGGAAATCCAATGGACGGAGTAGCCTGGTGGGCT
>SJYX01007471.1:58303-68710 GCA_006410675.1 Oreotragus oreotragus
GAGGAGAAGGGGACGACCGAGGATGAGATGGCTGGATGGCATCACTGACTTGATGGACATGAGTCTGAGTGAACTCCGGGAGATGGTGATGAACAGGGAGGCCTGGCGTGCTGCGATTCATGGGGTCGCAAAGAGTCAGACATGACTGAACGACTGAACTGAACTGAATATTGGACTTTATTCCAAATCCTACATTCTAAAAGTTTAACTTACACCTCTGGCAAAATTTTTTAAACATATTTAAACAATTTTATATGTGAGAAGTGCACTCTCTTTAAAACCATTATTCTAATCTTGAGTCAGCAATTAATATAGTACTAAAATACTGTATATACTGAACTACTACAGCTAAGTCCCTTCAGTTGTGTCTAGAATATTGGACTTTATTCCAAATCCTACATTCTAAAAGTTTAACTTACACCTCTGGCAAAATTTTTTAAACATATTTAAACAATTTTATATGTGAGAAGTGCACTCTCTTTAAAACCATTATTCTAATCTTGAGTCAGCAATTAATATAGTACTAAAATACTGTATATACTGAACTACTACAGGTAAGTCCCTTCAGTTGTGTCTGACTCTATGTGACCCCATAGACGGCAGCCCACCAGGCTTCCCCATCCCTGGGATTCTCCAGGCAAGAACACTGGAGTGGGTTGCCCTTTCCTTCTCCAATGCATGAAAGTGAAAAGTGAAAGTGAAGTCACTCAGTCATGTCTGACTCTTCACGACCCCATGGACTGCAGCCTACCAGGCTCCTCCATCCATGGGATTTTCCAGTTAATGATAATAAACTATTCCCTTACATTTTTCCAGGAAATAGCCAACTTTAAAGTTTTTTAAACAGCTGATTTTAGCATAAGTATTATGCACCATCTAATCATCACTTGATTAGATAGTCCATCATTTCTACTTGACTGAATTGTAGTCAATGTCACAGAAGAATTAAGTTTTCATGAAAGTTAACCAATGAGTTACTGTAAACATGCTTTTATAGTTTTAAAAATCTCAGCTCATTTTCAGACTGAAAGGCATTAGCATCTATTCTATACCTTGCAGAAGCATTCAAAAACATAGAAATGAAGATAAAACTTCAGTTCGGTTGCTCAGTCATGCTCGACTCTGTGTCCTATCCAAGTAGACTGAATCTTTTAAACACGTTAGCATGAAAATTCTACCAACAAATTGGATTTAGAATGAAGAATATTAATGACTTGTCAGCAGAGGTCAAGTAATACAGCTTTTTGTTATACTCATTGAGTTAAATCCACATCTAAATCTTTTCTTAGAGTAGTAACCAGAAATGTGGCCCTGGAAGACCTGGCAGTTCACAGATCAAGCACGATTTAGTGTGTGTGTGTGTGTGTCTGTGTGTGTGTGGTCACCTGTGTACTTTTCTAGAGGATCATGTGGGTGGTTGTGGTTTAGTTGCTAAGTCGTGTCCAACTCTCGCAATCCCACGGACTGTAGTCTGCCAAGCTCCTCTCTCTGTCCATGGTATTCTCCAGGTGAGAATACTGGAATGGGTTGTCATTTCTTTCTCCAGAGGATCTTCCTGACCCAGGAATCAAACCCTGGTCTCCTGCATTATAGGCAGATTCTTTACCAACTGAGAAGCCCAGTTGGTAAAGAGGGTAATGAGGGAAGCCCCTAGAGGATCATGCATGCTGGATTTTTCTACATGTAATTCATCTAAGCTTTCTGGAGGGTTAAACTGATCTGTATACTTCTGAGTAAAAGTAACTTTGAAGCAGTAATAGTGTATTGTGATTATTGGGGCAGTTTAGTCCCTAATGGTTATGATGAGTGATTAATGTTCCCTAATTGTTTTGAATATTACATCTTGGAAAAAAAAAAGTGGAGTTATCACTTTTGCAAATTATTTTAGAATGCAGAACAGCAGTATAGTTAGCTCTTCCCAACCATAATCTCCTTTATTGTACCTCTGAGAAATGAAGCTTGGATTGTGCATCCTTAACTAATAAATCAAGAACTGGAACATGCTTTCTTGCTCTTATCCCAGAGGTTTTCACTCTATTCTGTACCACCTGCATCTCTAGATATGACAGCCTTGGTCATGTCTGGAAAAATGTCTCTAATGCTTGGTTATCTGTGGACCCCATTCAGAGTTGTATAGCATCTGTATTCTACCTACTGTCTCCCTCATGAGTTTTACTGTATCTGTGTAGCCTCTGGAATGATATTTTAAAGATAAATCATTTTTAGTTACATAAATGTATTATAAAATACAAATTTAATTCTCATAAAATTATTTTGCTATAAATGGAATAAATACATAAAATATCTTCTAAACAAAATGAGAGTATATTCTCAAAATTCAGATTTATCTTATTGCGTTGTCCTCTTGTTAAAATTATAGAGTAACAAGTTTTGGCATGGTAATGAAGACATATTTGCAGTTAACTCAAAGATGTCCACTGATGATATAAAAAGACAGAAATATAAAAACAAAAAAGGTCAGATTCCTTATTATGTGTTCCAACTGCATTTTAATGCCAAGTCTGAGAGTCATGTAAAGTGAGCTTACATCTACTAATGTAAGTAACACACACTTGGAGGACATGTAAACTAGACTCTAAAGACAGAGCAAGGGGTTCGTAGCCTGAGAATGGAATTTTATCCTGAGTATGAACACTGAAATGTTAGGTAAATTTGGTCCAGCAACAAAGATATACCGAGACAACTACGCCAAGAATCAAGGCACTACATGAAGTTGGCCTCCTGGGACCTCAGGTTCCTCTGCCAAATGAAGGGAGTGGATCGGAAAGTCATTGCCCCTCATTTCTGAACTCTCGAACTCATTGTCTTCACTGTCTCATTTCATTATCAACATTTATGACACTTCGGCCGCAGAGTTTGGGAACTTCTGTCCCAGAGTTTGGGAACTTCTAATACATGAGAACCTCCCTTTTCACAAAGATAAACCAGAGCATGTGAAATGAATTCTATCATCTTCCTAATTCAATCATCTGCCTACAAGCTAAAGAGTGGCATTTCCAAAGTCACGTCATAACCTGGAGAAGTCATCCTCAGTTCTTGTCTGGAAAATGACTCTTCTCTTGGAAATCCTAGTAAGGACCCTTAAGTACCTCTGGGTTTTTTTGTAAACAATGATTATTTTAGATGAACAGGAGATCCTCCCTATTCTTTCCTCATTGCTGAGGAGATATTTCATGCTTCTTTCAACTAGTCCAAATTCAGAATATAGCTATGTGTAAGAAATTCTGTCAACAGAAATATATTCATTCAAGGAATGCTATATTCCTTCACTTATAAATAAATCATCTCTGAGTCTGAGGTCTGTTTTATGCTTTGTAACTTTTTATTTCTTAAAGAAGATTTATAAGGTATTATCACACACTATTCTATTTGAGCGTTTCAGATTTGGCCTTACTTATCATCACTTGCATTTGGGAAGATGGGGCTCAGTAAACTTGGAATATATATGTTAGAAAGCAAACTTGCACAACTTTGGACATAGCGCATAAAATACTAGCATTTCTTTAAATACTCCAGCTGGGATTATATAATTAACATTGCAATCATACTTTTTAACAATAAAGGGTTATTTTTAAGGAAGAAGCAAATTTCTCTGTGCATATATATGATTGAGATGATTCAAGGGACACATAAGATTGAGTTAAATGTCTTTTTACCCATCAATCTTCCAAAATACATATTGGGGGGAAAAATGACTCAAATAGGCTTAGCAAAGATAATGGATATCTATAAAAGTACTTTAAAAATACAGTTGAGAATTAGATTATGAAAGTAACTCATAGAACGAAACAGAAGAGTAAAGACAAAGAATTTTCTTTGAACCAATAAATAATCAAATAAGTTGGAAATGCAGATTGGGAGTTTCTCAGGCCACTAACAGATTACCGATAGATCGTTTTCTCTTTCAAATTCGTATTTTCAACATCACTCATCCAAAGGCGTAAAAGGCATCCGGCCTGACTCATTTGAAGAACTCTATTTTAACTCAAAGAATATATAATTAGAATACTAGTATTCTAGCACTTCAATATATTTTTAAAGCTGTTTGAAAACTACTATATTATCACAGAAGGTTCCTTTCTGGCACAGAAAATGGAAAAGCTGCTCAATGTGTTCATCGTGCTCTTGAATCTACCTTTTGATTGCCCTTTTCTCTCCATTTCCAGGCCATCAGGATCTCTTGACTGTACCATCACAGTCATCTGTAGCCATCTGCTGCGAAGGAGCCTTCTTAAAATACTGCTACGTGGTGGTACATCTCTATTCAAAGGCCTGCACGATACCCTGTTTCACTGTAATATGTTCATACCTTACAATTTCTCCCCAGTGCATATCCAAGAATTTCTCCCCAACACTTTGCTTGTCTAACAATGCTGTCCAACTCCCACTTTGGCTTCCAATGCTTTAATCCCGACTGGAGCAATCACTCTGTTTATGTCCTTGACCACATTGCACCTATTTCTGTTCTTGACTCTCCTTAGCAGGGGTCACAGACTGCTCTGAATGGGTCAGAGAGTAAATACTGGAGGCTTTGCAGGCCTAGCACTTTCCCGTGTGTGTGTGTGTGTCTGTGTCTGTGTGTGTCTGTGTCTGTGTCTGTGTGTGCTCAGCCACTCAATCCTGTCCCACTCTTTGCGACTCCATGGACTATAGCCCACCAGACTCCTCTCTCCATGGGATTCTCCCAGCAAGAATACTGGAGTAGGTTGCCATTTCTTCCTACAGGAGATCTTTCTGACCCAGAGTTGGAATCACATCTTCTGCATTGGCAGGTGGATTCTTTACCACTGAGCCCCCTGGGAATTCCTAGCAGTTTCCCTTACCACCACTCAACTCTACCATATACAGACATAGGCGGTATTTAATGAATGAGCAAAATTCCACTAAATCTTTATTTTTGGATACTAAATTTGAATTTCACATAGTTTTCCTGAGTCATGAAATACTATTCTTGTGATGTTTTCTTTTCAATGACTTAATGCAGAGACACTTCTTAGTTAATGGACCATACAAAAACAGGCAATGGGCTAGATTGGTCTGTGGACCAACTCCTATTCTATTATATATCTCAAAAAAGCAACCAGTTATTAGCATGATTAAATTTAACTTCCACTCAATTCTGCCATGGCTCCCACCCAGTTCCACTCAGAACAAAGGTCCAGGTCTTCACAATGGGCTATATAAAACCTTTTATATTCTGATCTTCCTTCGCTGCCTTTATCTCCAATTACTCGCTACCCTCTGGCGTTGCTCTGCTCCAGTTAACTACCCAGCTTTTTATTCTTGAACACACACAACACAAGCCTGCCCCATGGTCTTTGAACTGGCTGGTCTCTCTGCCTGGTATCTGTTTTTCCTTGTATGTTTCTATGGAGCTCTTATATGCTTTGAGATTTTGATCTAACATCATTCTCTCCAAGAGTCTATCCTGACCAATCAGTTTAAATTTTAACCACCTATTGTCCATTGACTGTGTTCCCCTAAAACTGATGTACTGAAGCTGTAATGCCTAGTACTTCAGAATGTGGCTGTATTTGTAGATAGCACCTTTTGAGAGGTGATTCAGTTGAATGAGGCCATTCGAGTGAAACCTAATCCAATTTGATTAGTATCTTTAGGAGACGAAATCTAGACACATAGGAAGATATCAGAGGCTTATCCTCAGAGGACAAAGGCCATGTGAGGACACAGTGAGAAAGTGGACATCTGCAAGCCCTGGAGAGAGTCCCCAGAAGAAACCAAACCTGCAAAAACCTTGATCTTAGACCCTAGGCTCCACACATGTGAGAAAATATATTTCTCTTGTATAAGCCACCAAATCTATGATATTTTGTTAGGGAAGGTATAGCAAACTAACACACACCATAACTTCCACAGCCCTCCCAAACCTACCCCACCTTGCTCTGGGTAAAAACACAGAACACTTCTCTCTCACTGACATACTATTTAATTAAACAACTTAGCATGGTTATTACCATCTCCCTGCTACATGAGGGCAATGATCTTTCATTTACTGATGTATTCCAAATTCCCAGAATAGTGCCTACCAAAAAGGTAGGCATTTCACATATATCTGCTGGATATATGATATCTAACAACACATTATCTTGATACATCTCCTTCCTCTATTTCTGTCTTCTTGCAAAGGCCAAACTGCCAATTCAGCATCTCCAAATGCATAGCTACTAAAACCCAGTTCAAAAGCCACTATTGCTAAGAGTGTCTCTCTAGACATCAGCAAAAAAATGGACTCCCTCTTTGAATTCTAATACACAATCTATAACTCTCTTCTGCTATTTCACAATTCAAGTTTGTAATAAGATTGTCATATATGTTTTAACTTCTCTACAGGCTTCTTTCTGATGCGAGCTGGTATCTCACACATCTTCAAATTCCTCACCATACCCATTGAGTGTGCACATGAAGTTGAAGCATAATAAATGTTTAGTGAACTTACTGCATGCATCATTATTACAAAAACATCTGGACTGAACAATAACACTGTGCCAGGCTCTATCTTGTCTTCAAGTTATTTGCAAAATTAGCAAACCTGTATGAAGGTGATATTGTCATCCCCTTTTATAGCTGATGTCACTGAGCCTAAGAGAGGTGAAGTAATTTGCCCAAGGTCACCCTGCTAATGAGTGGTGAAGCCAGATTTTAAACACAGGTGTACAGTCTATTAAGGTCAAGATTGGAAATATACAGTTTCACAAGCAAAAAAGGAAAATAAAATATTTACTTTGAAATAAAAATTTCAGTATCATGTTAAATGAAATGAAGGCAAAGGAAGGCATATCATTACCTAAATTCTTAGAGGCTTGAATGAACTGACTTCACATTTCCAATGACTATTTTTCTTCTTCTGAATTCTAAAAACAGTAGTGGCTGTACACTTCTGAAGTTTATATAATGACTCAAATTTTAAAAATTCAAATTCATAATAGCATACCTCTTCAAATGAATCTTATTTTCTTTGTAATGACTGGAGTCTTAAAACATAAATGAATGGGTTATATGAAATAAATATGACTCTCTTAAAGATAGAATTTTCAAACCTATGCATATCACCCATCACCTTATAACATTTCATTAAGAATTTTAAAAATCAGCAGGTTCTTAATACTGACTTCTCAAGTAGACAAGTCCTACTTTTCATTGTTGTTTTTAAACTCTGTAATACTTTATATCCAGGAAATAGGCAAGATGGACACACACAATTATTAATTTTGGTTAGAAAAAAAGGCTTTACTTACTAATTTTTAAAAATTTAAGGACTTTAGACTCATGAATTTTCAGCAAAAATATCTCTATTACACATACTAAAGCAATACACAAATGCTGTGGCCTCTTTTTAGACAGAAGAGGGTTTTTTATAAAAGAACACTAAAGCATAATTAAGCAAGTATACAGCTCTTACATTTTATTATTTTTGAAGAATGTCTTTGAGTTACATATTTTATCTGCTTTTCAAAAAACTTAAATTGATATAAATGGAACACACTTTGGCCTTTTCTGAGGAATTGAATACAACCAAATAATTTTAGTTGCTATACTTTGCTCTGATATATCAGTATTCACAGGGGTGGTCTTGATGCTGAAACTGAAGCTCCAATACTCTGGCTACCTGAAGCAAAGAATCAACTCACTGGAAAAGGTCCTGATGCTGGGAAAGATTGAGGGCAGGAGAAGAAGGGGGCAAAAGAGGATGAGACAGTTGGATGGCATCATCATTTCAATGGACATGAGTCTGAGCAAACTCTGGGAGATAGTGAAGGACAGGGAAACCTAGTATGCTATAGTCCATGGGGTCACGAAGAGTTGGATATGACTGGGTAACTGAACAACAACAAAAGGGTTTCCCAGGTGGTGCTAGCGGTAAAGAGCCTCCCTGCCGATGCGGGAGACATGAGAGAGGTGGGTTTGACCCTTGGGTTGGGAAGATGCCCTGGAGTGGCAACCCACTCTAGCGTTCTTGCCTGGATAATTCTGTGGGCAGAGGAGCTTGGCTGGCTACAGTGCATAGGGTCTCAAGAGTCAGACGTGACTGAAGCGACTTAGCACACACACATTAGTATCCAAAACAGGGTTTAAGACAACATGACCGAGTACTGATCCCAACTACTGTCCTAGAAAATGCTGTCTTTAAAAAGTACCTGTTAGCAGCCTGAATTGGGATCACCCAGTTCTTCTGATGAGGAAGCAAGTGTCATGGGAAGAATGTCAACTTGCTCAAGGTCACCTACTTAAATAACATGGTGCTAAGATTTAAGTTCAGGTCTTTTTGGCTGCCAAGACCAAGTATTTCTATCAGAGCAAGACACCACCATAGGCGCTTATCACAATGTAAGGCTAAAAGAACAATGTCTTCTGGAAGAGTAACGTAATGGACTAGTAACAGGACTAACCAGCTCCCACAATCTTGATATGAATCACTCGAGTAACTCTGACCTTAACATTCTCTTCTGAAAATAAAGAAGTCAGATCTAAAGATTTTTATGATCCACCGAGATTTTGCACATCAGTGATCCAAGAGCATAGTCCAACTCAACTATTTATATAAGTAGCATAATCTACATAATGTTTCTATTACTGTCATTGTGTTGTCCACTTTTCACTGTATTGAATTTGAACAAGTTCCTTAACCGTTCAAGATCACAGATTAAGGCTTTACTTGGAGATGGGCTAGGAGGACATCAATGGATGACACATTTGCATGTATTTGGGTATTTACCCCCAGTAGACTATATAGTTTCCCTTCAGGAATCTTTATGAGACACAGCATAAAACTGATCTTTAAACCCCTTTAATAGAACTGGCTTTAAAGCTCTTCAAAGGCTTTTGACTTTTGTTTGGCTCGGAGAATTATAAAATGGTTAGGAAACTCTTCTATGCATACCTTGAAATAAAATAGGCTCTATGTATTGCAAGGATGTATTGCACAATAGAAGCACAACTTATGTGGTATGTTTTAAATCTCTTATCTTAATCTGGTAACTGTGCAAAATGGAAATCTTTCCGTTGTAGAGGTGGCAATATGGAGCTGGTGGTGGTAGTTTAGTCACAAAGTCGTATTCAACTCTTGCAACCTCTTGGACTATAGCCTACCAGACTCCCCTGTTCATGGGATTTCCCAGGTAAGTATACTAGAGTGGGTTGCTATCTCCTTCTCCAGGAGATCTTTCTGACCCAGGGATCGAACTAACATCTCTTGCATTGCAGATCGCAGGCGGATTCTTTACTGCTGAGACACCAGGGAAGCCTAGCAATACCAAGCTGCTGCTAAGTCGCTTCAGTCGTGTCCAACTCTGTGCAACCCCATGGACGGCAGCCCACCAGGCTCCCCTGTCCCTGGGATTCTCCGGGCAACAACACTGGAGTGGGTTGCCANGATTCATGGGGTCACAAAGAGTTGCACACGACTGAGTGACTGAACTGAACTGAACTAAAAGTATTAAGAATGGGCTTCTCAGGTGGCCCAGTGGTAAAGAATCTGCCTGCTGAGCAGGAGACATGGGTTCGATCTCTGGGTTGGAAAGATCCCCGAGAGAAGGAAATTACAACTCACTCCAATATTCTTGACTGGAAAATCCTATGAACAGAGGAGCCCGGCAGACTACTGTCCGTGGGGTCGCAAAAGAGTTGGATACCACTTAGTGGCTAAACAACAGAAGTGATGGGAAAGTGTCAAAAATACACAGGCGTCAATTTGAGTGGAATTCCAATGGCCACGTCTGAACAACGTGAGCAAAAAGCAAATGAATTAATCATGATACTAATGAATTAAAATCCAGAGGCTAGAACAGCAAGCCATGAGTGCATACTGATGTAAATAGATAATTGAAACAAATAAGTGGAAAGCTCGTCCTCCTGATAGAGTTCTCACTAACAAATAGAGAAGAAGGGGTGAAAACAGAAAGTCATCACTTGACAACAAACACGGTAGCAATTGTTCCAGGCAAGAATCACCAACAGATGCAAAAATTACTGGATGAAAAATACCACGTGGAATGGTATATTTATGTAGTCTTAAAGTACCCCTCTATAAGTTACCTATTGATTAAAACAGGGAAAATAGTAACTACAGTAAAGAAACCTAGAAGATATTACCTTAACCAATTAAAATTAACATTACCAGTAATGAGATGATGGTACAACAGCAGGCTGTGCTACACTGACGAAGACACAATCTCATTTTTGTGGAATTTTTACCCAAAACGAGTAACCAGAGTTTAATCAGGAGAAAATATCAGATAACCTTAAATTTAGGAAAATTTCTAAAAATACCTTACCAACACTCATCAAAAGTATCAAGGATGTGAAAGATGAAGAAAGATTGAGGGATAGTTCCAGATTGCTAAATTGCTAAGTTGCTTCAGTCGTGTC
>SJYX01007471.1:68831-135391 GCA_006410675.1 Oreotragus oreotragus
TGCCATTTCCTTCTCCAATGCATGAAAGTGAAAAGTCAAAGTGAAGTCGCTCAGTCCTGTCTGACTCTTTGCGACCCCATGGATTGCAGCCTACCAGGCTCCTCCTTCCATGGGATTTTCCAGGCAAGAGCACTGGAGTGGGATGCCATTGCCTTCTTCAAGTTCCAGATTAAAGGCAACTAAAAGTATGTGGGAACTAAATGTAATGTGTGGTCATGAATTGGATGCTGGATTAGAAAAATGACCATCAATGGATAATTCATAAAAATGTGAATAAGATCCAGTGATTGTGCTGAACAATATTAATCTCTTTATTTTAGCACTGGAGTGGGGTGCCATTGCCTTCTCCACGTTCCAGATTAAAGGAAACTAAAAGTATGTGGGAACTAAATGTAATGTGTGGTCATGAATTGGATGCTGGATTAGAAAAACGACCATCAATGGATAATTCATAAAATTGTGAATAAGATCCAGTGATTGTGCTGAACAATATTAATCTCTTTATTTTTATTATTTGGTTATACAAGATGTTAACTTTTGGGGAATTTGGGTGAAGTGATATGGGGAATGTCATCATATATAAATCTGAAATTACATGAAAATCAAGTAAAATTTTTTCAAAAAACATAAAAATTGATTGAAATGCAATCTCACAAACAATTCAGAGTACTTTTGGAGTAACAATCCTATGAGAAATTATCCACATTTTAAAGAAAAAGTTAAGGAAGTTGAAGTCATTTGCTGTAAGATCACAGGATTAATGTAGACAGAAAATACAAATACACAGAACTTTACACATAAATCACTCATAAGATATATGATTTTGAAACAAATGGGGAACTATACATTACCTACCCCTATCTTAAAATGTGTAGTTCTACCTCCTTTGTGTACAATTAGAGAGAATTCAGACTTGCAGGGCTCTGGATTATCTACAGC
The DNA here is from genome assembly GCA_006410675.1 of Oreotragus oreotragus. Lineage (NCBI taxonomy): Eukaryota > Metazoa > Chordata > Mammalia > Artiodactyla > Bovidae > Oreotragus > Oreotragus oreotragus. Next base: position 69,771 of record SJYX01007471.1, read on the forward strand.
AGTTTCTATAATGGGATTCTAGAAGTACAGGGCAGAGATAAGAAAGCAGAAGAACTACAGCAAAGATTAGAATGAGTTGCTGACATGGCTGAGATCAGAAGCGATACAGGCAAGCAACTACAAGCCTACCAACTTTGGGGAAAACACATAATGAAACAGAGGTCTAAGATGTTGTAGTTTTGTTCTCTAAAAAGTACTGGTATGCAATTTACTTAAACACCCAATGACTACTGATTAAACATTTAGTATGTGCCAGGTATGATCTACACACTAGATTGCAAGAAAGAACAAAATAAACAGGATCCTTTAAATGAAGTTCACATCCCATATTTTTAGACAATTATAAATAAATATTTAAGATCATGGTCATTTCTGTGGAGATGACGACCATATATTTGGTTTGTCGGGAATCGCCTTGGTTTGTACTCATATTCCTGCTGTGGATTATTAAGTTTGCCTCTTTTTACTCTCCAAAGTGCCTCGGTTTTGGTCATCTTGCCTGTAAAAGAAATTTCAAAAAGGTGATATAAAAGAAAGTCATTATAGGAGGGGTTATTTTGGATTGGATGACAGGAAATGACTTAATAATGTTTGAGCTGAGAAAGTTATCACACAGGTCTTCAGAATGTGTCTGAGCTTGAGGAGAGAGAACTGTATAGTGAAAGAGAGATACAGTTTGGATTTTGTCAAATCTAGTTCTCTGTCTTAGTTCCACCACATCCTGGATTTGGCTAGGTTTCCCATGGGATGCTCAAGTGGTATCATTTAAGTCCAATAATGTGAGTCAGAAAGGAACACATTACATTATATGGAAAAAGAAACTGATACTTATTTATAATATCCTGCCACAAATCTATATTTTTGAACAGATATGCAATAAACCCTGTGTAAGGGTAAATGCTAGATAATTAAATATCTTTATGTCACTTAGAAGACTCAGGTCTACTTGAAATACAACTCCAACACCAGAATCTATAAAATAATACAAGGTTGATGAGTAATTAAATGCCGAAAAATGGAGGATAGACAACTTGTACTATGAGAGCTCAAAAGGGAATGATATCAGTGCATATCAGAGAGTGAAGACAGATCTAAGAGAGTGGAGGAGAAATAGGATGTGAACGGGTGCTTACCTGATTCACTACCTAACTGCTCAGTAAGCCACAGAACCAGCTGCCTGGACAAGGAACAGAACCTTCTGACGGGTTTTGCTGGTAGTTTTTGCAGCAATCTGGTACTGTGGGCAATTTAGCTTTTCAGCAAAACTTCCTTCTGAAAATAATCCCCCAGTTTCTCTCCTTCCCAGATGCTTTCTCACCTTCCTTGTTTGGTTCTCCTCTCATTGGCTTCTCTCCGTCTAATTTTTTCAGCAGAACATATTTTATAGGCTTAATGCCTCATCTAGGTTGCTTATTGTCCTCACCTCTCCTTGGCTAAAACCTCAGGAGACAAGAAGCTGCCCTCTTCTTTTGGAAATTTTAGCACATGGGGGTTTGTGGAGTTACCCGTCCTCCATTTATTTGCTGCACTAGCAGAGTAATGTGGGGCAGGCAAGAATCACGAAGAAACAGCTTCCAAAGCACAAGCTCCTTTCAGTTGAAAAAATAAATGGCAGATCTAGTTATTGAAAACTAGCATAATAAAAGGAATATATTAAAATGCAGTCATTTTATTGGTTATTTCATATTTATTCCTAAATACCAGACAGCTTAATAATGATTAGGCATCCAATTACCTTTAAGGAAAATTTATTTTAAAAACAGAACATCCTATGGATATCAGCCCAGTGATAGTGAGAAAAGTTCCCCACTTATTGAATGTTTGCCAGCAAGAGAAATATATGTAGGACTATCTCCATTTTACAGGGAGTTGACCCTGCTCAGAGCAGCTGGATGACCTTCACAATTGTAGCAAAAAGGAGAGAGCTGCAAGCCCAACACGAGGTTCCTAACTCTTCCCCTAGGCATGCCGCTGCTCTCAGAAGCACAGCTGGAGGTTGACCAGAGAACAGCTCTCCTGGAAACACATTCTAAGAATTATTATTTTTTGTTTTAATGTAATATAGTCATTAAGACTATGATGAGACAACATTAGAGGACGTAAAACAGAGCCAGAGAGTGAGCCAGACATGAGATACATGAAGAAGGATGTCAAATGATGGAACGCCTTTCACGAGTCAACACTTCTGAGCAAAACTTGGCATAGTTCTTCTCCTACCTTGGCCCCTCATTCAGTTCTCTTGATTCACACTCCCTGAAAATAATAATTAGTCAGCCCTCCTCACCTATTGATATATGTTGATCTTCTTCAGAGTCCTATGAATTCACTTTTTAAACCTATATACACTAATATACCTAAAGTAGAGAAGTAATAAGAACCTACCATGCAGGGAACTCTAATCAATATTCTCTAATAATCTACATGCAAAAAGAAACTAAAGAGGAATGGACATGTGTGTAACTGATTCAGTTTCCTACACATCTGAAGCCAACACAATACGGTTCATCGACTATACTCCAATAAAACTTCATTTAAAAAAGTAAAGTGCACACTGGTCCCACATAGAGAACATCTTGAGACATTTTTATGGTATTAACGTATCTTTATCAGGTAGAAGAAATGAAGAATAGTAGGCACAGAGCAACTGTTTGCAAAGAATGATCAAAACCACTTTGTCAAGTTTTTTGGCATACACTGAAAAAAAATATATCAATGTTGATGCCCATCATGGACTTTGGCTTCTTACACAATAAAGGACAGTTCCTCATAGCTGAAACCCTTCCCTGCAAACCCACAGTGTATCCCCATGCTGGAATAAGAAGCTTGGAACGAAAATATACTTTATGAAAGAAAATCCATTATTGTGCTCAGCAAGCACCAGCCATAACCATACCACCCTAGGGGTGTAATATCATCTACCTCTAAGAGAAACATTGCATTGACTTCATGTGTCGTTTAACATGGCTGATCATGGCGACAACTCCTCAAAAAACATAGTCCACTTGTTTAAAGGTGCAGGTTTATGTTACTTCTAACGTTTAAGAGACACAGAGAAATTTTGGACAGAAGCTATATGGTCAAAGCAAATAATAAACTATAGTGAAAGATGTGTTAGATTGACGGGAATCTTACAAGTCACTCCACGGATATGAGCTTGCTTGCACCTCTTTCAATATCTTTTGTGGAGCAACAACATGACCAGTGTTAGTAACTTTATTTATTTTTTGCTTTTGTTTATTTATTTACTTTTATTTATTTTTTATTTTTTACTTTACAATACTGTATAGGTTTTGCCCTACATTGACATGAATCCGCCACAGGTGTACATGAGTTCCCAACCCTGAACCCGTCTCCCACCACCCTCCCCATATCATCTCTCTGGGTCATCCCAGTGCACCAGCCCCAAGCATCCTGTATCCTGTATCGAACCTAGACTAGCGATTCATTTCTTACGTGATAGTATACATGTTTCAGTGCCATTCTCCCAAATCATCCCACCCTCCAACAAAGAAAGCCTTGTCAGTGTTAGTGGGTGAATATAAAATAATAACTATGGCCACGAGCATCTTACTACTTAATAGTTTTCCCACTGGCTTGTAGGATGGGGTCAGCCAATGGAAGCACAAGCAACAATCTGAAGATTGGAGAAAGACCAGCAATTTTTTTTTTTTCTGTGTCCCCTTCCAGTTAGGTCACCATGCATTGGCTGTGTCCCTGGACTGAAGGCCACATCTCTTGTCAAGCAGCCTTCTGCCCACAGATTCCCTCTCCCAGCTTGAGAAACATTTTCCATCCCTTGGCCCTTCAGCCACTCATTGTTTCTCCAGTAACCCACCTCCCCTTGTTGATTTCCTTACTCTGCCCACACACATGGCCCTTTCATTAAATTATTTTTTTGAGATCTCTTTCCTGCCAGGAACATAACTGATACATATCATAATCAATGTATAATATCCTCAACAGCCTGTGTGTGAAATTTCAATATTTCTTTGCATATTTAAATGAGGCACTGATGTATAACTTTTAAAGCTGTGGCTCAGAAATCTCTGATTACCTTGACCAATAGGGGCAAATACAGCTCCTTCTATGAATGTGAGCTCTTCCTTTGAGACCAGATGATTAATTTTGTCCATGAGTCAAGAAATGCATTTTAAGAGTTTAACATGACTATGAACTATAAAATCAGATCATTGACTATTTTGAAGTTCTCACAAGGATCAAAACAATCTCCTTTTTGGAAGTCTTCAAGCCCTACAAGTCTTACCTAATGCACTAACTAAGTGGTAAAGAACCTAAAATACAAAGTTATCATTAATATGTAGATTGTCTTAAGAAATGAAAGGGGCAACCAATATTCTGCATATATGGGTGGTTTACACATTGAACATAGGGATACTCTGATATGGCAGGAACGGCAGAATTTGAGATTAGGCAATAAGCTGCAGCCTTCAAAATAGCCCATAAAATCAAATTTATTAACAGAAGCCAAAATATTTCTTCTGATAAAAAGTTTAAAATGTAAACCCTAACTAGGAAAAGCAACACAATTACATACAATCTTTGACAGTCAAGAAAAACATCATTCTTTGCTTTCTTCTCACTTGAGTGCAGGTTTCAATAGAAGAAGTTCAAGAAAATTGAACAAAAATTGGTGGCATTACATGTACATTTCAATAATGCAAATTTTACACGGTGCTATAAAAAATATCATCTCCCTTTATCAGCAAAGTTTGAATGAATTAAAAAATCCAAACGTAATCAAGAGTAGCACAATTTCAAAGCAGGCAGGCCAAGTGAATATGAACTGTTTATTCAACTGTCATATGTCAGGGCCACGTGAGCTGTGAAATAAAAACTCTTGTCACCTTGCCAGGAAGAAATTTGAGTTTTATGAATTTTTAATTATGTGACATTTTCAGGAATGCATCCTTTGCATGATATGCATCAGATGAAAACAGGGATTTAAAAAAATGAGGTCAGAGGGGACTGAACACATGATTCTGTGATTTGTAATCATGAAGGAAAAGAAGGAAGTGTGTATAATAGCTAGAAACAAGTTTGTCGTAAGTGTATTATTTGGGTAAATATTGCCCTTTATTTTTTCTTCACACTTTAAAAATGTAACATAAAGAAAGCAAAAATCTAAATCTTTAAATTACTAGCCTTGTGAATGGCATGATCCACAGTCCCTTCAACAATGATAAGACTGGAAGCAACTCACTGCATATTTGTAAAACAAACTGTTTCTCTCTCTCTTTAAAGTCCTCTGCTTGAAGAAATGATGAATGCTTATGTCATGCTTTTAGTAATACAATTTTATTACATCTGAAGTACTGTAACCCACTACTTAAACAGCAATTGAAAGTTTAAAAGAATGTTTTGGTTTGAACTGCCTTTGTTACCCTCAGGTGGAGAGTTGAACTTCACACCTGTAGCCTGTCATCTTGAAGCCTGAAACAGAACTCCAGGCAAGAGCCACCTCACACGTATGTTTTGGGAATTCCCGCTAATAGAAAAATGTGTTCAGGTATTGAATTTTCAAGAAAACTACGTGCAGAGAATTGATGTGCCCAAACAACCTCCCCAAAAGAACCATGAAACATTCCAATATTAAATTTCACATATAATAGAAGAAACAATTTAAAATTCAATATCTGTAACATTATTTACCCTTTTAAATGGTTCAGCATTTATATGACAGGGTGTTTTTCTGATTCCTATAGTATACAAATTGCCCATCAATAGAGTTAATCTCATACTAATAGACTAAAATCCTCATAAATCATCTCCACTTCTTTAGATGCACAGAAACATATTGGTTATTGTGAGACTTCTAGATTAGAATACTGTACAAGAAGATGGAGGTCTTAAGTTGAAAACAAATTAGGATAACTGATCCTGTATCACACCTGACTACACTGAACATGGTAGCCACTAACTTTTAATATTTTCATATGGATTTCTGAGATTTATTATATACAAAAGATTCATTTAAAATTCTTATATTTTTCATTATAAGTAAGGCCAATACATGTGTTTATAAAATCCACTCTTTGGCAAATGATTCACCATGATAAAAATATGTAAAAAGTTTCTGGTAAAGTGAAAGCATCTTATTTTATCTGGACAAACTTTTATTATTGAATTGCACTCTCTAACAAAGAATATTTTTTAAAATGATTCACTGCTTTTCAATTATTTATTTGTAAGCCATCTCAGGCACTACCAAAGTTGTATGAAAATCTCCCAGAAAAGGAAACAGCTTTCCTCTAACTTGTGATAACACTAACAAGACATATCAAAGGAGACTTTGTGTCCGTGAAAATTTCCTTGCTCTTCAAATTTTCTGTTTGTATAAAGGCATGGGCATTTTGATATCAAATGAAAGGCAACTGCCAACAATACAGGTTACGTATTATAGAAGTAACCTGTTTCCAAATGTAAACCAAATTCACTATTTCATTAGATCACATCTTCAATTTAAAAGGTGAAGATAAAGGACTTGTAAAATGAAAAAAAAAAAAGAAAAGAAAAAGCATCCAAGGCGTATTCATATCTTTCTAAATTTTTGATAACTACAAAGACATATGCTGATTGTTCAAGATACAATTAGCAACTGCTTGCATATCCAACCTTAAAGCAACATTTTTAAACTAGTTCAACTCTGCTTCCTACTTCTTCATTAATTACTAGCTAAGGGGTTTAGAAGTACTCTAATGAATTTTACATTAGATTCTGCAACATGAACAGTGTATGTTATCACAGCATCTAGTAAAAGCATAAATTGGCTTTTCCAAGTTGCATCTTGAGCAGTTGTAAAGATTCTAGCTAGATTTTTACAACATTTAGTATTAAACACTGTGCTGAAAAGAATTTTTACAAGAAAAAAGTTGGTGTAATCCCATTTCCCAGGTCATAAATCTAGCTACTTTATAATAATCTATTTCTCAAAGTTCTTATGCTTTTCTCCTGTGGTTCAGAAAGAAGAGAAGAAATTCTACCTATATTGATTTCTAAATATGCATTAAATAGGCTTAAAATATTTCTGCTATACTGGCTTTCCATAAATCTCATATTATAAATTACCACGCAGTCATTAGCCAACCACTAGATTTTGGATTCAATGCTTACAGTTTATGACGTCACAGCCATCTACCACCTTCATAAAATTCTTTGAACTCAGAGTTTCATAAAACTACTCAGGCTGAGCAAGAAAAGGCATAGCACTGCACCCAAATCCATTAAGAAACAGGTAGAACCTTAAAATTACCTTATCAAAGTACGTACTATGGAAAGCTTTCTTTTATAAAATATTTCTCTAATTTTATAGCAAGATGAAAGACCCCCTACTGAGTACTTTTCAATAAGACACGGTATCACAAATGGCACACCATCCGTAATTGAATGTTCACAGCAAATACATTGACACCATTGATCACAATAGACATGATACAGCAAAGTCATATTGCGACTAAGAATAGAAGTGTAAAAGCTGGGTAAAAAAAATACAACAGAGCTCCTGGTTCACCAAAGGCAAGTACAGACTCTCAATGACTATTCTTAAAAGCATCAAAAGCCAACACAATTTTCACTGCTTAAAGATTAGTATCTGATGACAATCTGTTTAAAATATTTATGAACATTTAATAACGCTCTCAGAAATCATTTGATTTTCACAGTTATCCCCTTAAAACTGTTTTTCCTGACCAGATTGTCAACATAATTATATATGCAGTTCTGCTATTCACCATAGGAGTACTTTCTAAAGAAAATGTTGCTCAAGTTCGTCTCTCAACCTTGCACCATGGTGTATAGGTATTTTTACTAACTCTTTCTCATGATTTAGATTGAAGAAGATAAATGTAAGTTGAAAAAATAAAGCTAACAACAGTTCTTCATGGCCAGAATCAAAGAGAGGTACTATATCAACCCAGCTTTGCTCAGCATAAGTTTGACGGTCCATTAAAAACATCTATTATCAAAGCCAAGGTACTTTTGGTTCCACCTGTCACTATCTTAATGACAGCATTGCCTAGGAACTTCATGGGCAGCAAAACTACTGGTTTAGGCTAATAATTTTGGAACATCTTAAAAATATTTTCTATCAACACTTAGATTTAAATAGAGTTTCTATTTCAATCATGCAAGTTGTTAAACATTAAAATCCACTGCAATGAAACAAATATCAAAGCTCTCATGGACATTATACTCTTCAGCTGTTTTCACATTTTGCAAGGAATTCAGAAATCCAAAGGAAATGTCCTTAACTCCTTCACTGCTAAGCTCTACAATCAAATGTTAGAAATGATCTATGGATTATAATGATCAAAGAGTTCCAGAGAATTTCTAAATACCTGCAGGAAGACCAGTTTTGTGATTTTTCAGCAAACTGCAGCAAGCAGAGAGAGGGAAAAACCCCTCACACAATCATGCTTTAAAAAAAAATCTTCCTACTCTGCAGACACTGCTTCCTTAGATTGAAGCACATTTAACAGCGACACTGCCAAAAAGACATAAAAGATATATCCACAGATTCCAGTTCCATCCCCAAATTAGAGCTGCACTGCACACATTTTTAGAAACGTGACTCTCAGCAAACACTCACGACTGTATTTTATTGACAACATTAAAAATAAACACAACACAGAAATAGTGAGCCTTTCCTCTTTCATTTCAACTTCAGTGCCATGCTCTATCAGCCTCTATTAAAAAAAAAAAAAGTCATTACCTGTATGAAGAGAACCTGTTAATAGTCTGAGAAGGTACTGGGCAAATTTCAATATTTCACGTTTACATCGTTTTCTACAGCCACTCATCTTAAGCAACAAGGTATTCCTCTGAGAAGAGCCAGAAGTCTTTGCCAATAAAAAAGAAAAAAAAAAGACAGTCTCTGAGGGAAAACTTCTGTCTCAGTTTATGTCACAGGCTGCCTTACAACTCCTGTGGAATTAGCTGTTAGTGCCTGAATCAGAAATTCCTTTAAAAAGCTAGAGAAGCCGGATACAGATAGCACAGTAACAGGGTGGTAAGAAAGGGCTGCTGCTCGCTTTGGTCACCAAGTTCTTCTGTGGCAACAGATAGGCTGCCGGTTCACACTTGTAGTAACCCACTGTGGCTCAGCTCAGCGTCCCCTCTCCAGCAGCAATCGCAACCTCACAGACCATTCAGAGGGAGGCGGGGCCTGTGATGCCAGCTCATCAATGAATCAGCATGTAAGCAGGTGAGGGGACAGATGACAGGTCACTGGGGCTGAAACCCTTCGGATATCAGTAAAGGGAGCTTGCTAATGCAACTGAGCCTGCTCGAGAGGGATCTCAAGTCCAAGACTGTGCAAAATGATCCCCACTCCCTGCAGAAAAGCAACTAGGAAAGCATGCTCTTCAAGGTCAGACACCAGACAATTCCCTGATACAGTGTTAACCAGATTCAGAAAGCCTAAATGGTGAAAAGGCTCATTTGAGAAGCTGACCCTGATTCTAAGCAAGCAGAGTTGAAGATTTACCAAACAGAGGCAAAGTTCCTTTGTTACCGATAAACATATTCCACTTCATGGGCACAGGGTTGAAAAATAAGCTGTTACCTAAATTTGGCTGTGTTTTCTGCACTGTCCAGGCTCAGGGATTTGAAAATTAGGGGAAAAGTCACCACTTATTGTAAAATACAGTAGACTGGAAATCACAACTCTTAAGCCCTTATGTTTGTATCCATGAAACAGAGCTCCAACACTAATTTACTGCATTACCCTAAAAGACTGCCTCAGTTTCCTCACATTTCTAAAAGGCAAAATGCAACTTGCTAGCTCCTTACCATGGAGAAGGCAATGGCACCCCACTCCAGTACTCTTGCCTGGAAAATCCCATGGGCGGAGGAGCCTGGTAGGCTGTAGTCCATGGGGTCGCGAAGAGTTGGACATGATTGAGCGACTTCCCTTTCACTTTTCACTTTCATGCATTGGAGAAGGAAATGGCAACCCACTCCAGTGTTCTTGCCTGGAGAATCCCAGGGACGGGGCAGCCTGGTGGGCTTCCGTCTATGGGGTCGCACAGAGTCGGACACAACTGAAGCAACTTAGCAGCAGCAGCAGCAGCAGCAGATCTTTACCAATTGTACTTAATAGCGAGTACAGTTGTGAGAGCTCAGAATTCTCACAAAGTACTTTTTTATTAAAGACAGTGCTACAAAGGTAGGAAGTTGCTATGAAAGCTAGAAAACTACAGGCTTGTCTTCTTTGAATATGCAGTTTGGGGGATATTTTGTTGTTGCTGCTTCTCATTCCTGATTGCCTTGAGTAGGTTCTGGGATTTGTTCTGCACTCTATTTCTTATAGTGTTTGCTTATTTATTTGTTTTTGCTTATTGTGTGGTATGTATGTGTGTGTGTGTGTATATATATGTGTGTATATATATAATCTCCTTGGTATTTAGTACATGTGAACGTGTATCCTCTAGATTTTAAATACACAGGCCATTTTTTTTCTGACACTTGTCATAATTCTACTTGGAACTAATATTTCACAATACTATACATGAAATGATATACTTCTACAATAAAGAAAATAGTCCTGGAACCATAGACATAACCAGATTTAGTAGTAACTCACTCTCTTCTATCAGAGAAGGCAATGGCACCCCACTCCAGTACTCCTGCCTGGAAAATCCCATGGACAGAGGAGCCTGGTGGGCTGCAGTCCATGGGGTTGCCAAGAGTCAGACACGACTGAACGACTTCACTTTCACTTTTTGCTTTCATGTATTGGAGAAGGAAATGGCAACCCATTCCAGTACTCTTGCCTGGAGAATCCTAGGGACAGCGGGGCCTGGTGGGCTGCAGTCCATGGGATCGCAAAGAGTCGGACACGACTAAGTGACTTTCCTTTCACTTTCCACTCTCATGCATTAGAGAAGGAAATGGAAACCCACTCCAGTGTTCTTGCCTGGAGAATCCCAGGGATGGGGGAGCCTGGTGGGCTGCTATCTATGGGGTCACACAGAGTCGGACATGACTGAAGTGACTTAGCAGCAGCAGCACTCTCTTCTATAGCTCTCCCACAGTCCCACCAGACTCAGTGATAGAATCATCTGAATGAGATAATGAAGCATGCTTTCCAAGAATTTTCATAACTTTAGTTGAAAGTTATCTGAGATTGTTTAAAAAAACAATAGGTTTATACACAAAAGTTAGCAATATACTTTATTTAAAGTTCTTCCTCCCAAGCATTTGCCATGAGTGTTAGTACCCCAAAGTCTGAAAGATGCAGAAGAAATATACCATTGTAGTTCTATAGCCCATTTTATCTATAAAATGGGTAATAGGACACTTTGTTCATTTGTTGGAAAGTTAGATATGGTAGCGACTTCCCTGGTGGCCCAGTGGCTAAGAATCCACACCCCTAACATAGGAGGCCCAGGTTCCATCCCTGGTCAGGGAACAAGATCCCATGTGCTGCAACTAGGAGCTCATATGCCACAACTAAAGATCCTGCATGCTGCAATGAAGATCCAAGATTTCAAGTACTGCAACTAAGACCTGGCACAGACAAATAAATAAATGAAATAAATATATATATTTTAAATGATATAATGTGGATAGCATTAAGCACAGCACTTTCATCCATTTATACAAAAGTTATGTATTGAGCACTTGTTATGATCTATACATGGTTACGGACTTGTCTACAATGTGGGAGACCTGGGTTCAAGCCCTAGGTTGGGAAGATCCCCTGGAGAAGGAAATGGCAATCCACTCCAGTACTATTGCCTGGAAATTCCCATGGACAGAGGAACCTGGTAGGCTACAGTCTATGGGGTCGCAAAGAGTCGGACATGACTGAGCAACTTCACTTTCACTTTCATACACGGTTTTAGATTTCTAGGTGCTGGAGACACAGCAGTAATGAAGAAAGGCAAAGCTTCCGCATACAGAGTTTACACCTCAGATCAGAAAACAACAAATTACCAAAGAGTAAATAAGAAAATATCACATATGAATGAATGCTATGGAGACTGTTCAAACCAGATTAACAAAATAGAAAGTGAGTAGTATGTTTACAAAATTTGAGATATATATTTTAATTAACTCATTCACTTAAACATATCTATTTAAAAGAAGAATTTCATGGCAGAGCCTTCAGATATCAAAGGATAATAGGAAAATACTACATATAACTCTATAAACATAAATTTGCAAATATAGGTGAAATGGACAGTCTTTAAAAATAAAGCTACCAAACAGGAAATAATTTGAACAGCCCTAAATTGTTAAGTAAATTGAATTTACAATTTAAAAAGTCCCCCCCAAAGAAATCTTCAGCCCACATGGTTTCCTTGGAGAATTCTACCTAAAATGTTCTCCAAAATATCTTCAAGAAAATAGAAAGGAGGCAGCAGTTGCTAATTCATTTTACGAACTCAGTATTAGCCTAATAAAGGCAATACCAAAAAAGAAAACTAGAGACAAACATTTCATTAATATAGACTCAAAAATCCCTAATAAACTTAAATAATTTAGCAATATATAAAAAGAGTCGTCTGCCACAGCCAAGTAGGGTTCAGTCTAAGGCTATGAAACTGAAAGAGTTAACAAGGAAAAAATGATCAAAATAATTTACTGCATTAACAGACTAAAGAAAAAAAAATCATAGTCATATCTATTGATTTAGAAATAATATGTAACAAATTTAACATGCATTCATAATAAAAAAAATCTCAATGAAATAGGAATAGAGGGCAATTTTCTTAACTTGATAAAGCACATATGTCTACAAAAACCTACTAGTCACATTATATTTAATGATGAGGGACTGAATGAAATAAAATTATCCTACTGGAGAATGGCATGATTGTCTACATAGAAAATATAGGAAAAAATCTTAAAAAAAAAAAAAACCCCTAGAATGAATAGTGAGTTTAGCAAGGTCACAGGATGCTAGCTAAAAATTACCTCTACTACTGAGAAGTCATCTATACTAGCAATAAACATGGAGGGTGAAAATTAAGACATGGTACCACTAACAATGGCTCAAAAACTGAATGCTGAGGTTTCAGTCTAACAAAACACGTAGCAAATGTGTATGTCCCAAATAACAAAACCTTTGCAGAAGGAAATAAAATATTTAAATAAACGGAGAGACACCGTGTTTATGTATGACAGCACTCAACATAGTAAAGATGCCGATTCTTCCCAAATTGATACACAGGTTCAACACATTTACAATAAACTATGAACAAGATTATTTTTAATACAGAAAAGATCATATGGATTATATGGAGAGAAAAAGGAACTAGAATAGCTGAAACCACTTTTAAAAGAAGATTAAGTCTTGAAATAATTCTACCTGATTTCAAAAGTTTTGCAGCTTCACTAATCAAGACTGTAGTATAGGTAGTGAGATGGGCACATAATCCTATGGGACAGAACAGAAAACCTAGAAATAAATCTTCACAATTATCCACAACTTATTTTTGACAAAGATGCCAAGAGAAAAATCAATGTAGGATAGAGAGCTTGTCAACAGGTGGTGCTGGGGCAACTGGACATCTACAGGCAAAAACTTCACCAAGATCTCACATCTTATACAAATATTAGCTCACAATGGATCACAGAATTAAATGTAAAACTGTAAAAGTTTAGGTAAAAGTAGAAAATGTCTACAATTTGGGACTAGGCAAAGATCTTTTTCAGGCTTGACACTAAAATAATTATCTTATAGATAATAACTAAGAGAAATTTCTAAGCTGGATATCATCAAATTTAGAAACTCTCACTCATTACAGATTTCATTAAGAAGATGAAAATACAAGCTCCAGAGTGGGAGAAGATATTTGCAAACCACATTTCTGACAAAATATCTGACTATTTAAACAAAATATATAAAGAATTTACAAAATTCAACAGTAAGAAGCATACAACCCAGTTAGAACATGAACAAAAGACATGAAGACATATCATCAAAATAAGATATATGGATGGCAACAAAGCACAATCAGAGATGCTTGATACCATTAGTCATTACTGAAATGCAAAACAAAACTACAGTGAGGCATTATTACAAATCCAATGTGTAATGGCTGTGAAAAACTATTGTCAAGACCAAAGGTTGGTGAGGATGCCGAGATACTGGACCATTCACACACAGCTGGCGGGAATGCAAAATGGTATAGCCACTCTGAAAAACAGTGTGGTAGCTTTTTTAGAAAAAAATTCTAACCATATATCAGACATTTAACTCAGCAATTGCACCCCTGAGCATTTATCCCAAGGCACTGAAAATATATGTTCAGACAAAAATCTTTACATAAATTATTATAGCATTTTTCCCAGCCACAAACTGGAAATAATCTATAAACAAACAGTGGAACACCCATACCAGCAAGAAACAATGAATGAACTATTGGTACCCACAATGTGGATGAATCTCAAGAAGACTATGCTGACCAAAAAAAAAAGCCAATCTAAAAAGGTTACATGCTGCATGGTTACATGTATGCAACATTCTCAAAATGACAAATTATAAAAATGGATGACAGGTTCAGATCAGTTCAGTCACTCGGTCGTGTCCGACTCTTTGCGACCCCATGAATTGCAGCACACCAGGCCTCCCTGTCCATCACCAACTCCACTGAATGAGATAATGAAGCATGCTTTCCAAGAATTTTCATAACTTTAGTTGAAAGTTATCTGAGATTGTTTAAAAAAACAATAGGTTTATACACAAAAGTTAGCAATATACTTTATTTAAAGTTCTTCCTCCCAAGCATTTGCCATGAGTGTTAGTACCCCAAAGTTTGAAAGATGCAGAAGAAATATACCATTGTAGTTCTATAGCCCATTTTATCTATAAAATGGGTAATAGGACACTTTGTTCATTTGTTGGAAAGTTAGATATGGTAGGGACTTCCTTGGTGGCCCAGTGGCTAAGAATCCACACCCCTAACATAGGAGGCCCAGGTTCCATCCCTGGTCAGGGAACAAGATCCCATGTGCTGTAACTAGGAGCTCATATGCCACAACTAAAGATCCTGCATGCTGCAATGAAGATCCAAGATTCCAAGTACTGCAACTAAGACCTGGCACAGACAAATAAATAAATGAAATAAATATATATATTTTAAATGATATAATGTGGATAGCATTAAGCACAGCACTTTCATCCATTTATACAAAAGTTATGTATTGAGCACTTGTTATGATCTATACATGGTTACGGACTTGTCTACAATGTGGGAGACCTGGGTTCGAGCCCTAGGTTGGGAAGATCCCCTGGAGAAGGAAATGGCAATCCAATCCAGTACTATTGCCTGGAAATTCCCATGGACAGAGGAACCTGGTAGGCTACAGTCTATGGGGTCGCAAAGAGTCGGACATGACTGAGCAACTTCACTTTCACTTTCATACACGGTTTTAGATTTCTAGGTGCTGGAGACACAGCAGTAATGAAGAAAGGCAAAGCTTCCGCATACAGAGTTTACACCTCAGATCAGAAAACAACAAATTACCAAAGAGTAAATAAGAAAATATCACATATGAATGAATGCTATGGAGACTGTTCAAACCAGATTAACAAAATAGAAAGTGAGTAGTATGTTTACAAAATTTGAGATATATATTTTAATTAACTCATTCACTTAAACATATCTATTTAAAAGAAGAATTTCACTGCAGAGCCTTCAGATATCAAAGGATAATAGGAAAATACTACATATAACTCTATAAACATAAATTTGCAAATATAGGTGAAATGGACAGTCTTTAAAAATAAAGCTACCAAACAGGAAATAATTTGAACAGCCCTAAATTGTTAAGTAAATTGAATTTACAATTTAAAAAGTCCCCCCCAAAGAAATCTTCAGCCCACATGGTTTCCTTGGAGAATTCTACCTAAAATGTTCTCCAAAATATCTTCAAGAAAATAGAAAGGAGGCAGCAGTTGCTAATTCATTTTACGAACTCAGTATTAGCCTAATAAAGGCAATACCAAAAAAGAAAACTAGAGACAAACATTTCATTAATATAGACTCAAAAATCCCTAATAAACTTAAATAATTTAGCAATATATAAAAAGAGTCGTCTGCCACAGCCAAGTAGGGTTCAGTCTAAGGCTATGAAACTGAAAGAGTTAACAAGGAAAAAATGATCAAAATAATTTACTGCATTAACAGACTAAAGAAAAAAAAATCATAGTCATATCTATTGATTTAGAAATAATATGTAACAAATTTAACATGCATTCATAATAAAAAAAATCTCAATGAAATAGGAATAGAGGGCAATTTTCTTAACTTGATAAAGCACATATGTCTACAAAAACCTACTAGTCACATTATATTTAATGATGAGGGACTGAATGAAATAAAATTATCCTACTGGAGAATGGCATGATTGTCTACATAGAAAATATAGGAAAAAATCTTAAAAAAAAAAAAACCTCCTAGAATGAATAGTGAGTTTAGCAAGGTCACAGGATGCTAGCTAAAAATTACCTCTACTACTGAGAAGTCATCTATACTAGCAATAAACATGGAGGGTGAAAATTAAGACATGGTACCACTAACAATGGCTCAAAAACTGAATGCTGAGGTTTCAGTCTAACAAAACACGTAGCAAATGTGTATGTCCCAAATAACAAAACCTTTGCAGAAGGAAATAAAATATTTAAATAAACGGAGAGACACCGTGTTTATGTATGACAGCACTCAACATAGTAAAGATGCCGATTCTTCCCAAATTGATACACAGGTTCAACACATTTACAATAAACTATGAACAAGATTATTTTTAATACAGAAAAGATCATATGGATTATATGGAGAGAAAAAGGAACTAGAATAGCTGAAACCACTTTTAAAAGAAGATTAACTCTTGAAATAATTCTACCTGATTTCAAAAGTTTTGCAGCTTCACTAATCAAGACTGTAGTATAGGTAGTGAGATGGGCACATAATCCTATGGGACAGAACAGAAAACCTAGAAATAAATCTTCACAATTATCCACAACTTATTTTTGACAAAGATGCCAAGAGAAAAATCAATGTAGGATAGAGAGCTTGTCAACAGGTGGTGCTGGGGCAACTGGACATCTACAGGCAAAAACTTCACCAAGATCTCACATCTTATACAAATATTAGCTCACAATGGATCACAGAATTAAATGTAAAACTGTAAAAGTTTAGGTAAAAGTAGAAAATGTCTACAATTTGGGACTAGGCAAAGATCTTTTTCAGGCTTGACACTAAAATAATTATCTTATAGATAATAACTAAGAGAAATTTCTAAGCTGGATATCATCAAATTTAGAAACTCTCACTCATTACAGATTTCATTAAGAAGATGAAAATACAAGCTCCAGAGTGGGAGAAGATATTTGCAAACCACATTTCTGACAAAATATCTGACTATTTAAACAAAATATATAAAGAATTTACAAAATTCAACAGTAAGAAGCATACAACCCAGTTAGAACATGAACAAAAGACATGAAGACATATCATCAAAATAAGATATATGGATGGCAACAAAGCACAATCAGAGATGCTTGATACCATTAGTCATTACTGAAATGCAAAACAAAACTACAGTGAGGCATTATTACAAATCCAATGTGTAATGGCTGTGAAAAACTATTGTCAAGACCAAAGGTTGGTGAGGATGCCGAGATACTGGACCATTCACACACAGCTGGTGGGAATGCAAAATGGTATAGCCACTCTGAAAAACAGTGTGGTAGCTTTTTTAGAAAAAAATTCTAACCATATATCAGACATTTAACTCAGCAATTGCACCCCTGAGCATTTATCCCAAGGCACTGAAAATATATGTTCAGACAAAAATCTTTACATAAATTATTATAGCATTTTTCCCAGCCACAAACTGGAAATAATCTATAAACAAACAGTGGAACACCCATACCAGCAAGAAACAATGAATGAACTATTGGTACCCACAACGTGGATGAATCTCAAGAAGACTATGCTGACCAAAAAAAAAAGCCAATCTAAAAAGGTTACATGCTGCATGGTTACATGTATGCAACATTCTCAAAATGACAAATTATAAAAATGGATGACAGGTTCAGATCAGTTCAGTCACTCGGTCGTGTCCGACTCTTTGCGACCCCATGAATTGCAGCACACCAGGCCTCCCTGTCCATCACCAACTCCCGGAGTTCACTCAAACTCATGTCCATTGAGTCGGTGATGCCATCCAGCCATCTCATCCTCCACTGATCCCTTCTCCTCTTGCCCCTAATCCCTCCCAGCATCAGAGTCTTTTCCAATGAGTCAACTCTTCACATGAGGTGGCCAAAGTATTGGACTTCCAGCTTTAGCGCCAGTCCTTCCAATGAACACCCAGGGTTGATCTCCTTCAGAATGGACTGGTTGGATCTCCTTGCAGTCCAAGGGACTCTCAAGAGTCTTCTCCAACACCACAGTTCAAAAGCATCGATTCTTCGGCGCTCAGCTTTCTTCACAGTCCAACTCTCACATCCATACATGACCACTGGAAAAACCATAGCCTTGACCAGACAGACTTCCCTGGTGGCTCAGACGGTAAAGTGTCTGTCTACAATGCAGGAGACCCAGGTTCGATCCCTGGGTTGGGAAGATCTCCTGGAGAAGGAAATGGCAATCCATTCCAGTACCATTGCCTGGAAAATCCCATGGACAGAGGAGCCTGGTAGGCTACAGTCCATGGGGTCACAAAGAGTCAGACACGACTGAGCGACTTCATTCATTCATTCATGACTAGACAGACCTTTGTTGGCAAAGTAATGTCTCTGCTTTTGAATATGCTATCTAGGTTGGTCATAACTTTCCTCCTAAGGAGTAAGTGTCTTTTAATTTAATGGCTGCAATCACCATCTGCAGTGATTTTGGAGCCCCACAAAAAACAAAATCTGACACTGTTTCCACTGTTTCCCCATCTATTTCCCATGAAGTGATGGGACCAGATGCGATGAACTTTGTTTTCTGAAAAGTGGATACCAAAGAGTAAGAAAAGGGTAGGGGTCAGAGGGAAGTGAATGTGCTGATGGGAATATGTTAACGGATATTGTCAATGTCAATATTCTAGTTATGATATTCTGCTAGAATTTTACAAGATATTACCACGGGGAGAAATTACTTTGCCACGTATCTCTATCATTTCTTACAACTAATTGCTATGAATTTACAATGATCTCAAATTAAATAGTTCACTTAAACATTAAATTTAAAAATTAAAATACCTTAACATCTACTAGAGGTTCTGAATATAACAACCAAACAAAACCAGTGATTCATGGAACTTACATTATAATGGGGCTTCCCTGGTGGCTCAAATGGTAAAGAATCTGCCTGCAATGTAGGAGACTGGGGTTCGATCCCTTGGTCATGAAGATTCCCTGGAGAAGGAACTGGCAACCCACTGCAGTATTCTTGCTAGGAGAATTCTACAGACAGAAGAGCCTGGCAGATTACAGTCCATGGGGTCACAAAGAGGCGGACAGGACTCAGCAACTAACACACACACACACACACACACACTATAATGGTTGGAGGAGACAGTAGAATTGGGCAAGGAGAATTTAATATGCTGAATGGAGGGAGGGAATGGTGGTGCAAGTAAAATGTGGTGATCACTGAGTCCTCACTGATGTGATATTTGAGCAAAGATTTGAAGGAGGTGCAAAAGGGAGCCACGTGAATACCTGGAGTACACATATGGGTGCCTTTCTCAGTATATGTAGCTTTCTGCAACCTCTGGACAGTCAGTTAATATACTCTGCAAGTCACTCTGTTAGGGAACTTTCTTGAAATCAGCCTTTATGTCTCATTTCTGATGTTAAAGCACAGAGCACCATATGACCAATTTTTCCTCTAGGGAAAGCAACTATAAATCATCAGTTTTGTTGGTGAATCCTCTGCCTGTATCTATTTACTGTTGGAGTATGTAAGGAAAATATTGTTGCTTAATGCTATCCTCAGGAACACACGGAACATAATTAGGAAAATAAATATAAAATGTCACAGAGCATTAGAAAGGAAAAAAGAAAAGTGTTCTTAATTATCAGCTAATTTGGGTTAATATAACCATTACCTCCCACAATATCAATAACCTAGGTTGCACGTTCAAAAACAACAGATGTCCTTAATGTTTCAGAAGTGCTTGAGTAAAAGCTACTTTATTTACAGAGAAATGTGAGCAAACTTTACAACAGCTCACAAGGGCTCAAGGATTTTCTAGATGAACTCGTTAACACTTATAGCACGTGGTACAGAGGATACTAACGCTTCTTGCAGTTTAGATACAGTTAAATTTAATTGAAAGGCAAGTGGTGTATCATGTAATAAAAACCAAACATCTTAAGATGACAAATGACTCCACAACCAACCCACTGGTCTTGTTAAGTTACAGGGGACTGTGGAAATGCAGGCTCATTTCAAGATGCATCTCTCCTAACTACATGTTGGAATTTTATTTATTTTTCTGGCCAGCTCTTCTTGAGAAGCCCAAGTTCAGGTAAAGCACGTCTTAAATACACTTGGGTGATCCTCACTGATCCTTAAAATTGAAAAATAAACATGATTGATTGGTTAAGGGAAAAATGTTGGCTTTCCTTCAAGGAAGAGAGAACCCAGTGATTCCCAAGAAGACTTTTGCCCCAGTGAAGTTTTACCCCAAATGCTGCTCCCCTCAATACATCTTGGTGTAGTCGGTGTTTCTCAGTGGGAATAGACATTGTTATGCTTTTCAAATTGTCACAAGTTACAAATTAAACATGTGCAGCTTAAAAATAGCTCACCATGGGGCTGCAGAGAGAAGCAGAGCAGAGCCTTGCGGCAAAGTCACAGGTTTTGAAAGTGGGTCTTGATAAAATATCAGACTAGCTACTTGTCCATTAGAGAGGATTGTGCCAATGCCAGGGCCATTATTATTCCAGGGCCATTATTATTCCAGGAACGTCGCTATTCGCCTACTTCAATGAATATAGAGCATATCAACACACTATAACTTTTGCATCAACTTTGGAAACAGCTTTGAGAATACAAAGCATGCCAAAATCAAACATGCTGGCCAGAAATATACCCATTTCATGTGCCCAGGGTTAAACCAATGAAAAAATAAACACTGAATTAGTACTCTAGGTAATACCTAGATAATATAATAATACACTAAATTATCCATAATTTGGGCTTTCCAGGTAGTGCTAGCGGTAAAGAACCTGCCTGCCAACGCAGAAACATAAGAGATGTGGGTTCAGTCCCTGGGTTGAGAAGATCCACTGGAGAAGGGACTGGCAACCCACTCCAGTATTCTTGCCTGGAAAATTTCATGGTCAGAAGAGCCTGGCGGGTTACAGTCCATAGAGCAGCAAAGAGTTGGACACGACAGAGCACACTTACACACATACATAATTTACCACCATACAATGAGACCAAAACTACCAACAGATATAAGAATTCTGCATCACACTGGAATATAAAGGAGGTCATACATTACAAATATGTACATGCAAATAAATCCATAAAAGTATGCATTTAAGACAAATTATAGTTTGTCTTAAACACCCAGACAGCTGAATTTCCAGCTATTTTTTGTCTTGTTTTTAAGAGGGAGAGCCATAATTTTTCATACATGAGACTTGAGAGGTAAGTATAAAATTGTTTACGACATACTTTAGGGAAACAGTCCATTGTAAATACGTGCCAGCCAGAGCTGAGTAAGGACTCCCTCACTGGGTCTCCATCCACCCAGAGCCCTGTCTTAAAGCCTGATTGTTATTATTGTCATGGGAGCTGGGAATAGATGTGTTTTGCTGTTGGAGAGCCCTGCAAGTGCAAGTTAGAGGAAGGTGTCACACTTCAAAGAAAATAAATGCACATTAAAGCCTCCTCATCAGCAGAGACACGGCTGAGGGCGTGGGCACAGAAACGGGTTTCTGGGTCAGCACGTAGAACTTGGAAGGCTGGTAGACTGAGGTGCTAGCTGCATGAAAGCTGCCACTTTCTCAGCCAGAGATTTACTCCCAGATTATAAAAAGGACAACATGAAGACTCTTAAGGCCCAGTATTTCACAACATTAGAATGAAAAGTACGAGCTGGAAAAATTCATATTAGCTTCTTTACTTTATGAAAGATTCCACCACCGTGCGCACATGCACGTACGCACGCACGCACGCCCAGAGTTTCTAATGGGCTATACAGAGTAAGGAAAGTGAAAGTTTTAGTCGCTCAGTCATGTCCAATTATTTGCAACCCTATAGACTATAGCCATCCAGGCTCCTGTGTCCACGGGATTTTCTAGGCAAGAATAAGGGAGTGGGTAGCAATTTCCTCCTCCAGGGGATCTTCCCAACCCAGGGGTTGAACCTGGGTCTCCGCATTGCAGGAAGACTCTTTCCCACCAGGGAAGCCCATAGAGTAACAAACTGGGTTCTAATTTAGCACTTGAATTAAATATCAAGTTATTTACTTTTACTCAAACTGATTTTACTATTAAGCAGCTGTGTAATCTCTGGCCTGAAAATATATATGTTGGGATATAAAACAATACCCTACAAGCATATATCAATTTTAAAGTGCTCATTTATAAATTCTTTTGTTTATTGAGATCCCTGGAACTTATTTACTTCAATTTTATCCACAATCCTCTACGGTTTTTCTCAAAGTACGTCTTTGGCCTATTTTCATCAGAACTAGCTGGAATGCCTGTTTAAAAGAATTCTTGGTCCCCACCTTCAACATACAGTCATAGAATCCTCAGATTCAGGCAGGAAATCTTACAAACTTAGTATCTCCTGAGTCCTCAAAAATAGAATTTTGATAATCAAAACAACTTAAGCTGACTTCTACCCTAGAATGAAGTCAAAGAAGAGTTAATTACAATTTGAAGATGATAAAATTATGATTCTATGAATGTTTCAATAATCCACCAGGCAGCCTAAAGCCACCTGCAATTATTGAGAGGCTCGGATATCGTCTTGGTAATCCATCCCTGGCTTTTCATTTCAAAACAAATTACACGTGAGTGAAGGAAGTTTCATTTTCTCTTATATGAAAGACAATCAACAGGGTGGGTTAACACAATTAGGTTGCTCATTTTGGCTTGACCAAAAGTCGTCAACCACAGCCATCCTAAATCTAATGGACAGACATAGGCATGGTGACAATGGCTATATACAACATTTTATTAGAATGGCCAATGTAATGAAAAGCAATTAGGCCGCAAAGATGATTTGGATTGGGATAAAGCATGCTAGTTCTCTTCCCTCCCTCCTACTATTTTATTTTTTGAATATTAGTCTTTCTTTTCCAATTACCATGTGTTTTTCTTTAATTTGGTGAATATAATTATGAGTAAGCTGAATCCAGTTAATATTTGGATTATTAACTGAATTAATTATTNGGGATAAAGCATGCTAGTTCTCTTCCCTCCCTCCTACTATTTTATTTTTTGAATATTAGTCTTTCTTTTCCAATTACCATGTGTTTTTCTTTAATTTGGTGAATATAATTATGAGTAAGCTGAATCCAGTTAATATTTGGATTATTAACTGAATTAATTATTAACTGAATCCAGTTAATAATTTTTTGTTTCATAAGGAAGAAGCACAGGACTTTCTGCTTCATTCTCCTGTGAGGTGAGAATATCAGAAAAGATAATTTTGAGTCTCAGGTAATAAGCTAAAGGGCAGTGTATAATTTTTAAATAATTGAAAGGAGCAATAAATGTATTGGCCTCGTCCTAACTCTCAACTAATACATATAGATGATGAGCTGATTCAGAAAAAAAAAGAAAGAAAAATAAATTATTGAGTTTCTACTACTTTCCAGGCAGAGGTCAGTAATTAACTCTTAAATGATGTTAAGGTACATACTGGGCATTTAGAAATGTGAGCTTAGCTGTCAGAAGAAAGGTCAGGGTTGTAGGTTACATGTAGAAGTCATCCATGTCGAAGTGACAGGTAAAGCAGACTACAGATAGAACTCCTAAAGGACACAGAAGTGACCTACAAGGCTGCTGTCACAGCGTCTCAGTTACAAATGGCTTTGCCCTATTTTTCACTCAAGATTGAATTGCCTTACACTATTTATCATAAAAGTTTCTTTTTAAAAGAGATGTAAACTTAAAAAAATCGAAGAACTTAGAATAAAAACAAGAAAACAAAGAACTAAAGATTATGCGAAATAAGTGACAGTAAGTCTGAAATGTTCTTGATTTGTCCAACAAAAAAGGATTTCTCACTTATTTGAATGAGTGAATGAGTAAAGTCACTCAGTCATGTCCTTTTGCCACCCCATGGACTGTAGCCCACCAGCTTCTCTTCCTTGGGATTTTCCAGGCAAGAATACTGATGTAGGTTGCTGCTTCCTTCTCCATCTCACTTTTATTTAAACAGCTAGAAATATTATATGTAATGGCATTAGACAATCATTGAAACATATCTATTCATTAATACATATTTATGATTCTCTTTTGCAAAATTCCTGCTAAAGTTTCCATTGATGATTTTATAACTACACTAATACTACAGGCCAAATGCTAAAAAAAAAAAAAAAGCACATATTCTAGTCCTGAAGCTAATAATTACCTCCATCATGCTATGATAACCACTAGAGCTGCCACAACATGCAACTTTTAGATGAAGTTGACAGGACAGCACACACTGGCACACCATTATGGAAAAGCAATCTAACAACAACAAAACACAACCAATGCTATTCTTCCCAAGTTATATATTCCTGCTTTCATTCACATAAAGCAAAGTATTATACTCAAAATTTTAAAAATGGTACAGATGAACCTACTTGCAAAGCAGAAATAGAGACATAGACAGAACAAACATGAGCACCAAGTGGGGAAATGGTGCAGGGGGCTTGGCAGGTAGAATGAATTAGGAGCTTGGGATTCATATATACATGCTTCTATGGATAAAATAGATAACTAATGCAAATCTATTGTATAGCACAGGGGAAAAAAACAAAGAAGGTACAATCTGTTTGTAGGATATATATTAAGTTAACCTTAAAAATGTATTCCAATATACATTAGTGAAAGTGAAGTCGCTCAGTCGTGTCCAACTCTTTACGACCCCATGGATGGTAGCCTACCAGGCTCCACCATCCATGGGATTTTCCAAGTAAGAATACTGGAGTGGGGTGCCATTTCCTTCTCCACGGGATCTTCAAGGTACAATCTGTTTGTAGGATATATATTAAGTTAACCTTAAAAATGTATTCCAATATACATTAGTGAAAGTGAAGTCGCTCAGTCGTGTCCAACTCTTTACGACCCCATGGATGGTAGCCTACCAGGCTCCACCATCCATGGGATTTTCCAAGTAAGAATACTGGAGTGGGGTGCCATTTCCTTCTCCACGGGATCTTCTCAACTCAGGGATCAAACCTGGGTCTCCTGCATTGCAGACAGACACTTTACCGCCTGAGCCACCAGGGAAGCCAAAAACTGTTTGATTCCACTTATATAAGATGCTTAGAGGCATCAAATTCATAAACTCAGAAAGTACACTGGCAAAATGTCAGGGGCCAGGGGCACAGGGCTGGAGAGTGGGGAGCAAGTTAGTGTTTAATGGGGATGGAATATCAGCTTAGGACAATGAAAATTTTAGGAGATGAATGATATTATGTGACTTTTACCACAATAAAATAATGTTTTCTAAAAAAGACTTCTTTAGGACTCCAGTTCTAAGTTCAGTTTTGACTAGCTGAAGGAAAAGAATGCCTCAGAATCTGCTGTGCCTCTTGAATGTCCTTGAGTGTGCTCCACGGATTCATTTCCAAACAGCAGTCAGAAGAGAATCACACTGCACAGACTCCCCTGGAACTTGCTGCCAGACCCCCCTCTCATCAGAGCAGCGCAATTAAATATTCAGTCTGCCACAGTGGTGTCAAGCAGAGTAACACAGGACTCTGACCTTCTTGCAGGAAAATCATTCAGGGAACAAATGTGTGACAATGGGTGACACTAACCGTGTGCTGTAACCGAAAACCACCTAATGCAGTTTTCATGTAACAAACTCTCCAGGACAGTAACTGTACTATTCAATTTTCACTGCAGTAGTCACACTAAAAGCCTTTTTAATGCATGCTGCAAATTCATATTCAGATCCACCCACAGCTGACCCCCTGCTCCATGTTTAACTCCATAGCTCATGCAGCAAGAGTGGGAGGCTGTGAGACAAGCACTGGACTGAGAGTGAGCAGGCAATCTGGATTTCTCAAAGCCCAGAGTTGAGTGAGTTGCTTCAAGTCTCAATGCTCTGTTGTGTAAAATGATGGCACTGGATTAAATAATCCCTGTATTCTTTTCCAATTCAAAAAAATTAATGACTACACAGAGATCTAAAAAATAAGTATTTTAATAGCCATATAATGTTTCATAATATGAATGTAATTCAGTGTATTTCCCATTCTCCTACTGACAGCTATTCAGGACTTTTCAGATGCAATAGCAAACAATACTATGATAAATAACTCTATAGTTACATTCTTATGATATGGACTTTTTATTACTGTAGGTTTATATCATTTATTTATATGCATGCCTACTACATTATGTTCAGATAGAAAACAAGTTACAGAGACATGTATGTAATATGACCCATTCTGTGAAATAAAACTACATACTCTGCCTGTGTGTTTATCATTTGCAAAGAATGGCAACCTACATTGTTGGTGGGAGACAACAGAAGACACACGAAAAAGGAGACTGTCACAAACAGTTGCTCTCGTGGCATAGTGCTAACACTGGGAATATGCCACTATAGAATTTATGAAATATGAAAGATTTTAATACACATATATGAGAAAGATATGTTGAGTAAAAGAAAAATTAGTTCCATGAAGTTATAGGAAACATAGGCAAATTTTTTCTGCTATTTTTATGTACTNGTGCTAACACTGGGAATATGCCTCTATAGAATTTATGAAATATGAAAGATTTTAATACACATATATGAGAAAGATATGTTGAGTAAAAGAAAAATTAGTTCCATGAAGTTATAGGAAACATAGGCAAATTTTTTCTGCTATTTTTATGTACTGTTTTTGGACAGAAGTAACATATAGACAAAAGGGAAATCTGTAATATGAACCTCTTTTACAGGTTCTATGCTTGCAAAATGCCAATGACATCTATTGAACACTTTTTATGGGCAGACCATCACTGTGAAAATTGTGTCCAGTTACCTATTCTTTACAAGGAGCTCCTGAGGTAGGTTTTCTAATCTCCGTAAAAAGGATGGAGAAACTGAGGCTGAGATTCACCAACTCTCCTAAATGTGCTGTGGTATTAAGTACCATGAAAGAAGAAGTGAAAGTCGCTCAGTCATGTCCGACTCTTTGCAACCCCATGGACCGTACAGTCCATGGAATTCTCCAGGTCAGAGTACTGGAGTGGGTAGCTGTTCCCTTCTCCAGGGGATCTTCCCAACCAAGGGACTGAACCCAGGTCTTCCATATCGCAGGCAGATTCTTTATCCTCTGAGCCACCAGGGAAGCCCAAGTATCATATCCTAAATATATTTCACCATTTGCCTGACTCCCAAATCCATGAGCTGAAGCATCATGGAACATCAGTGTCCAGCTCTCTGTCTGCCATGGAGCCTGAAAAACCCACATGCATCACTCCTATGACTTAGAGCAAAAGTACCACAGTTTTCTACAATGGGAGCGCTGAAATGCAACAGATAAACCCTATGTGTGAGAAGTACTCAAAGCAAAAGTTAATAAAATTGCTTAGAAAAATAACAAATATTATTGAATAATATAATCTTTACTACTCTGAAATATTTTTAATGAATACTATAGTTTCATATACAATATTACACTTAAGGAATTTTATAAGATAGAGCTTGGCAAACTGAACAGCATTTAATTTCAATTGAGGTAGATCTACCATTAGTCCTATAGAGTAACTACTTGTGTGGCAGTGAAGTAGGTTTATGGGAAAAAACCTTTTCTCCCCAATCTTTAATCAGTCTGAGAAGAATGTTTTCAATATCTTATAATTTTGCCTTTAATAAAATACTGTTTATCTCTTAAGCATTTGGGCACATTTTGAAAATTCACTCATCATCTATGAGTACAGACGGATTTTATCTTTTACAATATGATTCCTGAGACCTTTCTTATATAGCTTTCTCCCAAGAAAAATTCTCTCCATACCCTTCTTCTGAGAGTAGCCTAGAATCTACATTTTGCTGCCAAAACACAGATTCATTTCTACAACGTTTCATACAGTGCCACGGATGGCTGCTATTGTGTGGGATTTAAGGGCAATTTTTCCCTTTAGAAACTTGAAGAAAAATATGGCCATAGCAGCCATCAGTCAACTTAGTCTTCATTCTCATCTTTTATTTCTCAGCATTCTTCACACAGAAGAGAAGGTCACATTGTACTTACTCTATTGCTGGACATCTTGTAAAGAGCAAGAACCAGGGACTTGACCGTCTGAGATTCCTGTGCCAGCTCTTCGAACATATTATCCATGATTTTGGAAAGTCACTTTAGAATGTCTATGCCTCATTTTAATCATGTGTAAGGAAATTCATGACACCCATAGAATAAGCCTACCCAATAAAATTCTTATGAGAATTGAATGACATAATGTATATCGAACACATTGGAAAGTATCTGGTATATAGCAAATATCGCATCAGTGGAAGTTGCTGCTGGTACTTTTATTTTTAGATCCAAAATCGAGAAGGAAATCTTTCAAAGAAATTATCAGTAGAGTTGGAGGAAGCATCTAAAGTTCCTCCGAGTACCTTAGGAGAACCGTCTCACATACTGCCATGAAGATCATTGGATAATAATAGAAGTTAATATCAGTTTATAAGCAATACAGGAATATATCTGCATTCTATCATGTAAACATTGACTACAGCGATGGGAAAAAACTTGCTGAAACAATTGTACTTCACAGTTCAAGAGCATGGACAGACTCATGGAGGGACTTCAAAAGATTATAAAACGGTATGAGTATGTACACATTTTTGACAAAAGAGTTTAGCACTTCCATTCAGTGCTGAAATAAGATGTGATTCTACACTAGTTATATTGAGGTAAACAATTTATGTCATCAGATTTTGTTCCCTCTAGACAACTGAGGAATATATCAAACTATAAAATACAACTGTGTGCCATGTTTAGTCATCTTTTGGGCAGAGGGTGACTGTCCCCTTTGATAACATCTGAAAATTATGAAGTTCCTCTTAAGATGAACTGTAGTTGAAATGACTGTACCGTCAATGGTTCCTAGTGGCAGTTTCTCACTCACAGAGGCTGGAAATGATCCTTTCTCTCCCTTTCTGGATACAATCTGCCCTGGCATTGATCTCCACCCCTTCCCATGCCTCCCCTGTTCTTTGTGAGGTCATAAGAATGAGTCCTTCTTTATCACTGGCCATCTAGGGCATGGACAGGGAAGGAAAGAAAGAGGAAAGGGAAGGAAGGAAAATGGGACAGAGAGGCCAGATTCATACACAGGGGTGAAGAGAGAGGGAGGAAAGGATGAAAAGGAGGAGAGAAGGGAAAAAGAGTGGAAGGGAAGGAGAGAGAGAGAGAAAGAAAGGGAAGAGAGATTATGACTTGGTCGTTTCTGGCATGTTAGCATTTAATGTGTAGGTTTCTGAGAGACAATGCTCCCAAACCCCTCAACTCCTTTACCCACTCGGCACATTTTCTCTGAGATAAATAAGTATTTGATCTACAGCTTTTAAAGCTACCTATGAATGACATTTTAAAATCACCTGTGACTAATACAGCAATTTTAAAATAATTTGCCCTTTTAAAGTATTATATAGTATCAAATTACTATACAATACTATAGTATCAAGTTACTTATATACCATACATCAGTGTAGATGTGATATTTATTTGTTGCAGAATGGATGAGAGGACCACATTCTCCTTGGTGAACTAGAAAAAAGAAATCCCTTCTACTCCATTATTGCTCTTTTGAACTGATAGAACTTTAATTGCTGTATCATTGCCATTTCTGCTATAAGATAAGTTATTTTCAATTCAGTTTAACAAATGTGAATTGGGTCATATGGCTTTCCTTATATCAGGCCCAAGAAGTGCATGAATTACATCTACTCTAGAAATGTAAGGGACTACCAATGTCAGGGGTGAACTGCATCAGTCAAAAAACAGGGAAGTGGGAGGGGGTTCAGGATTGGGAACATGTGTACACCCGTGGCAGATTCATGTTGATGTATGGAAAAACCAATACAGTATTGTAAAATAAAGTAAAATTTTTAAAAAGTACTAACTGATAAAAAGTTATTGTGTTAAAATTAATTTGCTTTCCTCTTGAAAAGATTCACAGTTTTCATAATAAGTATTTTTTAATATTTTCTTTGTGCTTCGGGTGCCATCATTGCAAAATATTTCACTTTACTTTTACATTATTCATTCATTCATTCATTACAACATTTATTAAGGAAGGAACAATAAAATCAGGTTACTTTGATATAGTTCTAGTTTCTTTAAGATCAGCATTAAAGTAGAGGGATCCATCTAACTGGAGGGAATTAGGGTACAAAATTTAACACTGCCTTGCGTAAGCCTCTTCTGTAATGACCTCAACCTTATGGGGAACAGCTAAGGCTAAGAATAAGCCAAATCACTCTTGGTCAGTTTTGATGGTAAGATAGTGATCTAAGAGACCCCCAACTATATTAGCCAAAATAATTCAGTTCATATATGGGGGCAACATGGAATAGTGTCAAGCTTGTGATAAAAGGCAGAGACATTTGGTTCCTTGAAATTCTATAAGAAGGATTCATTATTAAGTGACTTTAGAGAACTTAATCATAAGATGATCTGACAGACATACCTCAACAAGTAAACCAGCTGGGAACACATCCTCCACCTCCAGTCTGATTAACATTCGATTTTCCTTACCTCCAGTGTTGGTCCTGACTCATCCCTGTCTCCCAAAATGGCTTGTTGATAAGACTAAACAGCTATGACCAAATATTGCTGTCTCTCAGTTACTAACAGCTATTCCTGCCTTCTCAGGTAACTGACTATTAAGAGCTCAGAATAAGTTAGTTTAGAAAATCTTCTAAGAAATCACTTCTCTACAAACCCAGATGAAGGCAGTGAGGCAAGATTTTGTGCTGGGTCAGTTTGCCTACTGTCCTTCCAAAGGAGAAACCAACAGATTGGAGTTACTTACTTTATGTCACCCTGTACCTCTAAAACCATTTAGTTTTACAGGCTTCAAAGGGTGCTTGCAGATTCCACGTTCTTCTCTAATACTCAGTTTCCTAAGCCAGTGTTTCTCAATTTTGATACTAATTCAGGTCAGATAATTTTTGTTAGGGACTTCACTGTACATTGTATGATATTTAGCTGAATCCCTGGCCTCTACCTACAAAATGTCAGAAGTCCTCCCTGAACTGTAACAACCTCAAATGTCCCCAGATGTTACCTAACGTCTCCTAGGGAAGCAATACCCTTACTGAGGAAGGACCATTGGTTTGTGGCTATAACTTGATTAATGAGATCTCTATGGATTCTTGTTTAGAGCCCAAGTGACTCAGATTTTACATTTGATTTTGACAAAATTAATTGCATAACTTACTATATATTAGCTAAATAGCTCCCTAAAACCTAATAGGTGACAAGCAGTAAGTTAAGTGCACTGAGCATTGTATGACCCTCTAGAAAAGCTGAGTCTATCTTTACAAGAGTTTAACTATATCAGAACCAATGGGACTCTCCCCGATGGGAATCCCACCTTGCAAGTTTCTGGCCACCTGCACTCTATGAGAAGCCTAAGACGGAGTCAGAGAGGCAACAGGCCCTCATTTCACTCCTGCTACCTGGCTTATTTTTCTTGACTGGGTTGAACTGATGAGAGTCTGCACATATTAACTTATTAACCTGACACCTTATTTCCTTTGTTTTCTGAGTTCAAGACCCTTGATCAGTGTTCACATACATCAGCCCTGTTTTTCTGCTTATAGTTCTTTCTTTAATATAGTTTCCATTTCAAGTTTGCTTTGTACTCTGAATCTATGATTAACAAATTGCTTCTTTGTGTTGTAGCGTATCATCAACATTACTTGGGATCAGTTCAAGTCTTCTCCTAGTTCTGGCATCTTTTTGTCTCTCTTGTCCTGAATCTTTGCATATTGTGGCATGACAGGGACACTCAGAACACACCGATGTAAATAAGTTTACTGGTGGGGCAAAAGGATAAAAACTGTAAAAATCCAAGAACACATTCTCAGATACACGCCTTCAGACTTCAAAGCTTTTGAAAATATTACATCATGACACTAGATTATGGTTAGAATATTTGTAGTAATAATTTGGGATCTCTGATAAAAGA
This sequence comes from Oreotragus oreotragus, assembly GCA_006410675.1. Lineage (NCBI taxonomy): Eukaryota > Metazoa > Chordata > Mammalia > Artiodactyla > Bovidae > Oreotragus > Oreotragus oreotragus. The sequence continues at coordinate 102,118 of SJYX01007471.1, forward strand.
ATAGGGATAGTCTACTTGGGAAGAGAGGAAAGTAGGTACTGTGCTTAGAGACAGTTCCATCTCATCTGGTTAACAGAGAAGTTATAACATTAGAAGGAAGCTCTGGTTATTTGAAAAATACACCTATTCAAAAATACCACCTTACCTAAATATTTACTATCAAATTTGTATTTATATCTATTAGGTTGAATCACATAAAATGGATGTTTTTACAGGCAAAAATGGATTTACATTTTCAACCCCAGTAACTCGAAGAAGTTCTAAAACACAAGAAAGCACTTCATACAAACTAGGAGAGCTTCCTTCAAAGGAAGCACATCTAAACTTTAATAAAAAGATTTCACTTCTCTTTTGCTAAGTATTTAAAAAGTTCTGTTTTTAAACATGGATATTCTTATGATCACAGGAACACAAGAATATTAAATGATGAAGGAAGTTTGTGGAATCACTCTAAAAACTTTCCAACCAAGGTATAAATAAAACTAAGTGATTATATTAATGAGCAAACCTATTTGCAATGAACCCTTCCTGAATCCTCAAATTTCAGTTTTGCCTGGATTCAGTTCAGTTCTTTCGTTCAGTCGTATCCGACTCTTTGCAACCCCATAGACTGAAGCATGCCAGGCCTCCCTGCTGCTGCTGCTGCTGCTAAGTCACTTCAGTCGTGTCCCACTCTGCGTGACCCCATAGATGGCAGCTCCCTGACCATCACCAATTCCCAGAGCTTGCTCAAACTCATGTCCCTCATGTCGGTGATGCCATCCAACCATCTCATCCTCTGTCATCCCCTTCTCCTCCTGCCTTCAATATTTCCCAGCATCAGGGTCTTTTCTAATGAGTCAGCCTTTCACATCAGGTGGCCAAAGTATTGGAGTTTCAGCTCCAGCATCAGTCCTTGCAATGAATATTCAGGACTGATTTCCTTTAGGATAGACTGGCTGGATCCCCTTGCAGTCCAAGGGACTCTCAAGAGTCTTATCCAATACCACAGTTCAAAAGCATCAATTCATCGGCACTCAGCTTTCTTTATGATTCAACTCTCACATTCATACATGACCACTGGAAAAAACCATAGCTTTGACTAGATGCACCTTTGTTGGCAAAGTAATGTCTCTGCTTTTGAATATGCTATCTAGGTTGGTCATAGCTTTTTTTTCCAAGGAGCAAGTGTCTTTTAATTTCATGGCTGCAGTCACCATCTGCAGTGTTTTGGGGGCCCAAAACAATAAAGCCTTTCACTGTTTCCATTGTTTCCCCATCTATTTGCCATGAAATGTTGGGACCAGGTACCATGATCTTAGTTTTCTGAATGTTGAGTTTTAAGCCAACTTTTTCACTCTCCTCTTTCACTTTCATCAAGAGGCTCTAGTTTTTTGCTTTCTGCCATAAGAGCTGTCATCTGCATATCTGAGGTTATTGGTAATCTCCCAATAATCTTGATTCCTGCTTGTGCTTCACCCAGCCCAGGATTTGCATGATGTACTCTGCATATAACTTAAATAAGCAGGGTGACAATATACAGCTTTGATGTACTCTTTTCCCAATTAGGAACCAGTCTGTTGATTTCTGAATGTTGAGTTTTAAGCCAACTTTTTCACTCTCCTCTTTCACTTTCATCAAGAGGCTCTAGTTTTTTGCTTTCTGCCATAAGAGCTGTCATCTGCATATCTGAGGTTATTGGTAATCTCCCAATAATCTTGATTCCTGCTTGTGCTTCACCCAGCCCAGGATTTGCATGATGTACTCTGCATATAACTTAAATAAGCAGGGTGACAATATACAGCTTTGATGTACTCTTTTCCCAATTAGGAACCAGTCTGTTGTTCCATGTCCAGTTCTAACGGTTGCTTCTTGACCAGCATACAGATTTCTCAGGAGGCCTGTCAGGTAGTCTGGTATTCCCATCTCTTTAAGAATTTTCTACAGTTTGTTGTTGCCTGGGTTAGTGCATCTTAATTTTACATGTCAGAATTTGCATTTTTCAGATTTTAATCTCTTGCAGCATCATCAGTGATACAAATTGCATTAGTCATTTTCAAGATGACAGCCCTCAGAAGCAAGAACTTAATAAACAAAACATGCCAAAGATATATACTAAATTTCACAACACAACTGCTATCCTTAAGTCAAAGTGAAAGTCATTCAGTTGTGTCTGACTCTTTGCGACCCCATGGATTGTAGCTAACCAGGCTCCTATGTTCCTGGAATTCTCCAGGCAAGATTGCTGGAGTGGGTTGCCATTCCCTTTTCCAGGGATCTTTCTGCTCCAGGGGTCGAACCTGGGTCTCCTCCACTGCAGGTAGATTCTTTACCATCTGAGCTACCAGGGAAGCTAATAACGAATCAATAAAGAAGCAATATTTTGTATGGAAAACCCCATAGTCACTAATCATTGTGGTACCTAACATTGGAAATCAATGAAAGAAACACATATTCAATATAGGGGATGGAATATAAGAAAGTCAGAGAGGGGAAGGAAAGGAGATAGAGGGAAACTTAATTATATAAGATACCCTGGATACTCTGAAATGAACTCCATTCATCTCAGAGGAACATGAAGACATATAAGGGAGTCAATTTAAACTTATTATCTGCCTGCTGCCACTACAGCTGCTGCCACCAGATGCTCCATAGAGAACCTATGGGGAAAAAAGCTTATAGATTCTCCTTGCATGAACTTGGAGTGATGGTCGTGAGAATGGATGTAAATGTGAAAATAACAGTACTTCATAAAGGCCAAGGTTTGTATTACCAGCTCAGTGGATCTAGTAATTTGGAGCTAGTTCACTGAAAAAAAAGCTCAACGAACATTTGCAGAAAAGAATGAATGAATGTGACTTTCCATAAGCCATCTAGAAATCGATGGTGCAGAGAGGTCAGCACTGCACCATGACCCTTTATCAGCAGTGGAGAAAAGAAACTTCTGTGACAGGAAAAAGAAACAATAGTAGGAGGGCCAGTTACTTGAAACCTTTTCTGTATCTGTAACACCAGTTTATTTACCAACTGGTGATAAGAGTTCTTTTCTAATATTCAGGGCTCTGTTTAAACACAACTCTTTCACTCTCAAGAAATGTACATTAGGACATTTCATTAAATATCACATATCACATAAGTATGACATAAATATCACATGAAGTATTTTCCATATTTCACTAATGTCCCCATGTAGAATATAAGTAGAATAAAGGGATCAAGAGAATAAAAGATAGTATTCTAACTTCAAAAGACAAATGGAGCCTCACAGCTGATAAATGTCAAGAAAATTTAAATTGACACCAGACTCTCCCATCTTGATTTTCATATCCAAACGCTGGAATGTCTGTTCACTCATTGGAACCTTCCTTCCTTTCCTGTTTTTCTTCTTCTTCCTTTTTTTTTTTTTCCAGTTAGAGGAGTCTATCCATGATTACCAGGTTATTCTCACAGATTTAAATGATCATGCTTCACAATAAAAGAGAATGATTCAAAGTTGTTATGTAACTTTAAAGCCTTGATTCAATGTTTCCTTAAACTGGTCAGTAAGCTGATCCCAATGTTCACATACAAGTAAGTGTTCAGTGAGGCAGTGCATGTAACGATTTAAAGTATGGGTGCCCAGGGCTGCATCTTTATCTTTACTAGCTGTGCGTCACTGGTCAAATTACTTCTACACTTGAGGGATTGATGGTGACTTATAGTTTCTTCTTCGTGTTTTTATTTCTCAGCATTCGAAGATTCCAACAACGAACAAAGGAACTCCAAGTATTGACAAGGCATTAAGTAAAAAGGAAGCATTACATTAGGTACCAACTTAGTGATACACTTTACAAAGTTCAATGTCAGTTTTAGTTAACGTAGTTTGCATATTTTAATCAGTTAAAATAAAATAAATAAATAATAAAATATATTTCAGCCACACAATTTTTGAAAATAAGTAATTTGGGGGGCAAGTAAGTATCAGAGCTGAAGTTCTTGATCAACTGGCAGAAAAACCACATAAAAATTCACCCACTTTCTAATTATCAAACACTTTTTGTTTTTTATTATTATGTTGTTGAGCTCAAGCCTCCAGAAATGACTCTAATACATCCAATAACACTTTTTCTGCCATACCGATAAAGCCTAGTTATAAACTCTGCACTTACTATTCACATGGTCTACACAATCATTTCCTTCTTCCATAATAATAAACCAACATAAAGTCATACTCATGACCATATTAAAGATAATTTCCTCCCAATTACATGTCATATTCATAAGACATGACTTTGCATTTAGATAATGCTTATCTTTGAAGGCACTCTAAGCACAGCCTATGTGTTTTATTTATGCGAGTACATCACTGGTGTAAAAAGAGACAGATTATTTTTTCTCAGAGATATCCATTTTCCGATTTGCACTAAAACCTAAGAGTTCTTAAGATCGTAAATGTTATATTCGGTAAAATTACAATTCCATTGAGCTCATTATTCAGTCTTTCATCAGAAAAAAAAAAAAAAAAATTTTAAAAAAGGTACTGAGAAAAAGCTATTGTGTTAAAAATTAATTTCCTTTCCTCTTGAAAAGATTCACAGTTTTCATAATAAGTATTTTTAAATATTTTCTTTGTGCTTTGGGTGCCATCATTGCAAAATATTTCACTTGACTTTTACATTATTCATTCATTCATTCATTCCAACATTTATTAAGGAAGGAACTATAAAATCAGGTTACTTTGATATAGTTCTAGTTTCTTTAAGATCAGCATTAAAGTAGAGGGATCCATCTAACTGGAGGGAATTAGGGTACAAAATTTAACACTGCCTTGCATAATCCTCTTCTGTAATGACCTCAATCTTATGGGGAACAGCTAAGGCTAAGAATAAGTCAAATCATTCTTGGTCAGTTTTGATGGTAAGATAGTGGTCTAAGAGACCCCCAGCTATATTAGCCAAAATAATTCAGTTCATATATGGGGGCAACATGAAATAGTGTCAAGCTTCTGATAAAAGGCAGAGACGTTTGGTTCCTTGAAACTCTATAAGAAGGATTCATTATTAGGTGACTTTAGCGAACTTAATCATAAGATGATCTGACAGACATACCTCAACAAGTAAACCAGTTGGGAACACATCCTCCACCTTCAGTCTGATTAACATTCGAATTTCCTTACCTCCAATGTTGGTCCTGACTCATCCCTGTCTCCTAAAATGGCTTGTTGATAGGACTAAACAGCTTTGATCAAATATTGCTGTCTCTCAGTTACTAACAGCTACTCCTCCCTTCTCAGGTAACTGACTGTTAAGAGCTCAGAATAAGTTAGTTTAGAAAATCTTCTAAGAAACCACTTCTCTACAAACCCAGATAAAGGCAGTGAGGCAAGATTTTGTGCTGGGTCAGTTTGCCTACTGTCCTTCCAAAGGAGAAACCAACAGATTGGAGTTACTTAGTTTATGCCACCCTGTACCTCTAAAACCATTTAGTTTTACAGGCTTCAAAGGGTGCTTACAGATTCCAGGTTCTTCTCTAATANAAGATTTTGTGCTGGGTCAGTTTGCCTACTGTCCTTCCAAAGGAGAAACCAACAGATTGGAGTTACTTAGTTTATGCCACCCTGTACCTCTAAAACCATTTAGTTTTACAGGCTTCAAAGGGTGCTTACAGATTCCAGGTTCTTCTCTAATACTCAGTTTCCTAAGCCAGTGTTTCTCAATCTTGATACTAATTTGGGTCAGATAATTTTTGTTAGGGACTTTACTGTACATTGTATGATATTTAGCTGAATCCCTGGCCTCTACCTACAAAATGTCAGAAGTCCTCCCCGAATTGTAACAACCTCAAATGTCCCCAGATGTTACCTAACGTCTCCTAGGGAAGCAATACCACTACTGAGGAAGGACCATTGGTTTGTGGCTATAACTTGATTAATGAGATCTCTATGGATTCTTGCTTAGAGCCCAAGTGACTCAGATTTTACATTTGATTTTGACAAAATTAATTGCATAACTTACTATATATTAGTTAAATAGCTCCCTAGAACCTAATAGGTGATAAGCAGTAAATTAAGTGCACTGAGCATTGTATGACCCTCTAGAAAAGCAGGGTCTTTATCTTTGCAAGAGTTTAACTATATCAGAGCCAATGGGACGCTCCCCGATGGGAAACCCACCTTGCAAGTTTCTGGCCACCTGCACCCTATGAGAAGCCTAAGACGGAGTCAGAGAGGCAACAGGCCCTCATTTCACTCCTGCTACCTGGCTTATTTTTCTTGACTGGGTTGAACTGATGAGAGTCTGCACATATTAACTTATTAACCTGACACCTTATTTCCTTTGTTTTCTGAGTTCAAGACCCTTGATCAGTGTTCACATACATCAGCCCTGTTTTTCTGCTTATAGTTCTTTCTTTAATATAGTTTCCATTTCAAGTTTGCTTTGTACTCTGAATCTATGATTAACAAATTGCTTCTTTGTGTTGTAGCGTATCATCAACATTACTTGGGATCAGTTCAAGTCTTCTCCTAGTTCTGGCATCTTTTTGTCTCTCTTGTCCTGAATCTTTGCATATTGTGGCATGACAGGGACACTCAGAACACACCGATGTAAATAAGTTTACTGGTGGGGCAAAAGGATAAAAACTGTAAAAATCCAAGAACACATTCTCAGATACACGCCTTCAGACTTCAAAGCTTTTGAAAATATTACATCATGACACTAGATTATGGTTAGAATATTTGTAGTAATAATTTGGGATCTCTGATAAAAGAATAGGGATAGTCTACTTGGGAAGAGAGGAAAGTAGGTACTGTGCTTAGAGACAGTTCCATCTCATCTGGTTAACAGAGAAGTTATAACATTAGAAGGAAGCTCTGGTTATTTGAAAAATACACCTATTCAAAAATACCACCTTACCTAAATATTTACTATCAAATTTGTATTTATATCTATTAGGTTGAATCACATAAAATGGATGTTTTTACAGGCAAAAATGGATTTACATTTTCAACCCCAGTAACTCGAAGAAGTTCTAAAACACAAGAAAGCACTTCATACAAACTAGGAGAGCTTCCTTCAAAGGAAGCACATCTAAACTTTAATAAAAAGATTTCACTTCTCTTTTGCTAAGTATTTAAAAAGTTCTGTTTTTAAACATGGATATTCTTATGATCACAGGAACACAAGAATATTAAATGATGAAGGAAGTTTGTGGAATCACTCTAAAAACTTTCCAACCAAGGTATAAATAAAACTAAGTGATTATATTAATGAGCAAACCTATTTGCAATGAACCCTTCCTGAATCCTCAAATTTCAGTTTTGCCTGGATTCAGTTCAGTTCTTTCGTTCAGTCGTATCCGACTCTTTGCAACCCCATAGACTGAAGCATGCCAGGCCTCCCTGCTGCTGCTGCTGCTGCTAAGTCACTTCAGTCGTGTCCCACTCTGCGTGACCCCATAGATGGCAGCTCCCTGACCATCACCAATTCCCAGAGCTTGCTCAAACTCATGTCCCTCATGTCGGTGATGCCATCCAACCATCTCATCCTCTGTCATCCCCTTCTCCTCCTGCCTTCAATATTTCCCAGCATCAGGGTCTTTTCTAATGAGTCAGCCTTTCACATCAGGTGGCCAAAGTATTGGAGTTTCAGCTCCAGCATCAGTCCTTGCAATGAATATTCAGGACTGATTTCCTTTAGGATAGACTGGCTGGATCCCCTTGCAGTCCAAGGGACTCTCAAGAGTCTTATCCAATACCACAGTTCAAAAGCATCAATTCATCGGCACTCAGCTTTCTTTATGATTCAACTCTCACATTCATACATGACCACTGGAAAAAACCATAGCTTTGACTAGATGCACCTTTGTTGGCAAAGTAATGTCTCTGCTTTTGAATATGCTATCTAGGTTGGTCATAGCTTTTTTTTCCAAGGAGCAAGTGTCTTTTAATTTCATGGCTGCAGTCACCATCTGCAGTGTTTTGGGGGCCCAAAACAATAAAGCCTTTCACTGTTTCCATTGTTTCCCCATCTATTTGCCATGAAATGTTGGGACCAGGTACCATGATCTTAGTTTTCTGAATGTTGAGTTTTAAGCCAACTTTTTCACTCTCCTCTTTCACTTTCATCAAGAGGCTCTAGTTTTTTGCTTTCTGCCATAAGAGCTGTCATCTGCATATCTGAGGTTATTGGTAATCTCCCAATAATCTTGATTCCTGCTTGTGCTTCACCCAGCCCAGGATTTGCATGATGTACTCTGCATATAACTTAAATAAGCAGGGTGACAATATACAGCTTTGATGTACTCTTTTCCCAATTAGGAACCAGTCTGTTGTTCCATGTCCAGTTCTAACGGTTGCTTCTTGACCAGCATACAGATTTCTCAGGAGGCCTGTCAGGTAGTCTGGTATTCCCATCTCTTTAAGAATTTTCTACAGTTTGTTGTTGCCTGGGTTAGTGCATCTTAATTTTACATGTCAGAATTTGCATTTTTCAGATTTTAATCTCTTGCAGCATCATCAGTGATACAAATTGCATTAGTCATTTTCAAGATGACAGCCCTCAGAAGCAAGAACTTAATAAACAAAACATGCCAAAGATATATACTAAATTTCACAACACAACTGCTATCCTTAAGTCAAAGTGAAAGTCATTCAGTTGTGTCTGACTCTTTGCGACCCCATGGATTGTAGCTAACCAGGCTCCTATGTTCCTGGAATTCTCCAGGCAAGATTGCTGGAGTGGGTTGCCATTCCCTTTTCCAGGGATCTTTCTGCTCCAGGGGTCGAACCTGGGTCTCCTCCACTGCAGGTAGATTCTTTACCATCTGAGCTACCAGGGAAGCTAATAACGAATCAATAAAGAAGCAATATTTTGTATGGAAAACCCCATAGTCACTAATCATTGTGGTACCTAACATTGGAAATCAATGAAAGAAACACATATTCAATATAGGGGATGGAATATAAGAAAGTCAGAGAGGGGAAGGAAAGGAGATAGAGGGAAACTTAATTATATAAGATACCCTGGATACTCTGAAATGAACTCCATTCATCTCAGAGGAACATGAAGACATATAAGGGAGTCAATTTAAACTTATTATCTGCCTGCTGCCACTACAGCTGCTGCCACCAGATGCTCCATAGAGAACCTATGGGGAAAAAAGCTTATAGATTCTCCTTGCATGAACTTGGAGTGATGGTCGTGAGAATGGATGTAAATGTGAAAATAACAGTACTTCATAAAGGCCAAGGTTTGTATTACCAGCTCAGTGGATCTAGTAATTTGGAGCTAGTTCACTGAAAAAAAAGCTCAACGAACATTTGCAGAAAAGAATGAATGAATGTGACTTTCCATAAGCCATCTAGAAATCGATGGTGCAGAGAGGTCAGCACTGCACCATGACCCTTTATCAGCAGTGGAGAAAAGAAACTTCTGTGACAGGAAAAAGAAACAATAGTAGGAGGGCCAGTTACTTGAAACCTTTTCTGTATCTGTAACACCAGTTTATTTACCAACTGGTGATAAGAGTTCTTTTCTAATATTCAGGGCTCTGTTTAAACACAACTCTTTCACTCTCAAGAAATGTACATTAGGACATTTCATTAAATATCACATATCACATAAGTATGACATAAATATCACATGAAGTATTTTCCATATTTCACTAATGTCCCCATGTAGAATATAAGTAGAATAAAGGGATCAAGAGAATAAAAGATAGTATTCTAACTTCAAAAGACAAATGGAGCCTCACAGCTGATAAATGTCAAGAAAATTTAAATTGACACCAGACTCTCCCATCTTGATTTTCATATCCAAACGCTGGAATGTCTGTTCACTCATTGGAACCTTCCTTCCTTTCCTGTTTTTCTTCTTCTTCCTTTTTTTTTTTTTCCAGTTAGAGGAGTCTATCCATGATTACCAGGTTATTCTCACAGATTTAAATGATCATGCTTCACAATAAAAGAGAATGATTCAAAGTTGTTATGTAACTTTAAAGCCTTGATTCAATGTTTCCTTAAACTGGTCAGTAAGCTGATCCCAATGTTCACATACAAGTAAGTGTTCAGTGAGGCAGTGCATGTAACGATTTAAAGTATGGGTGCCCAGGGCTGCATCTTTATCTTTACTAGCTGTGCGTCACTGGTCAAATTACTTCTACACTTGAGGGATTGATGGTGACTTATAGTTTCTTCTTCGTGTTTTTATTTCTCAGCATTCGAAGATTCCAACAACGAACAAAGGAACTCCAAGTATTGACAAGGCATTAAGTAAAAAGGAAGCATTACATTAGGTACCAACTTAGTGATACACTTTACAAAGTTCAATGTCAGTTTTAGTTAACGTAGTTTGCATATTTTAATCAGTTAAAATAAAATAAATAAATAATAAAATATATTTCAGCCACACAATTTTTGAAAATAAGTAATTTGGGGGGCAAGTAAGTATCAGAGCTGAAGTTCTTGATCAACTGGCAGAAAAACCACATAAAAATTCACCCACTTTCTAATTATCAAACACTTTTTGTTTTTTATTATTATGTTGTTGAGCTCAAGCCTCCAGAAATGACTCTAATACATCCAATAACACTTTTTCTGCCATACCGATAAAGCCTAGTTATAAACTCTGCACTTACTATTCACATGGTCTACACAATCATTTCCTTCTTCCATAATAATAAACCAACATAAAGTCATACTCATGACCATATTAAAGATAATTTCCTCCCAATTACATGTCATATTCATAAGACATGACTTTGCATTTAGATAATGCTTATCTTTGAAGGCACTCTAAGCACAGCCTATGTGTTTTATTTATGCGAGTACATCACTGGTGTAAAAAGAGACAGATTATTTTTTCTCAGAGATATCCATTTTCCGATTTGCACTAAAACCTAAGAGTTCTTAAGATCGTAAATGTTATATTCGGTAAAATTACAATTCCATTGAGCTCATTATTCAGTCTTTCATCAGAAAAAAAAAAAAAAAACCACAAAGATATTTGATGAAATATCACTCATTTATTCATTCAATGGCTAGGCACTGAAAAAGGTATAAAAATGCATTGAAGCCAGCTCTGAATTTTTGACTCTCATGGTCCAACTGAGAAGAGAGATGTGAAAACCACTCCAGTGCCTCACAGGTGGTTAGATCCAAGGTTGGGGGATGTGAGATGGAGAGCGGAGAGGAGGGACCATGTGTTCAGGGTAGGCGTTACTAAAAGGAGTTTGCAATGAATTTTAGGAAAATGAGTAGGCTTTTTCCAAGTGGTTAAAACAGAAAGCAAGAACATCCCATGTTCTGAGGCGGGAAAGAGCAGCACCTCAATAGCACAGAGACGTGAGTGAGCCTGGAGGGGAAAGGGAACTGGATGACACGGGCTCCCTGATGCCAAGGTGCTCGTATTTTTCATTAGCTTATGCAGGTTTAATCCCACATACCATTTGGGCAACCACCAGAATTTTCAATTGAAATGGAGAAATCACAAGTCAGTTCAAATTGTGAAAGCAAATTTGGCAAGACTGCATTGTTGGCTGCTGCCCTGCGTTTCCCTGATTTGAGAGAGGATGGTGGCTGTCTGACTGTCTTGAAACCACCCCCGTGCACCTCACCCCCACCCCATGTAGGCTGTTAGATCTCTGTGAAGTCTCATGAAAACATGCTACTGCGGCCATTTTACTGCATATATCACATTTTGCTATTTTTACATACCGTGGTAACATTTTTGTGCCACTTGATGATTAAACATTATTTCAGTTATCATAACTATACATACATCTGCAGTATGTCTAATGTCAAAGAGAAGAGGCCAAAGGGTTTCAGTGCTAGCAACATGTAAGAAAAGGGCCATCTTCAGACAGAAGAAGTTCCATAAGGATCATTACATCTATATGTCTATGTGTCTGCTAAGTCGCTTCTGTCATGTCCAACTCTCTGGGACCCTATGGACTGCAGTCCACCAGGCTCCTCTGTCCATGGAATTTTCCAGGCAAGAATACTGGAGTGGGTTGCCATGCCCTCCTCCAGGGGATCTTTCTGACCTGGGGGTTGAACCTGCATCTCTTACATCTCCTGTATTGATAGGTGAGTTCTTTACCACCACTGCCACCTGGAAAACCCATCTATATGTCTACATATGAATATGCATCTACTCACCTACCTATGTACTTACCTACATCTTTATATACATTTCATAAAGCAAATATAGAAAGATCAAATGGGTCATCTGCTGCCTTAGTTCCTGATCTCATTTATTTCCCAGGGGTCATAAGTTCACACAGATGGTAAAAGTTCTTCAAACATGCTGATTCAGACCCCACTTACTAAAAAACTAAAAAATATTTACTAAAACTAAAAAAAAAAAAAAAAATTTTCTGTGCTGTTAAAATCCATCTATTTCCCAAATTTCTCAGGCAGAATCTGTGGGACCCAAATGAGTAAACAAGAGCTGCAGGTGAACATTATGCTAACAGCCACTGCTGCTTCTCCTTTCCTGTACAGTAATTTCTCTTTTGACAAGTTTTTAACTCCACAGCAGGTGATATTAGGTGTAAGTCCTTAACTTGGTGTATTTATGGAGAAGTAGCATGTTGGGAAATGGAGGAAACAAGGTTAAAAGGAAAAAAACAAATTCACAACACATGGAAATTCACAAACATAGTCATAGAATTTGCACAGATAAACTACTGGCCAGTCATAAAATCTACACTCCAAGATAAGTAAGGGACTTCCCCCCTGACTCTTCCATCAACTTCAACGTAACAGACTCCCAGAGAAATTACTGGGTTGTTGCCCTTTTTGATACTGAGTCTACACTATGAAAAACACACTGCTTCCCCTGAGTTTACATTTTCAAGGCCTTTTCTCTGTGATAGTGTTAAGGCCTTGATGTGCTATGACTGTATTATGATCCATAGGAAAGGAGCCAAGGATATCACTGACTCAATTTCATATTCAGGCCTTGTTTAGACTGCTTCAAAATTGGGAAAGGAGTACATCAACGCTGCATATTGTCACCCTGCTTATTTAACCTATATATAGAGTGAGATGCCAGACTGGATGAAGCACAAGCAGGAATCAAGATTTCTGGGAGAAATATTAATAACCTCAGATATGTAGATGATACCATCTTTATGGCAGAAAGCAAAGAGGAACTAAAGAGCCTCTTGATAAAGGTGATAGAGGACAGTGAAAAAGCTGGCTCAAAAGGGGGCTTCATGTTTGGGAGTTCATGTACACCCTGGCAGATTCATGTCAATGTATGCCAAATCCAATACAGTACTGTAAAGTAAAATAAAGTTAAAAAAAAAAAAAACTAAGATCATGGTATCCAGTCCCATGACTTCATGACAAACAGATGGGGAAAAAAAACTGGAAACCATGACAGACTTTATTTTCTGGGACTCTAAAATTACTCCAAACAGTGACTGAAGCCATGAACTTAAAAGACACTTGATCCTTGGGAGAAAAACTATGACAAACCTAGGCAAGTATTAAAAACAGAGACATCACTTTTCCCACAAAGGTCTGTATAGTCAAAGCTATGGTTTTTCCAGTAGTCATGTACAGCTGTCAGAGTTGGACCGTAAAGAAGTCTGAGAACCAAAGTACTGATGCTTTCAAACTGTGGTGCTGTTGAAGACTCTTGAGAGTCCTTTGAACATCAAGGAGAGAAAGCAAGCAGTCAATCCTAAAGGAAATCAACCCAGAATATTCATTAGAAGAACTGATGCCAAAGCTGAAGCTGCGATACTGTGGCACGTGATCCAAAGAGCCAACTCACTGGAAAACACCATGATACAAGGAAAGATTGATGGCAGGAGGAGAAGAGGGTGACAGAGGATGAGATGCTTGGATGGCATCATCAACTCAATGGACATGAGTTTGAGCAGACTCCAGGAGACAGTGAAGGACAGGGAGGCCCGACGTGCTACAGTCCATGGGGTCGCAAAGAGTTGGACATGACTAAGCCACTGAACAGTGAACAATACTGGAAGGGTCAGAGCAATGATATAACTTGTAGAGAAGATCATCAGGACAAGGGAATGCCTCATGGGTTGGAGAAAAGACTCAGAGGAGGTCCTGAACTGGGATAGAATGTGTATAAATGATGGGAAACGGTTTTGAGGATTCAGAAGCCATGGATCTCTCCTCTTTGATCAGACATACCTGAACCAACTCTCACAGAGCCCAGGTAATAAGTGATTCCTGAGAACCAATGAGATGTAGAAATAGAAAACAAGGGTTTTGTAATCCTGAAAGCCAGAGTTTGAATTCCAGCTTTCCACCTTATTAATACTATTTACCCAAAGAACATTTTCTTGGCCTTTTTCAGTCTCAAGACCACCTATATATAACCCTAAAGTGCTGTGAAAAGAGTTGTAAATAATGCATGTGAGGTAAACAGTGCATGCTTGGCCTTCATCATACATGAATTCTCATTACATAAACAGTAGCTAAAACTTTAGCTGAACTGTGACCATACAATGAAGTGTTGCATTTCTGCATATAGCTGTGAGAAAACATCATTTGACAGTGCCTCCCCTATGTAAACTCTGTGAGGCCCATTTTGCGTCTCCAGTTATCTTCAAACTTTTAGAGTTTTAGGGAAAAAAAAATACTTTTCTTTGTTGGCCTAAGGATTGCTATTAAATTATTAGATTTAGCATGTAGGCTTGTATTCCCTTAGAAAAAATTGCACCTCACACATAACGTTTTCCAGTATTTTTTTTTCTGGAGTGAACAGCTAATGAAGACTTCAAGGTAGCCTTAAATACCTGCCACTCATAGAAGAATAAAACGACACATCAGCCCCATTTGAGAGCTCCAAGGAGTGAGTGGCACAGCTTGCTTTACGTCTCAGCATTTGGGTAGGATGCCAACCACATCATAACCAAAAGCCAGAGAAAGGACTTTGTATTTCTGGCCTACTCTTTTTTTCTCTACATTATCTGCTGAGCTTCCTCTTCTCAGTCCTCATTCCTTCCTTTCTGGACCTACTTTATAAACATTTTAGCTTCATAAAAGTTCCTGCGAGACATCAAAACACTCCAACTCTGTATTTACTCAATCCCATTCAGCCTCCAAACATATTAAATCTTAGTGATTATTTGTTTGACACCTCTGCCTTCATGATGCTCTGATGCCTAATATTATTGTTAAGGAATTCCAGGTTTCTTGTAAGTCAATAACTCTCCATCAAAACACAGATCCAAAAATCAGACTTCTCAGTAAATATTTCAAAACCATCTCTAGAGAAAAACTCCAGCTCTTTTTCTTTTTTTTCCTTAGACTGACTGTCACAACATTCACACAACATGTGAATAAAAATCTGGAACTGGTGTTTTGGAGTATGGCTGGAAAATTGTATTTTTCAGACTCACACTTAGAAGTCATCCATAAAATGCTCAATGTTAAAAAAAAAAAAAAAAAGGACAAGAAACAAAATCAGCTACAAAGCTGGCAAAATGAAATTATCTATGGCCAGTAGACCACTTGAGGAGTAAGAAACATTCAAAGATAGAATCACTATCTCTGACATGCTCACTCTGGCAGAGTGGTAGACATAAGCCTTCCACCTTCTGACAAATGTGGAGGGTTACTTTGAAACAAAGTCCAGCAATCTCTGCTTTATCAGAAGTAAACAGATTATATGTATAGCCTAAACAAACAACCTTATCATTTTGATATTTCATCACATCTTCTCTAAAATTGAAAGCAGAGGACACCAAAAAACTTTTTTTTGCAAGAGTTTCCTTCTACATAAGGATCTTTTTCCACCTTAAAACTGTACAATAATCACCGCTAAATTCTGACAAAAACTGTGTTTTTCCTAAGTTGTGGATTTCCAAGCAAAGCACCTGGAACATAGCAAGCACATAATAAATTATACGAAATAACTTTACTAATTAATTAATTAATCAGAGATCTGCTGTACTAAAAAGCAGCTCCTACTTTAAGTGGAAGAAAATAAATTCCAGTTTGAACATTTCTAGAAATCATTAAAAGAATTCCTCCTGCTTTGGCAATATGTGTTTTCTTAATCTAGAGCAAACAAATGCTATGTATAGGTTAAAAATACACAAATGGATTGAGTATCAAGTGCATCTGCATAAAATCCGCAAACTATAGAATAAGAAGTCTATGCATAATGGTGTTATTGTCTCATAACTTCATTAATTTTGATGCTTAGATCCAAAGAAGTTAGGACATCATTATACCATTAGCCTGGAGATGTTTACCTCTCCTTTCAGACTCTTCTTGGATAAATAATATGGTACTACTGAAATGACTTGCTTCTGGGGCAAGCAATGAAGCAGTTGTTCCCTCAATAGCCAGACTCAAAAGCCTTTACATTGTCTCAAAGAAGCATGTCTCATGCTTACTAATAAACTAATAAACTTTCTTTTTTTAGAGAGCTAAAAAAAAAAAAAAAAAAAAAAAGCAGCAGAGCAGCATATGAAACACTGAATGTGGAAGTGTCTAGGCATAAAGATGCCTTTCATGTAGCAAAAGAGGTTGAGCAACATTTTTGCCAAACTGTAGATGGCCTAGAGCAAAAGTAAGGAAAATCATAAGACAAGAATTAAGAAAGCAGGAATATATGCATTTAAATGGTCCTGAGAAATGTTGGTATTTAATGCCAGTGTTTGAATTGAGGGAAGTTCTTGCTTAGACTAAGATTTGATTGAATGTCCCTGATATGAGCATCCTTTGTTCCTTCTACTTACATAAATAAATCACTTCTCATACTATACTGTTCCCCCAAAGCTTGCACACC
The DNA here is from genome assembly GCA_006410675.1 of Oreotragus oreotragus. Lineage (NCBI taxonomy): Eukaryota > Metazoa > Chordata > Mammalia > Artiodactyla > Bovidae > Oreotragus > Oreotragus oreotragus. Next base: position 118,857 of record SJYX01007471.1, read on the forward strand.
GAGAGATCATCCTGTTCACCATTGCTCATTTGATGGCACTCACAGTGCCAGACACAATATATCAATCCTGATTTTGTTCATCATATGTGAGAATACTGCTATTAAATTCTAAGTCCACTTTGCAGTGTTGGGGAAAGCCCATTGCTTCATTTAGAAGTAAAACCAAATTCTGTCAAGCTATATTTTCAATCTGCCTAGGGAAGAGGATCTAAATATTGTGTTTGGTGCTCCACATTTCCAAGGATATGGTAAGCTAATAATGTTTCTTTCCTCAAATTTGTCGTCAGTCAACACTCTATCACTTGGAGCACATACAATAAGTCACATGCTATGTTAAAAGTGGTTGTTTGCCTTTGTCCAGCATGTTTTGCAGAACGGTTCAGTTCAGTCACTCAGTCGTGTACGACTCTTTGTGACCCCATGAATTGCAGCATGCCAGGTCTCCCTGTCAATCACCATTCCCTGGAGTTCTCTCAGACTCACGTCCATCGAGTTGGTGATGCCATCCAGCCATCTCATCCTGTCGTCTCCTTCTCCTCCTGCCCCCAATCCCTCTCAGCATCAGAGTCTTTTCCAGTGAGTCAACTCTTCACATCAGGTGGCCAAAGTACTGGAGTTTCAGTTTCAGCATCACTCCTTCCAAAGAACACCCAGGACTGATCTCCTTTAGAATGGACTGGGTGGATCTCCTTGCAGTCCAGGGGACTCTCAAGAGTCTTCTCCAACACCACAGTTCAAAAGCATCAATTCTTCAGCGCTCAGCTTTCTTCACAGTCCATCTCTCACATCCATACATGACCACAGGAAAAACCATAGCCCTGACTAAATGGACCTTTGTTGGCAAAGTAGTGTCTCTGCTTATCAATATGCTATTTAGGTTGGTCATAACTTTTCTTCCAAGAAGTAAGTGTCTTTTAATTTCAGGGCTGCAATCACCATCTGCAGTGATTTTGGAGCCCAAAAAATAAAAAAAAAAAAAAAAAGAAGTCATCCAGTGATTTTCTTTCTTTAACACAAACTTACATTTCCCACAAGAGTCAAGGTATTAGTAACTCTCCTCTCAAACAAGATGTTCGTTCACCTCTCTGGACTTCTATCATCTCCTAAAATTGGAACCCACTAATTCTTTACTATTTTTAAATTCTCAGGCTTTTCAGGAGCATCAGCTATCTTGAATGAAGCTACCCAGACTGCCATTACCAGAAGCACAAGGAAGGGTTATGTTCTAAACTGGTGCCTTTTGTATTTCAAAGGGAACAGGCTAGGCGCTGCTAAAAAGAGACATGAGAAAACCATACTGTGGCAGAATATTGGGCTTTTTTCAGAAACTCATTTCTGAATGCATTCTACCACCTCAGGAGGTCTAGAAAGCAAACTAATCCAAGTGGCAAACAGCCAGTTTCATTCCTAGCTGCTCCTGTTGACTCAGGCCGCAGGAAATCGATACAGCAGACAGCGTCACCTGCACATCCTCTGGAGCCTCACCATCCTGCACGGGGTTGACTTCCACATGCCAGCGCCACATCTCCAGCCTCTGGAGTCCATCCGCCCACCTGCAGGGCGGGCCCACACTCTGGGGGAATGGGCCCTCCCAAGCGGCGGCCCCCGCAGTGAGCTGCTAGAAGCAGCCCCCTCAGAGCCAGAGTAACTGCCATCCGCATTCTCCACATCTGCATTCTTCACCGGCCCCTGTTCCCAGCGTGACTCGGCTCTCACTGCCCACAGTGGCAACTGGCTTGACAACACGCCCCTGACTGTCTGGCTTTCCTGCCCTCACTTCCTCATTCCCCTGCTGGTGTGTCCTGGATTACTCACCATGTGGATCTGAACTTATATCTCAGGATTTGCTTCAGGGGGCTTCCCAGGTGGTGGTAGTGGTTTAACCTCTTAAGTCTTGTCCAACTCTTGTGACCCCGTGGACTGTAGCCCATCAGGCTCCTCTGTCCATGGGATTCTCCAGGCAAGAATACTGGAGTGGGTGGCCATTCCCTTCTCCAGGGGATCTTCCCAGCCCAAGGATCAAACAAGTCTCCTGCATTGAGAAGATGGAGCACCGCAACCAAGAGTAGCCCCTACTCACACTACTAGAGAAAGCCAGGGCAAAAGCAGTTTAGACCCAGCAGCCAACAACCACATAAAACTAAGGAGTTCTTCTCAACAGTTGCAAGATGTTTTTCCAACTAGCAAAAAAAAAAAACAAAACTCAAAGTGATAAGCTTTTTCAAGGAAATCAAAAGCTCAAAGGCAGTATAGCTTGAAATAACTGTTAATTAGCAGGTAAACATGAAGAATCAAACGCAGCCAACACAAGCAACTCTCAGATACAACACTGCAGTCCTGAACCCATGCATCTGGTTCACTCAAGATGATAACAAGTCATAAAATCTAAGTTAAAAAGCATGCTTTCAGCTCCTATATGAAAGGCGCTTAGAAGCCATCTCTGTACAAAAATAAACCGAAAATCAATGACTTTTGAACCCGTCAGAGAACAAAGGTTACAGGACAAACTACCGCTGAACACCTGGAGACACGCAGCTGAGATGTGCTTACCTGGAGCAGTAGCTGCACTATAAACAGGCCTGAAAGGGAGAGACTAGAAGAATGCAGTCTGGAGCAGGTAGGGGCCGCACCTCCAGGAATCCGACCAGTGTCTGTGCAGGCTCCAGACCGATCCCCTCATGACTAAGGCAGGGAAGGAGAAGAATAATCACTGCAGAACACTAGCCCAGAGTCTTCTTCCTAACACAGGCATATCCTCCAGGGGGAAAAGACACCAGAGATTTCCCTAGATAAGAAAGACATTCCTCCAGCCCCTCCTAGCCCTCCAGTCAAACCTGAGGGGGAAAAGTGTTAGTCATTCAGTTCAGTCGCTCATCCTGTCCGACTCTTTGAGACCCCCTGAATCGCAGCACGCCAGGCCTCTCTGTCCATCACCAACTCCAAGTTCACTCAGACTCATGTGCATCGAGTCAGTGATGCCATCCTGCCATCTCATCCTCGGTCGTCCCCATCTCCTCCTGCCCCCAATCCCTCCCAGCATCAGGGTCTTTTCCAATGAGTCAACTCTTCACATGAGATGGCCAAAGTATTGGACTTTCAGCTTTAGCATCATTCCTTCCAATGAATACCCAGGACTGGTCTCCTTCAGAACGGACTGGTTGGATCTCCTTGCAGTCCAAGGGACTCCCAAGAGTCTTCTCCAACACCACAGTTCAAAAGCATCAATTCTTCGGTGCTCAGCCTTCTTCACAGTCCAACTCTCACATCCATACATGACCACTGGAAAAACCATAGCCTTGACTAGACGGACCTTTGTTGGTAAAGTAATATCTCTGTATGCTCTCTAGGTTGATCATAACTTCCTTCCAAGGAGTAAACATCTTTTAATTTCATGGCTGCAACCACCATCTGCAGTGATTCTGGAGCCCCGAAAAATAAAGTCTGACACCGTTTCCACTATCTTCCCATCTATTTCCCGTGAAGTGATGGGACCAGAGGCCGTGATCTTTGTTTTCTGAAAGTTGAGCTTTAAGCCAACTTTTTCACTCTCCTCTCACTTTCATCAAGAGGCTCTTTAGTTCCTCTTCATTTTCTGCCATAAGGGTGGTGTCATCTGCATATCTGAGGTTATTGATATTTCTACCGGCAATCCAGCTTGTTATTCTTCCAGCCCAGCAGTTTCTCATGATGTACTCTGCATAGAAGTTAAATAAGCAGGGTGACAATATACAGCCTTGACGTACTCCTTTTCCTATTTGGAACCAGTCTGGTCTGTTGTTCCATGTCCAGTTCTAACTGTTGCTTCCTGACCTGCATACAGGTTTCTCAAGAGGCAGGTCAGGTGGTCTGGTATTCCCATCTCTTTCAGAATTTTCCACAGTTTATTGTGATATTCACTTTCATCAAGAGGCTTTTTAGCTCCTCCTCACTTTCTGCCATAAGGGTGGTGTCATCAGCATATCTGAGGTTATTGATATTTCTCCCGGCAATCTTGATTCCAGCTTGTGTTTCTTCCAGTCCAGCATTTCTCATGATGTACTCTGCATAGAAGTTAAATAAGCAGGGTGACAACATACAGCCTTGACGTACTCCTTTTCCTATTTGGAACCAGTCTGTTGTTCCATGTCCAGTTCGAACTGTTGCTTCCTGACCTGCATATAGGTTTCTTCAGAGGCAGGTCAGGTAGTCTGGTATTCCCATCTCTTTCAGAATCTTCCACAGTTTATTGTGATCCATACAGCCAAAGGCTTTGGCATAGTCGATAAAGCAGAAATAGATGTTTTTCTGGAACTCTCTTGCTTTTTCAGTGATCCAGCAGATGTTGGCAATTTGATCTCTGGTTCCTCTACCTTTTCTAAAACCAGCTTGAACATCAGGGAGTTCACGATTCACATATTGCTGAAGCCTGGCTTGGAGAATTTTGAGCATTACTTTACTAGCATGTGAGATGAGTGCAATTGTGCGGTAGTTTGAGCATTCTTTGGCATTGCCTTTCTTTAGGACTGGAATGAAAACTGACCTTTTCCAGTCCTGTGGCCACTGCTGAGTTTTCCAAACTTGCTGGCATATTGAGTGCAGCACTTCCACAGCATCATCTTTCAGGATTTGAAATAGCTCAACTGGAATGCCATCACCTCCACTAGCTTTGTTCGTAGTGATGCTTCCTAAGGCCCACTTGACTTCATATTCCAGGATGTCTGGCTCTAGGTGAGTGATCACACCATCGTGATTATCTTGGTCCTAAAGATCTTTTTTGTACAGTTCTTCTGTGTATTCTTGCCACCTCTTCTTAACGTCTCCTGTAGCCTACACAAAAGCCACATCCTGAACATCACCAGTAAAGAGTCGGGCGTTGCCCTCATACTTCTTTACTTGGTGCCCATGGTGCTTCATTCCTGGTTTTGCTCCCACTTAAAGTAGCCACACCTTCTTAGCCTCCCACACTGTGGTCTTTCAGTCAGTCTCAGAATGTCTCTCCTCCACGTGCACTCATGTTCTAGGTAAGCTCATCCCAGGCAGTGTTGACAACTTCCAAACACACATCTCAAGGCTAAGTCTCTTCCCTGTACTGTAGACTCCTATATCAGCACAGCGAATTATATGTGCAATGGGCACATAAAAAGTCATCAAAATCAAACTCTAAATCTCTTGCTGCAAAGGTGTTCACACCTTGCAGTCTTTCCCATATCTGTGAATGACAACATCACTTTCCCACGTGCTCAGCTAAAAATAAAATCAAACCTTTTCCCTCCCACTCTACGTCTAATCCTTCAGCAAATAATGTGGATTCTGTGTTTACAAGTTAAAGACTCTCCTACCACTTGGTCCAAATTGCCATGATTTTTGGACTCTTTAATTGTAATAGCTTCTTAACTGATTTCTCTGTATCTACCCTAATACCTACAGTCTATTCTTAACTGGTCACAGTGACCCTTTTAAAACAAAATCCGTATCATGCCACACCTCTGTTCCAGTCTCTCCAATGACTACCTATCCCATTGAGAGTAAAGGCAAATCTTAAGGCCAGCCTCACCATTTGTCTCCAGTTCCTCTTTAACTTCATCTCACTTACTGGTCCTCTGCTAACTCTGGTTTCACACAGAGCTGAAGCTCCTTAAAACAAACAAATAAACAAACAAAAAAACACAATGAACATGTCTTGCCTCAACAGTTCTGCCCCTGATGTTTCCCCTACCTGGAACTCCTTCTTAAGGACATGTCTAGATCTCATTGTTTTAAATCTCTTAAATCTCTACTTAAAAGTCAACTTTTTGATGAGGCTTTCCCAGACCGTCCTATTAAAAATGAAATTCCTCACACTGCACATTTCCTGGAAGGATATGAGATATCAGAAGGCTTTTCAAACTTTGATCTTAACCAAGAAAATATTTAAATGGCAGTAGTTTTATCAGAGAAGGCAATGGCACCCCACTCCAGTACTCTTGCCTGGAAAATCCCATAGACGGGGGAGCCTGGTGGTCTGCAGTCCATGGGATCGCTGGGAGTCGGACACGACTGAGCGACTTCACTTTCACTTTTCACTTTCATGCATTGGAGAAGGAAATGGCAACCCACTCCAGTGTTCTTGCCTGGAGAATCCCAGGGACGGCGGAGCCTGGTGGGCTGCCATCTACGGGGTCGCACAGAGTCGGACATGACTGTAGCAACTTAGCAGCAGCAGCAGTTTTATTTATAAAATAAATGTGTTTTATTTCATGATGAAATAAAGTAAATCTTCAGGATGTGGCTTTTGTGTAGGCTACCATTCTGCAATACATGTATTTCATACACTAAAATTTTCTACTTCCATTTGAATACAATACACTGCTAATACATAAACATCTATGCATAATAGTGGTACATTCTAAACGTTAAATGCTGTTTGAAAAGTATTTAATGTATTAAAGTTTAATAAATCATAAATTAGATACAATGTAAGGTTTGCTGATAAAATTGTTTCAGAAAACCCAGCATGAGTCAGACATTGCTAGCTTACTTCCTATCTCCCAGGATCACTCCCCTCTATAGGTGATGCCCTCTTTTGAAAACAGTTATTTTATGGTCTAGTTTGTTTATCACTTGTTTCAGTTGGGAGGTAAATATGGTCCCTGTTACTCCATCTTTACTGGAAGCAAATGCCAAAAATATCCAGTCTTATAATATGGACATAAGATTATTTCAAAATGAAAAAAGAGATGCCTTACTGAAGATCACTCAGGTATTAAATTGAGGAAGTGGATTCAAATCTAAGTCCTAGCTCTTAACCACACTGATCTTTTAACTCTTCATTGGCATTTGCCACTTAGGATTATCATCTGCCCATTTAAAATCTTTTTCTCTGACAGTGAACTTCTTAAAGGAAAGAATTCTGTCTTGCGTTTATCTTTATGGCCACTGTAGCACAGTGCTGGCACACAGCTGACATGCCCTGCGTGCTCAGGTGCCTCCAATAGTAAAGAATCCATCTGCAATGCAGGAGGATCCAGGTTCAATCCCTAGGCTGGGAAGACCCTGCCCTGGAGAAGGAAATGGCACCCACTCCAGTGTTCTTGCCTGGAAAGTCTCTTTCGTGGACAGAGGACCCTGGCTGCCTACAGTCCATGGGTTACAAGAGTCAAACAAGACTAAACACCAGCAAGGAGCTTTTGTAGACTGGTTCCGTGGAGCCCTAACACTCCAGCGACAAGATGGGACACTTACTAATAACGCCTACAGTCCCTGCAAGGAAGGCTGCGAGTCCTGGAAATATTAAGATGCCTCAACGAAAATAAGTTTTGGCATGAAGGAAGAAATAAAAAATTAAAATATTAGGATAACCAACCCTATGGGCAAAGAGATTTATAGAACAGCTGCAGAACTTTGTCTAGTTACCTGCACACTGAAACTGTGTTTTGATTCTAATTTGCTTTGAAATTAGCATCTGTTCAGAATCACAACCTTGGAAGTGGAAGGAATCACATATGTCACCTGGGCCTTTTTCCTACTCAGTTTAGAAATATATCCTGATGTCAGACAAACTCGTGATTGAACCCCCATTATTGCTTAGACAGCCTGTCCTACTGTGAGGCAATATTATTTCTTGTAAACCTTTCTAGTATAAGCTAGCCTCCTGCACATGTTAAGAGAACGTACATACCACACACACAGAGCTACTATTTATAAGAGAAGTAGCAGATCTCTGTCTGTATGTTTAGACTTAAAAATATACTTTCAGCATCATGGAGGATGAGGGAAGAAGCAGAGGAAGAGCTGGATGTAAAACAGATATGAAGAATAGTTTATTTTTAAACACACTGCATTTTAGGTAGGCTAGAAAGTTCAAAGGATTTAGGGCAAAAATAATGTGCCACAAATATCATGTTCATTCTCATCTCTATGTTATTCTTGAACCACAATATTTTTGGTCACTATAACAGTCCTTCATCCATGACATCCTAAATGTTAAAAAAATGTATACATTTACTTATAGTTAATATTCAAAGGTGTAAACAACTATCAGGTCTTTATGGGAACAAGTCTCTAACTAGCAATGCTTTGCACAGTCTTCTGATATCCAGGGCATAAATCATGATCAACTTCATTATGTGATACAATACAATCACAATATTATCATTTTATTTTGTCAAAGCATTAACACAAAAACCAGAAAGATAAGACAGCCCTGTACTGGCATACTTCAGAGGCAGGACAGACCCCAGCACTTAACGATAAACTTGAGAATCAAGAGTTAACCAGTAGGCTTTATTTCTTATATAGAGAGTTGACCCTTGAACAATGTAGGGGTTAGTGGTGTGAGGCTCCATGCAATCAAAAGTCCACATATAATTTATACTCAGCCCTCCGTATCTGCAGTTTCCCTGTATCCATTTCCACAATGGAAACAATCTTGGATCCAAACAATCTTGGACTCTACAGTACTGTAGAGCAGATTAAAAACAAAATCACATATAAGTGGACATATACAGTTTAAACCCATGTTGTTTAGGTCAATTTTATTCCAATAATTCCAATTATATATATATATGTTATATGCTCACATTCATAAGTGTGTTTATATATATACAAACACATAATTTAATTGAATAACCTTGGTTTTATAAACCTGGCTTAGTTCTTAGTTACAACATAAGCTTTTCAATTACTTCTTGGTTTTCCATTTTGTGGCATATGCAAAATGCATATAGTATATGAGGGAAAGATAAATAATCTACTTCAACTGAACTCCATTTATTAATGATACTAAATTACACTTGAAGACTTTTCCAGTGCCACATTCTAGGATGAAATGATGTACAACATGGAAAATACTATGAAACTTATTCAAATAATAGCTTCATATTTTTAAGCATAGTTCAAAACGTACTAAGTAACTGTTTTGTCTTTCCTTAATTACTAAATTCATTTCCAGAGAAGTAAGAAGGAAGAGAAACAATATTGATTATTACCTATTGCGTTCTTTCTGGCTAATCTGAAGGTCTGCTTTTTAAAATTTATCCCTCACAGTAGCTATAAAATATTTAATCTTGCCCAAAGTCAATGTACCTATTTCATAGCAGGCAAGAGTTAGCCCAGATCTGCAACTAAATTCAGAGCTTGGCAATATCCTGCCATTCAATGGCGCCTCCCAGAGTTCATCCCTAAAAACAAGTACCTTCCCCTACTCCCCTTGTTCCCTTGCAACATTGTTGCCTCAATATATTCACCTCTTAAGGTGGCATCAAGGGAAGGAGGACATCAGTGTTGAAAAGTCATAGTCCATCTACCGCTGTCTGCTCTGACTTAGTATTACCAGGATTCATATCATATGATTGCCAATGGGAGAAATGAACTTAAAACAAAAAGTTTTAAAAACCTATCCCAAAATACTCTATTCCAAAACATTGCTCTTCTATTTCTATTCTATGTGATTTCATTTAACCAAAAATATATGTTTTCATAGAAAATGGTTAACTTTCAACAGCTCCACAACCCTCCAGTGCAATCTGGATCTCAGCCTTGAGGAGGAGGATGAGGCTTACTGTGAATACTTTTATCACCAGGGCCACAGCGGTTCCTTATATCTGCAATGCACACAGTCTTCGGAGCTTTCCTTACTTTTTAGAAGCCAGCCTGATTTTTACTATAATCTTGCTATCATGAATAATCAAATTCCTTAGTGTGAATTACTGGGTAATTTTTGTTCCCTGAGTGGGTCCTGTTTGGGAAGTAATAGATTGAATAAACACACACACATTTTTTCCTGGAGGATTTCTCAGAGACTCTAAAGTATATTAATATGTGTTACCGACTTTTTAAAAGGGTTAAATGATATACAGAATTTCACAAACCTATTAATATAAACACTCCCTCCACCCTCCATCCCAGTCCCTGCCACACACATACATACACTGGCACATGGAAGCATTCTGTTGGGGCATCTTTGGAGACACAACTACGAGTTTTAACTTATAATACAGCTGAATTTTACATGGCAGGAATCTGAAAGAGTTTTAACTTATAATACAGCTGAATTTTACATGGCAGGAATCTGAAACCAATGCCTGCTGATGGGAAATAATAAGGTCAATTTTTATAAATTTTTACAAACCTGTACGACAATGATTTTTCTTTTTATTCTTTTGATAAAGAACTACAGCATACTGTCTTCCCTTCCTGTCCCTGTCTGCCTCAGACAACATCTGCTCATGAATACCCATGGACTTCAGCTAGCACTCAAGAGAACAGGACTCTCATCCGGGAAAGGGCAGGACAGCCTCTCGGCAGGTGTGGCCATGTCTTGAGAGGAAGGGCGAGGTCGAAAGCTCCCTCCCCTCCCCATCCCGCAGGGTCTAGAGATTCTATTTCATACTGTCCATTTGATCATTCCTGAGGCCAAACATCTGGACTTTCCCATAAATGGGTATGACATCCATGGAAAGTTACAGACATAATCTGGTTTTTGACTCCTTGCAGCTTGAGACGGTAGCATTTGGGAGAAGACCTTGCAAAGGCCTCTGCTTTTAGAAATATATGACTTAAACAATAAGTGTCAGACACTGTCAGAACCTGGGGCTGTGACATGCTGCAGGACCGAGGGCTGGTGGAAGCAATTATGACCTTTTATGTACATTCGCTAAAATACTGTTAGGGAAATGCAATTACTGGCTGGGAGGTTCATTTATCCAAATTATTCTGGGCTATCAAAGAAACTTGACATGTAAACAATTTAGATAAGGAGTCTAATAATCTAGCTGTAGCAAGTATCTGCAATTTGTCATGCTGAGCACTCTTGCTCTTAGCTGCAATGGTCTGCTGCGCTTGCAGGGCTAGTTCAGCTGAATGGACACCGGGAAGACGACTTTAAGTCAGTGTCAAGATACTGAGGGAATCAAGGTCCAAACAAAATCACAATGCAATGAGATTTTCACTTGCTAAACTCAAAGTGGAATGCAAAGGCATTCCTATAATAACGATGTAACGAACTCATTACATGGAAACTATAGAAGATAAATAAAGGGGCTTCAGAAAGTAATATTAGATTTATCTTACCTGGTATAGAAACAGTTAAATCTTAAATAATTTTAGTCACTCTGATATGACCAATAATGTGCCAGGTTAAAAAGATATGAACAGAGCATAAGGAACTGCTGTTTTGAATAACATCTTCTTTGGGAGACCAAAATAAAATTGAAATGATTATATATAGATTATTTACATAGGAAAATTAGTAATAAAACTCCAAAAAGAACAACAGAATTCTCTAAAGCTACAGTCCAGGTCTTGAACACACATTCACCTTGAGATATTTTCGAAAGAAACTGGCACTCACCCAAGGACCAAATCCAGGCTCGAAGATATTTGTTTTCAACAGTTGAGGATTTGCAGGCAGGGAGCGCTTAATATAAGAGCAATGTGTGGAGTGGCTCTTTCTTAATTAAATGAATGACTTGGCCCCTGCAAATAGGAGTCAGTGAAAAAAAGCAACCACTGATTTGCTTACTTCATGAAAAACATGTTTTCATGTATTCATTATCTCAGCTAGTATTTACTGACTTTATTCTGTGTTCCAAGTACCATGTCAAGCACTAAAGCCTTCCACAGTGGACAAGACACTTTGCCTTGAGGAGATCACTGTCCAGTGTAGAAGACAGAAGGGTAAATGAATGATTAAAATTAAGCTGATAAAAGCAATAATGGAACAAGTAAGGAACATTATGTGAGTGCAGAGGAAAAAGTTGCAGGAATGTGCTGCAGCCAGGCTGAGAGCACTTGCGACAGCCAACTGCAAACTTTTCAGAATTTTTGAAATCCAGTCACTGAATACAGCCATTATTAAAAACTAATTTAGGCAAAGTTACAGTTAGAGTTAAAGCAGAGGTAATAAATACTCAAACTCTATAACTTTGTAATTATTTCATTATTAATAGCAATATATCACTGAAAATGAAAGAGAATGAGATGGTTGGATAGCATCACTGACTCAATTTCACATGAGTTTGAGCAAACTCTGGGAGATAGTGAAGGACAGGGAAGCCTCAGCCATGCTGAGGTCCATGGGGTCACAAAGAGTCTGACAGGACTTAGCAACGAAACAATAATATCTGCATCTGAATGCAGAGTTCCAGAGAATATTGAGGGGAGATAAGAAAGACTTTTTAAGTGAAAGAAATAGAGGAAAGCAAAGAAATAGAGGATAACAACAGACTGGGAAAGACTAGCGATCAGTTTAAGAAAACTAGAGATACCAAGAGAATATTTCATGCAAAGATGAGCCAATTAAGGACGGAAATGATATGGACCTAACAGAAGCAAAAAAATATTAAGAAGAGGTGGCAACAATACGCAGAAGAACTATCCAAAAAAGATCTTAATGACCCAGATAACCATGATGGTGTGATCACTCACCTAGAGCCAGACATCCTGGAATGTGAAGTCAAGTGGGCCTTAGGAAGCATCACTGAGAACAAAGCTAGCAGAAATGATGGAATTCCAGTTTAGCTATTTTAAAACCTAAAAGATGATGCTGTTAAAGTGCTAGACTCAATATGCCAGCAAATTTGGAAAACTCAGCAATGGCCACAGAACTGGAAAAGGTCAGTTTTCACTCCAATCCCAAAGAAGGGCAATGTCAAAGAGCTTAAACTACCACACAATTATACTCATTTCACATGCTAGCAAAGTAATGCTTGAAATCCTTCAAAATAGGCTTCAAGAGAATATGAATTGGGAACTTCCAGATGTACAAGATGGATTTAAAAGGCAAAGAAACCAGAGATCAAATTGCCAACAACCATTATATCATAGAAAAAGCTAGAGAATTCCAGAAAAAAAACACATCTACTTCTGCTTCACTGACTACACTAAAGCCTTTGATTATGTAGATCACAACAAATTGTGGAAAATTCTTCAAGGGACAGGAATTCCAGACCACCTGACCTGCCTCCCGTGAAACCTGTATGCAGATCAAGAAGCAACAATTAGAACCAGACATGGAACAATGGACTGGTTCTAAATTGGCAAAGGAGTATGTCAAGGCTGTATATTGTCACCTGGCTTATTTAACTTACAAGCAGAGTATATCATGTGAAATGCTCAGCTGGATGAAACAAAAGCTTGAATCAAGACTGTGAGGAGAAATATCGATAACCTCAGATATGCAGATGACATCACTCTTATGGCAGAAAGCAAGAGGAATTAAAGAGTCTCTTGATGAAACTGAAAGAGAAGAGTGAAAAAGCTGGCTTCAAACTCAACATTCAAAAAACAAAGATCATGGCATCTGGTCCCATCACTTCATGGCAAATGGATGGGGAAACAATGGAAACAGTGACAAGCTTTATTCTGGGGGGCTCCAAAATCACTGTGGATGGTGACTACAGCCATGAAATTAAAATACATTTGCTCCTTTAGAAGAAAAGCTATGACCAATCTAGACAGCATATTTAAAAGCAGAGATATTACTTTTTGACAAACATCTGTATACTCAAAGCTATGTTTGTTCCCGTAGTCATGTATAGATGTCAGAGTTGGACCATAAACAAGGCTGAGTGCCAAAGAATTGATGCTTTCAAACTGTGGTGCTGGAGAAGACTCTTGAGAGTCCCTTGGACAGCAAGGAGATCAAACAGGGCAATCCTAAAGAAAATCAACCCTGAATATTCATTGGAAGGACTGATGCTGAAGCTGAAACTCCATTACTTTGGCCACCTGATGCGAGGAGCCGACTCATCTGAAAAGACCCTGACACTGGAAAAGACTGAAGACAGGAGAAGGGACGACAGAGGATGGAATAGTTGGATGACATCACTGACTCCATGGACATGAGTTTGAGCAAGCTCCAGGAGATGGTGAAGGACAGGGGAGCCTGGCGTGCTGCAGTCCATGGGGCTGCAAAGACTGGAACAGGACTGAGTAACTGAACAACAGCAACAGTCATCTATAATTTGAGTTTATTTCCGTTGCACACATATGGTGGAAACATCATATAATGGTATCCCGCTGGGCATTTCTTAGCAACTTGATGTGTCGGCATCACATTGATAACTTGAGGTTTGCCATGGTGGGAGTATCTACACCAGGGAATTCAACAAATTTTATTTATTCAACAAATATACTACCAAACATCCCCTCCAAGAAGATAGCCAATTATTAAACATGTGTCAGCATACCACTGAAGACATCTAACCTTGGCTCCCCTATCTGTGACGTGCCTAGTCGCGCAGTCATGTCCGACTCTTTGGGACCCCATGGACTTCAGCCCATCAGGCTCCTCTGTCCATGGAGATTCTCTAGGCAAGAATACTGGAGTGTGTTTCTATACCCTCCTCCAGGGAATCTTTCCAACTGGGGATCAAACCCAGGTCTTCCTCACTGCAGTGAATTCCTTACTGTCTGTGCCACCAGGGAAACCCTGGCCCCTATTTAGTCATGGTAAAGGAGAGCTTCTTGGAAAAAATAAGGAATACGGAGAAGGCAATGGCACCCTACTCCAGTACTCTTGCCTGGAAAATCCCATGGGCAGAGGAGCCTGGTAGGCTGCAGTCCATGGGGTCGCTAAGAGTCTGATACGACTGAGCGACTTGACTTTCACTTTTCACTTTCATGCATTGGAGAAAGAAATGGCAACCCACTCCAGTGTTCTTGCCTGGAGAATCCCAGGGACGGGGGAGCCTGGTGGGCTGCGGTCTATGGGATCGCACAGAGTCGGACACGACTGAAGCGACTTAGCAGTAGCAGCACAAAGAAGTAAAATTTGTCACACACAGAATAAAGACCAGCCTGCAGAAATAAAAGTCCCAGCTAAAAATATCTAAGTTGTCCTAACGTCTCTCATCCTGTTTCCTCCAAATCCAATTATTTGCTATTAGAAATAGTTATTAGAATTGCTCCTCTAATTCTAGTTCTTATTTCCAGAGCCCTATAGGATTGCATTTTGAGACTCCCTTGAAGTTCATCATGACAATGAGACTTTCCAGGTGGGGCTAGTGGTAAAGAACCTGCTTGCCAATCCCGGAGAAGTAAGAGACGCAGGTGTGATCTCTGAGTGGGCAAGATCCCCTGGAGAAGGAAATGCAACCCACTCCATGATTCTTACCTGGAAAGCTACATGGAGAGAGAAGCCTGGTGGGCTATAGTTGCAAAGAGTCGGACATGACTGAAGCGACTTAACACAGCACAAATGAGCTGAATGGCTAACAGGATGTACTGTATACAGAAGTGAAGTGGGTCATTTCTAGGTTACAGCTTTTACACACAGTGTGCCCTGTTCATTTAAACCTGATGGGGTGACTGTGGAACCAGTCAACTGAAGTCCCTGAATGACTATGGAGAGCAAAGAATTTCTGAATACCTACCTCTAAATTCCTACTCAGACTGGTTATGTATATTCAGTGAGAAATACACTTTTGTTGTTTTAAGCCCTAATATTTGAAACTTATTCATTATTCCAGCAAAACCCAAACCATCCTGATTCATACAACTGCCAAATACTACGGAACCTTTGAAATGGTTCTTTCATAACTTTTGTCTCACTTCACATTCCTATTCTATTAACCCCTCACTGAATGACTGCAACAGCCATTAACTTCTGCTGCCAGTCTCAACATCCTTCAACCACTTCTATATACCCTAGAGCTGGGTGCCCCAAACACTGTTCTATTTAAACATCTTTAAAATATCCTCATTTTATACAAGGTAGATCTAAATACTACAAAATGATATATTCAAAGGGCCCTCATGATTTTTATCCTAATATTGACGTTCCAATCACACAGAAATAATACATTTCCCAAACAAGCTTCCTCGCTTCAGAACATGCAAACCTTGAACCTTCACACTCTCATCTCAAATCTTCCTCTTGATAAACTCATGCTCATATATTAAGTACTTATTATGTGAAACCTCAAGCTAAATGGGTGCCTTCTTTTTTCTGTTTCAAAGGCACTTTGCTTACATTTCTATGGTAGTAATGATCTTATGACACTACAGTCAATTCTGCATATTTCTCTATCTGGACCTTGCTTTCTGGGATCTATTTCTGAATCCCTCTGACTTGACATATAGTGCTCATNAATTACAGAAGGACCCAGCTTTTATGGAGCTGTAATTATATCTGTCTCTTATACACATCTAGATGTGTATAAGAGACAGTCTTATGACACTACAGTCAATTCTGCATATTTCTCTATCTGGACCTTGCTTTCTGGGATCTATTTCTGAATCCCTCTGACTTGACATATAGTGCTCATAAAAAGCCTGCAAGAAATATATTCAGACTTCTCTTGTGGTCCACTGACTAAGATTCCAAGCTTCCAATGCAGGGAGCCAGGGTTCAATCCCTGGTCACGGAACTAGATCCCACATGTGCAACTAAAGAGCTTGTGCGCCACAAACCAAGACCTGGTGTAGCCAGAAAAACTAAAAGTAACTATTGGGCTACTCTGGTAGCTCAGCTGGTAAAGAACTCGCCCTCAATGCAAGAGACCCCAGTTTGATTCCTGCATCAGGAAGACCCTCTGGAAAAGGGACAGGCTACCCACTCCAGCATTCTTGGGCTT